>OX453256.1:17287320-17659946 GCA_949709985.1 Luffia ferchaultella
TTGCATTCTTAACGCTATAATAAACGTACGCGCCCGAGACCTTGAAACGGAATGGGATGGCGGGCATGAACGGTGACTAGAGTTATTGGTTTTTTCGGGAAAGGTTTGTATAGTCATATCTCAATATTTTTCTATAGAACGGTACTAAAAGGAAACAAGACGGCTATCGGTTTTCTACCAAAGAATGCATGTGGAATGACATTAGTTTTGGGTCATTTTGAGAAAAACTTCATATTAAATGTAAAACGGTGCCTTTTTCATAAAACCATGTTCAAAGCTAAATGTGAAGGAACATAATCATATTATATACTTGATATGATTCCGTATAATCTCATTAAGTAGCTATGTGAAGCAGTGGCCTATTCAGGGGGAGGGCCGTGCCCCTCCCCCCCCCCCCCAAACACAATGACATAAATTAAGATAAAAATATTCGGCAAAAAGGGCTACGCTGCAGTTGGGAAATTATACATTTCAATTTAATACTCAGTAAAATAGTGAATTATATACATCACCAAAGTACCTAATATAATTAAATAGGTAAATATTTATTGAATGCTGACCATATTTTACGTAACTAGATCTGGTCAAACATGGCATTTTTAGGGTAGCGAATCTTAAAAGGAACCGGTTAAGTGCGATTCAGACTCGCACGGAGAGGGTCACGTCACCTAGTGTGTTTTATTGACCATAATCAAATTTAGGTTAAAAGTTGAATCCGACTCCTTCGTGTAAATAACCTGTCCATAATAACCACTAGGCAAATTGAACTTATTAGTTCTCAGTAAAATTAAGCGACACATTTTATATCCATGCATTTTCTCTTCATGAATGTTTCCCGTTTCCTGTGGGAATGAAATGATTCGTTTAGATTTTCCTGTAAACAATGAGGGAGGCAACATACTCCGGATTTTTTATTTAATTTTAGGCTTAGTAGTTTCTGTGATACGGGGGACAATGAGAGATTATCACATATTTTCTTTAATCTCTAATGTCTTTACCAAACTATTTATGCATTTTAAAATGTGTAATTCATAACGAGCACTTTCATTTGATAGGAACTACTTATGATATGACGCACTTGAGATTTTTAAAATAATGTTGTTATCGTTAAATATTTTCTGTAAAATATAAAAAATGAAGCTCTATATTCCCGGTTTTTTTTTTAATTTTAAACACTACAGTTTCGGGGGTAAGGGGGATAATCAATTTTCTTTAATATCTATGAAACCATGAATATTAAAATTATAAATAAAATATGATTGCACTTTTTATAATAAACACTTTCATTTGACATGTCATTAGGAGCCCTTGAAAAAGTTTTTTTTCTGTATTTTCTACTTTGCTCCCCAAAATGGAAATCTTTCATTTACGCTATACGTTTTTCATTGGGTCACCAAACTTTGTACATATATCGAATTTCAATTTTTGCATCTAGTAGATTTGGAAAAAGTAGGTTGTGACAGATGGACAGACAGATACATACCAGAATGACCCTTTACAGGTTCTTTTTTCATCTTTGATGTACGGGACCCCTAGAGGATCACTTCGTTGTCTATATGTATATTTAACGCTCTGTCTAGACCTTAAATTCTCAGAATCGCGTGGAGGTAACACGTTGAAATTTGTATCACTTAGGTCTACGGACGGACGGACTACTAAAGGATTGTAGCTAGGTGTGTTTTTATGAATTAATTGTATCGAATGACTTTATGAATTAACGAAATTTCCCGAGCTTCCGTATTAAGATCGTAGAACGTACGTTGCATGTATAGTACTAATATAGGCTTTTAAGTTCAATGAAAAATATGCCCCCCCCCCCAAACTTGAATCCTAGATACGCCACTCATGTGAAGTTTTTCTTAAAGTGACACAAAAACTAAGTAACTCCACATGCGCCAATTTGAAAAATCTTCTAACCGAGCAGTTGTCTATCAGTTGTCTACTCTTTACTTCTACTCTCTATAGAAGCACAAATATGTCGTCATATCCGCTCTTGTCATCACCATTTAAAAAACATTATAACTAAAAAGAACTAATATTTTTTTAATTAAAGGAACGAAATTATTTATTTAGGACCATACCTATTCTCGATAGAAAACATAAAAACGGTAGATATGTTTATAAGGAAAAGTAATCATACCTATCAAATTTCTGTTACAGGTCGTATGGTCGTTATTATTGGGGGCGGGCGATCAGCTTTTCAGGTGTGGAATATTTCGCCCAACTCACCATTTAGTGAATCCCTTCATGGGTTACTGGCCATTCGGCGTCATGTCTAGATCTAGATGTCTTATTGCCTTGCAGAAGTCTACCAGTTGCCCAATATTGATATTTGCAAACAGTTCTTCATCTATCTTATATGTTCCTAGCAATTTACATTTAATAACCTAGAATTTCCCATCTAAGTAGTACGTAAAGGAAATTCTACTACTAGGTGGTAGCTTGTTTCTTCTGCGTGCCCACATGCATATGGAGTATTCTTTGATTTTCATAATGTCGTATGATTTTAGGCAGATTTTCGATTTTCGACAACCTTCTACTGTACGCCAATTAATATTTTGATTCTCCTATAATTATCCTATGAACGATTCCTTTTGTAACATTGTGTGGGATCGGTAATCTGGTTCTGATCCCACAAAGGTTTAATCAGTAACATAATGTTCCTAAAATAATAAAGCTTACATAAAAATATTCCTTATTTCAGCATATACGCATTTGCAACTGATCACTTTAAAAGACACCTTTTTTTAAACATTAACACTAATTTTAAACATATGTAAACTTTTTTAGTTTTATTAGTGACAAATTTAAACACACTTAGGCGCTTAACGAAGCGCGTGAACGGTGGTTGTAGTTCGACTAAACTTTTAGACCTTCTATTTATTTTCCGATCATATTTTAGCTAAAATAGAGTATTCTTCAAAAAAAATTTAATCATATCTTTTCTACATATCAAGTCTATAGTTTCTAAACTATATATAGAGATGTTTAAGAGATATTTGATAAATAGGTACTTAGGTACTACTGTCGGTGCAGTACCTCAATATTTACTTGGTCATGTACACCAAACAACCAACGCTGTATCTTTAATAAAATACTGTAAGCTGTAAGGTAACAGCATACTTTAATCCTGATGTACTGGAAGACGATTACTCAGTAAACACAATATTTACGTAAGTACTTATAGTAATTAATATCAACACATCTCATATGAATTAATTCGGCTGGTAATTGATAAGTGGAAAAACCAGTTACACAAAATTAGATAAGGCAAGTAATGAGCGGAGAGCCGAGCGTCGCGGACGCAACGACGTGTACGACTACCTTTTAGATACAATTAATGTCTGTAAAATTTTGGGCTATAACACATATTATGAACGAGATATACATACGGTGCTTCTTTTAAGTTTATCATTACAACAAATAGTTACTGAACGATCATGGAATTAAGATATTAAGCCCTTAAACCAATCCAAATTCATATAGTAGCCGTGCAGGAAAAAGATTCACTTTCTTGGCAAACAAAGTGGCGAGTTACTTAGTTTTCTGCGGACGTCCTCGTTTCACTCATTCTCCCGTTTGTAATAACGTCTCAAATACTACTTGATGAGAGTTACTACCTATTGTGATTTTGAGGTTGACCTGGAAACGACAATTAGGGGATGGTGCTTCTCAGTGATTAGGTAAACGGTCCATACCTTTGAAGAGTGAGTTACGTCGTACCCTATCACGGACAGCGTATTACAATATACTCGCACATGAATGGAATCTCTATAGGTGAGTAATCTATATTTTTATGTAGGTTTTGAAACATGCAACTTTAGCCCGAAATTCCCTGAAGCGTAGGTACATAAAGAAGTAACAAAACAAACCCGGACACCGATGAAAGAAAATAGTATAATTTATATGTATTTCCACTTCTGAATTATTCAAACTCTAAGCGCAAACTCGTCACCGTAGGACAGTTTGTGCAGCGCCCCGTCACGCACACAATAAGCGGAAAAAAAAACATTTATTCCGTTGTAGAGTTCCTGTTCTGTATTTCAACAGATCTTGCGCCACATTCTGCCAATCTTAGTGCGTCGCTCGGTATGTAAAAGTCTCTCGATTAGGAATATCATAAAAAATTTATATAAATCTCCTAGAAATGTGTTTCGTAAGGAAGTTGCTGTGTTTTCAAATTTTCTTAGTATTATTTTACATCGTCGCTACTGCTAAATACAGGAGGGCGAGATTTCTATCTTTTAATACTTTTAACGATGACATACGTGTAAGTTTTCTTTTTCTATATTTACATAAATCTTTTTGAAAGTTTTTTGGCAGATATTTTAATTAAATTAATATTTCTAGCGACGGCTCGAATATTTTCACAATACCGATAAATAAATAATACACTTGAAATAAGTTAAATTGTAATAATATACGAATTATTATATCTACGTGTTTAAAACGAAATTTTTATCTACATCGATTATAAAGTGGTAAAAAACGTGTGTGAACGTGGTTTAAATTGTTTTTAAATTAAATTAATATAAATTGAACAATTTTCAGGTGGATTTAGATTTCACGGTACCTTTTATTAGTATCCCCGTAAAGAAATCCGTCGACACCATGTTTGGAGGATCGGAATTTGTAAGATTTTTTTAAATACTTAATTTTGAATATCATTTAATTAATTAATTTGAATTAACATATGTTATGTTATTTCAAATTTGAAAAAAATAGAACGCTTTTCAAAACGATAATTAGCCACGAAAAAAATCCCCTTTTAAATTTTCGAATAATTGTAACAATTTTTTTATTGAGCACAGAATAATTAACTACCTTTACGATTATATCTTTCGATACAAAATTAGCCGCCTTTTGCCAATCAAATTTTTATTTTATCATCTCTAGGGTTTTCCCAGTGCCAACATCAACGTAGCAGGACTGGCGTTAAGTGGCGCGATAGTATTTGGCTCCGTTGTAATTTTGCCACTTATCGTCAAAGCTTACGTGGCGCAGCACCCTGATCAGCACTATGCTAAAAGTTAGTAACATTTTAATAAATCCTAGTGACATAAACTTATTAGGTTACTAAATCCTGGCTCTCTAATCTCTAACCTACGATATCTAGATTTTCTAAGGAATAATAATAATACCTGGGGCTTCCCACACAGCGCCATCTAGTCCCAAAGTAAGCAAATATTATGCTTGTTTATGGGATACTGGATAACTTGTATACATACTTAAATATTCTTTGTAATACATACATATATATTTTTAACCTCAGACTCGGAACAAATAGACACGTTCATGTACACAAATATCTGTCCCGGGAATCGAACCCGCGACCCTTGACTCCGCAGTTAGGGTCTTTACCCGCTCCGCCAATCGGTCAGTCCAAATGTTTTCTTAAGAATATTAAATATTTTGTTTTATAAATATATATTCCTTCTAATATTAAATTACACTAGGTAATATTAAATATAACAGTATATTTCACCACTTTACTATAAATTATACAGACAGAATATTTTTATTTCATATTTTTACAAGGACTTATAACACTTTTTACAACGATAATTAGCCGAGAAAAAAGAAAAACAAAGAGTAACAATTTACGATAAAAATTTACAACAACTAACGGCACATGACACTGCAACATCTCGTTTTTCTCAAAGGTTTCTTCTTTCTGATACTTTTCACTGACGCGCAAGACGATTTATTTTTAACTTTAGAAGCTTCAACGACGCCCGTATCGGCTTGTACGTACTGCGTTTCGACGTGTATGAAGTGCTTCTTCTTTTTTGGCATTAAATCAAAACAACCGAACGGCGGAGTGTATTCTATGTCCCACGTTGCGTTACTTGACAAAGAACTCAACGATTCCGATTTACATATACAGTCTGGTTCTTTGAAAGTTGGACAGCTCTCTATTACCGTATCTATGGCTGTCAAATCATTGCAATATACGTCCATATAAGCACATTTGCATATATCTTCGGCTGCTTCCGCTAAAGCCTTTCTTATTTCGGCGTCGCGTTGCCTCTTCAGTTTCACCATTTTCCTCGCTTCCACTTTAGCTTGTTCATCCGGGCTTCGTTTCTTTATTATTTTAAAGACCATCGGATCGCAGTCCACGTAAGGGTCCTCGTTGTCCGCTATTTCCGTCAGATTTTTCAACGGGTTCACCTGGAAATGAATTAACATTTATTTAAAGATTGTGCTCGTTGGATTCATTCAGAATTTTCGCAATATCAGTTTGAACTACGGATCGAATGTCAGCGAGATTGGCGGGTGTGAAGGCAATCGCGAAAAGGTCCGCGAACGGTCGTTGTCAGCTGTTTTGCCTACAAACCGATAACTTATACTTCAGAAAACTAGTAAGTGGTTGTAAAGAACGACGGAAATACCACCTCTGCTATAATAGACGAAGTTGAAACTAATATATACGACATAGTCTAAAAAAAAAAAAAACAAATTTCTAAGGTGATCCCATAAAAAAATATGCTGAATATTTACGCTTAATGGTGCATCTTCTAAACCTATAGCACTTAGTGCTTCAAAGCCGTACTTGTCAATACACTTTGATATGATGCAAGAACTGTACTGATCTTACAAATTAGTTGTACTACTACGGAAGTTTCCTATATAGATGGGTGTGTAATAGGTATTAAAATCGGACAGTAAAATTGTGAATTAATACAATAATACAAACGATTACAATTTTTGAAATAAAATTATAATTATAATTTTACATAAAAAATGGTTCATTCTTGTATCAAAATTTTTTGGAAGCTACATTTCCAAAATTTACCTGCACAGTGAAAATATCGCCTTTCCTCTGCACTTTCAGAACAGGCTTAGGGTTCAGCATCTCCTCCGTCTCCGAATCAGCACCCCCCATTTCGCCGCCAATGCCTGATTTTCCATCCTTTTTCTTCTTTTGCTTCTTGTCCCTGTCTCTCTCGCCGCTGCGCGCGCACTTGAATGTCATGATTTTGACCACGCTCTTCCCAATGAGACCTGGCGCCCAACCGCGGCGATACTGTTACAGTTATTTAGTGATTTAATACGCACTTATCAATAAAACAAGAACCTACATATTGAAGGGTTTACTGTGCTGTCTAGCGTAACGATGGTGACGAGGAAAGAGGGGGCGTTCGAAGATACGTTAAATATGCAAAATTATTATTTTCAACGAATTTTAACCCAAAGAACTGTATGAAAATGTTATGTATGCCTAAGTAAATGCCACCAAGCTTTGAATTATTTCAACAGAGGAGTGATGCTAACCGTTTAGCTCGGAAATCAAAGTTACCACATTTGAGCCATAGGATGAAGAAGGGAGACGGTCGAGATGCGTGTATGGCCCACACGATTGGTTACCTAAATTATCTTCACCCCCCGCGTCTTTGTGTATTGCCCGTTACAACTAGTTACATACTATTGAATGAAAGGCAGATATCGATTTTTTTCTTTTAAATATTGCTGACAAAATTTTGCGCCTTCTAGTCTGCTACATCGAAACTTCGGTGGCAAAAATCGTTTTGGGTTTATTATCAAATGTCCGTAATCCGTAGGAAGTTAATTTTTTTATTCTAGATACTTCCGTTATACTGCTTACACGCTGTGCAAAATTTCGAGTTTGTAGACCCAGCGGTTTGAGGTGTACATGGTCGCGTGAGTCAGTCGGTTTCTCCTTTCCTATATAAGGATATAGATGAAGAAAAATACCTTCAGACCAGGTACATCGGTGGCGTTCCATTGCCAGCCCATGTTTGCTGGCACCGGACCTTCGCGCTTCCGAAACGGGTTGCATAATTTGTGACCTATCACCACGCCTGTGTACCATAATAAATATATAAATAAGTATGGAATTAAAACCGCACATTGAAATCCAGATATTAAGAAACATCGTGAAAGAATTTTAATGCAAAATTTATTCGTGAAAAATTGTTTAATTTTCGTGTTTCCCTGTGACAATTCTTTTTTCTGATTTTCTATGAAATTTACGATATATTCACATAAAATTATTGAGATTTTTAAGGGGTTATAATTGCGTGAACCGTTTTTCTTCTTTAATCAATTGTAATTGAATGCATTACTGTTTATAAATATATTTCTGATTTAGACGAAAGTGTTCGACCTCTAAGAAATCGGTTTCTATGATGTCACTTTATCTCTTTCTCCACACTATTTATTAGTTAGCAGCTGAAAATTGTATTTTCTATAATACTACCATTATCTTAGTGATCAGCTAAAAACTTGAAATTTCAGAAAATTCTAAAGTCGAAATATCAGCTAATTATTATTAATTATTATTATAATTTTTTTTTTAATATTTTTATATTTTTTTAAATTATTTAATTTTAATTAATATATATAATAATAATAATAAAAATAATAATAAATAATAATTATTATTTAATTATTAAATGAAAATAATAATAAATAATTATTATTATTTAATTATTAAATAAATAAAATAATAATTAAAAAATAGTGTGGAAAATGAGATAACGTATTTCTTAGAAGTCGAAGCCTTTTCTTCTTGCCGATACTTTACGTAAATTATTACTCACGTAATTTTGCCAATCAGTGAATATTACAAAGAAAAATAAAAACATTTGCTCTACAATAAATAACTATGAATAGTAACTACTAAATTAATTTAGTTATTTACCCGGATAACTATCACCAAAAGTATAATTGTATTTAGACGTATTTTTCTTTTTCTTCTTTTTCTGTTCTTCGTCGGCCGGTGCCGCCGGCGGGACTTTAGTAGCACTCGACATCTTTGAAGTTTTAGTTCCACTAACGTAACTGCAATGAGTATGATTACTATCTGTTGTAGTTTAAACGATATTTATTTTTAAAGGTTTAAACAAAATTACATATTTCTTTATTATATATTTCTTTACCTAAACGTAACATGTAATATACATTCACGGTAGCATATTTCGGTCAAATATTTGAATACATTGCATTAGTATACGTAAGTTAATTATACGAAATTAAACATTCCATTCACTCTTCAGTTATTTATTTATATTTTTATACTAATATAATATTCCCCGACATCGGAAGGACCAAATCTACATCACAAGGGAAGTGAAACAATTTTTATATAAAAAAACGAAACATAACTGACCGATTGGCCGAGTGGTTAGATACCTCAGGAGCTAAGGGTTCCGGGTTCGATTCCCGCCCGGGACAAATATTTGTGTTCATGAACGTGTCTATTTGTTCCGTGTCTGTATGTAAAAAGTATCTATTATATGTACATAATACAGGGTAAGTCAGAATGTTATGCAGGTTTTCAAAAATTTATTATGTGAAATATAATGAACATATAATATTGTGAGATACACTGTGTGAAAGGTAAACTCTTAAAGTTTAGTTTCCTGAAACTGATTCCGCGGTCACCCGCAAGATGTCAGCAGGAGAGCAGTTAAAGAAAATGGCGCTGATTGGCGAGCAGAAGTCGTTCTGTGTGCTTGATTACCATGTTAACAACTCCGTGATTACTATTCAACGACATTTTCGTACCAAATATCAGAGAGATCCGCCAGATGGGAGGTCGATCCGTAAGTGGTACACACAATTTAGGGATGCAGGCTGCATCTGTAAACGAAAATCAACTGGCCGTCCGTCGACTAGTCCCTCGTTCACCCGATCTAACCCCGTGTGATTTCTTCATGTGGGGTTTTGTAAAGGATCGTGTTTACGTACCACCACTTCCAACAACACTGGATGAACTGCGTGCTCGCATCACAGAAGCCATTGCTGATATCGACCGCGATATGCTGCAGAAAGTTTGGCAGGAGATTGAATATCGGCTTGATGTCTGTCGTGTAACAAAAGGCGCTCACATAGAACACCTGTGATGTGTTTTTTTTTTTAAAACTACACTAAACTTTGAGAGTCCACCTTTCACATAGTATATCTCACAATATTATATGTCTATTGTATTTCACATAATAAATTTTTGAAAACCTGCATAACATTCTGACTCACTCTGTATTTACCAGTTGTCTAGTACTTTATTATACAAACATATTTGCCTATTTTGGGAATAGATGGCTCTGTGTGGGATATCTCAGGTATTATGCGTTATTATTATAGAGCGCTTTTTAAGAAGGGTACGTGCGACGTACCTAGATCCTAGATATCATATGGTATTTTATTGTTTCAGAGAGATTTTACAATAGTTTTACAATGAAAAATGTTCAACGACCAACGTTGACCGATCTAATCTATTTTTATTATTTCATCATAATAATACCCATATTATATAAAATATATTAATTGCGAACTTGTACAATATTATTATAGCAAAAATTATAACATAGTTTTACGCATAATCTGACAAAGCCATCATACCGGTGGTCCGGTCCAACCACATATACATAACGTTTTCATATACAAGTTGCCGGAGCGTGTCAGCTTGGACCAGTGGACAACATAGCTTACTAGTATATATAACATTTCGTGCTCTGCTTATAGGTTATAATCGTCCGCGGATTCCTGCGCATCCGCCATCACGCACGTACCATGCTGCTGTTAATTTTATTACTGTATATATTTAATGAACTGAATATTTAAAATATTAAAACAAAAAATATTGTTACATAATTATATTGAGATGTTATTTTTGGGTTACAAAATAAAATTCAGTGAAAGGTTCCTAGGTGTTACAAAAAGGCGATTGTTTTTTTTTTCTTCATTGATAAGGGCAACAGCCCCTGTTGGGCATTGCGGCATGGCGAGGTTCTTTATCGCAGCATTTTCTATCTGTATCTCCCAAAAATCTATTTACGCATCTATAATCGTTGTCTTTCGCGCGCGCAATGTAGTCTTTTAGATATTGCTTTATCCTCTCGTATTCCTTCGAACAATGAGCATTATTGTCTAAACTGTAGCTGGGAGGCATGTTGAGTAAAGCCGCGTTTCTGTACATTCTCGCGAAGCCGTCCGCGTATGCACAAGGCCTACCAAGAACTGGACAAGGGCCTAACTTGATAGGTGGCAATCCATACGGCAAAGGTTCTTCCTCATCTTCGTCTTCGTCTTTCATCTCAGCGCCCGCTATCTGTTCCTTCAGAACTGGGCAGTTGGTTTTATGCTTAAATAATGGGCAATAAGGCCTGTGATTCTTCCTAGAATTGGCATTGTTGGTTTCTGCCAAACAATTGCAGTCCGGAGCTCCGCAAAGAGGCGGCGGTTTAACGGGAACGCAATTACACGGCTTAATACAACAATCCATTAAATCGGCCGGCTGCATTGGTCGTCGTCCTGAAGTGACTTCTACGTTATATATAAAAGGATTGGTTCCTGTTCTTGTAGGCCAATTAAATTCTTCACGCATTTCATCATCAGAGTATTGACCGTCCGATTCAGCTCCTTGAACAGCATTACAGCAGCACTGACATGTGGTCACTTCAGAATTGCTTACGGTGAAGTTCGGTAGAGACGTTGCCTTTTCCGGCATTCTTATAATTGCTGAAACAAAATTTATCCTCGTCTTACTACCGAATTTGGACATTCGATCCACACAAGTCTGACCCGGGTGAGTTAAACCACCGCAGTTTTGACACAAAGCCATAGGCTTTTCCTTTGCGTCTTCTTTGCCAGCCTCAGAAGTCTCAGTATGCCATCTATCGTCTTTACATACGCACTTTCCACATACTCTGCCCGTCTTTGGGCCGTCTTTTAATCCTGAAACTTTGGCCGTTTCCGCTTCTTTCTTATAAACATCCAAATTCCTGATGTACGTCTTTACTTTGTGCGCTAATGGACAATTCGGGTTACCACAAGGACCGCTGATGTCACCCATCCTAACTTTAGTGTCCTGCGGTTTCACGTCGCACTCGCTTCCTGTACTCGAAGGCTTGGAGTCGGGATTACTATGGCTGCCATGGACGCCGCAAGTCATGCCTCCTGTACAAATTTCTATTCTCTTTTGAGCGGCATTCACAACATCCGGGTCTTCCAAGGTGGTGCTCTCATACAGACTACCGGCCATCGTGAAATTCTCATTATCACCTTCCACCCTTTTGCACTGGAACATGCTCGGAGCTTTGTCTGTTTTAAACACAAAGTTTTCGGGGTCTTTCATGAGCTGCTGGAAGTCTGTAGTTATCGATTCTCCTAAAGCGCTCAAACGTATGATGAAGGATATCACTCCGGCTTGTACGCAACAGCATTCGGCCCATATCGGAATAACTTGTTTCAACGTTATAGGCGGAACTTTTATGCACGGAATGGCTGTTTTCTTTAGGAAATGGTAGAATTGGTTATCCCAGTACATGGTCCCAACACCGACGAAAATATTGGGGTCTTCCTTCTCGTCGTCGTTCCATACTTCGACCTCTAGAGGAAACTTGCTCAGGATATGTAATAGGGTGTCGGGATAGGACGGAAATAACAGCGACTTCCCTGCTCTTATAGTTCTCGTATACTGCTTGCGACCCTGATCGTCACATTCTACCATGTCATCCGTAGCAGGTTCCTCGACCATGTGGTTTTCCTTGAAAATGAACTCAACTTTTGGCCCAAACTTCGTTTTAATTATAAGCCTTTTTCTTTCGCCTGTGCTCTCTTCATCGTCGCGGACGAATACAGAAACTTTATCTATGAATATCTCAATCATGTACATTTGCTCCATGACCTGCCGAGTTTAATATTTTTGTCAGAAAACTCTCACTTTGCACTCTTGACAAGGAACTGTTCTAGAAGGTACATTATTATAGTCATGCACCTGTATTTTTTTGCTATTCTGATAACGATAAAACTTTTATAACTTCTTTGATTTACGTAAATATATTAAAACTTTAAATAATTTAATTCAAACGAGGATGACAGGAATATGCAGAACGAATATAACAATGTAGTAAAAAGACAAATAAATACTTACCGCTGTTTTGTGGTCCTGATTTCGTCTTAGACCATCTGCATATTGAATTGGATGGATATATCACTGAAATTTATTTTGTAACCCAAATTCAATATTTTAGTAATTTTCCATGTCTATTTACTCACTGACATTCAGTAAATATTTGAAAAACGAACAACCTAAAATTCATTTTTCACAAAGAACCATAGTTTTTTAAAGCCTCGGTGCATGTTCTAGACCATAGATGACTAAACGTGTGAAATACTGATATCTTTGGACAGCATGACTTTCGCATCTGTCGAAAATTACATATTTTTCGAAAAACAATTTTAGTTGTAACATCACAATATCATAATACAATGCGCACTTAGAATTTTCTGAAAACTTACGATTTTCGGTGCGAAAATCACGTTTTCCGAAAAAGCCTGAGAGTTTCCGACGGTTAAATTTTTTTTTAAATATCTGTATAAATGGGCTTTTTTGAACTATCAAAACTAGCAGATATAAATACTAGGACGTAATACGAACTTATCAGGAAAATTATGACTATCTAGAGTCAACTAGTTCACAAGTTATAACCGAACAAGTTTATCTACGTAGCTATATAAATTATAATTCATGTTTTTAATTTATGATTGCTTATGGCACAAACCACAGCCCAAAGTCCTTAACTCAAGAATGAAAAAGGGTTATGCTTTAGTAGGCTCCAAAGCCTGATGATTCTGGTTTTAGCTGAGTAGATGACTCAGAGCAGATGATAACTATGTACCGGCGACACTAATGTCATATAGGTATATAACCCGAATGCCCGATTGTCCCTATTTTGTTTTTAACTGAACCACCAAGTCATTCACTTATATAGTTGCCTCTATCCATCCATGCATATTGAAATGAAATTGAAAATGAAAAAAAAAATGAAAAAAATTAAATATTATAAAACATGACGCCTCTCTATCTGCTCGTACGCTTATAACTCAAGAACCACTGGTCCGATTTAAATGCTTAATCTTTAGTATGGGAATGCGTTGTCGGACCAAGTTTTAGTATGCTATACATACTCTTATGTGACACCAGTGCCGTCCCAACGCAGGTAACAACGTTTTTATTATTTAGTTTTGGAGACGACCCGTTTCGGTTCCGACGGCCTCCTTCATTTGGCTACCGGAATGCTGGGAAAAGGCGAATACTTCCACGGCTGCGTTCTAAAACTGGCCTGCCTAACTGCACGGGAAACATACATGGAGGAGCCAACAGAAATTTTCCAACAACTTTCTAGGTAAATAGTTGATTAATAGATGAATAATTCTTCTACCTCAGTAACTAATTATGTAGGTACCAAAACGATGAATCAGGGAAAATGGAATTTAAAAACCTTCACTGCTTGACGTAGGCTCTCGAAAATTCTTAAACTTTCACATCGAACGGTTTTGTAACCAACTGTGCACCGTACATTTGCCAGGTCTTTCTCCCACCTAGTGAGGGACTATCACACATCACGTCTGAATCGTGGTCATCAGTCAAGAAACTATTTTCACTTCGCATCAGTTTATTCTTTAAAAATCTTTATTAATAATTATGGTGTCAATTTATTAGTTTAATGTGTATTGTCAGTTACTTTGAAAACAAAAAGACAACTCATTTAATTCTAAATTAATGCATTCAGCTGCTACTCTGTTTCTATGTTCTCCTTTTTATTTTGACATTTTAGGCACTTGAAGTTGAGATAGCAATTTAACACCTCGAAATCACTAGATGTAACTAGAAAAACAATTTTACATTTTACTCTTCCATTCCATTCCATCACCCCTTTTTATTCCCCACTGCAGGGACTTAAGCCAAGATGAGGAGGCTTGAAGCTTAAATCCACCACGCTGCTCCTATGCGGGTTGGCGGATCGTAACGACCGCTATCTTCACTCTTAACATAATGTCAATGCGTTTTATTTTTGAAAAATTAATATTACAATTTTTTACAGCAACAGCTTATTATCAAGCATGTTGAACAGCACGGCATTAGAAGATGCTTTTAGAGGTGGCAAAGAAGGCCGACAATGCGAAAGTCATCACAGCTGTCCCATTAAAGACGAACACATGAGAAGCTTCCTAAGAAATATAGCAGCACTTGGCAAAAGATAGCACAAACATTTATATATGTAATCTTTATTGTTAAGTAGAATGAAAAACGGCGTCATTAGTTTCTTCATAAACAAACCAACGTAAGCTGTCACATCTGTTCCTTTTATAATGAACGAACAGATTTGAATCTTGTTCAATCCTTTAATTATATGTCTGGATAGAGAGTCGACGTCAAATAACGTAGGTAAAATATTACCTAACTCTTCGGTTATAATTCACGCAAACAGAGACGGTCTGTACATGGTTAGTATGACGTAGATAGAGTGAGTGGTTTTTGGAATCACACACACACAAGTATGAAAAAGTTTGTCTGTAATTTTTATTGACACTGTATTGCGAGAGTCAATCAATCAAATAATTTATCAAAGGTTCGATCGTGTTAAATGATCTTACATTGCATTAGAACCATTGGAAATATTTTCTTCTTCATTCTAATGCTTAAATAACAATTATTCAATTGCGAGTTATAAAACAGGTTACTCGACTGTATACCGACTCTAGTTTTAATATGGTTGACCCATGACCCTATTAAGAATACTCAGACGTAGCATCGTGAACTACCGATGCACCACCAGTAGGTCAGCTGGCTATGTACGCACGCGTCAATTTGAACACACTCATAGCATAGTAAGCCTAGCGACCGCCAGTACGCTTCGAAGTTCCACTCACACATACGCAGCCGCCATAGCAGTGCTTCATTGGTTGTTCAGTGACGGAATCTAGAGTTTTTATTATGTCTGTGGGTTAACCCAATAATATGTATTAGTAGATAACTATTCAAAATGAAAATATTGTTGGAAGTGAATAAAAAAATATTAAATCTAAAAGCATTTTATTCATCACTATATTGATTATATATAGTCTCCCGGCGCGTTTGTTTGAACGCGATAAATTCAAAAACTACCAAACAGATTTTCATACGGTTGACACCAATGGACGGAGTGATTCAAGAGAAAGGTTTATATGTATTTCATTAGTGTTTTGTGTAAATCGATTGAAATATGACGATTATTGTTGAAGATGTCGGAAAAAATCAAGAAGTTTTCATCGAAAACCTAGGCACCTAATCGCTTTGAGAGATCACATCACGACAACAACGCATAACAATGTATGCAGGAATTGTTTTTTTATATGTTTAAAGAAAAGTCCGCTTTTGCATCTGTCTAACTTTTTTAGTTTTATGCTTATACCTATTTTTATGTTTAAAAACCGGCTAAGTGCGAATCGGACTCGCACACGAAGGGTTCCGTACCACCATACAATATTTTAAAAAACGAGCGCGACGTTAATCGAACTTAACCATTAATCGTTATTATAATGAGATTTAAAAATTATTGTATACATATATTTCATTTTTATTTCGTTAGTTATTTAGAAGGCGCTCGGTCTTCTCTGTCTAACCCGATAAGTAATAACATGAGTGCACTGATAGCTAGAGACAATTTTTATTACTTATTTTATTACAGGCAACCTTTGACTTTTAGTATCGATTGTGAAGAGAATAAGCTGTGAGAAGGAAAGCGTAAATGTATAATACCAAGTAATACAATGTAGTATTCATAATAAAATGTTTTTTTTTTTATTTATGTTTAATACATAACAATAACAATTAAATACAATAACAATACGAAAGATAAAATGCATCTACTTTTCGCTTATTGGCTAAACGCTATCTGTAATTTTCTATGGATTTTTTACAAAAGTTTTTACTTATAAAAGTACATTTTATAAGTTACTCTATTACTCGTTAAATAATACAGTCTAGTGAGCTGTGATAGTTTTCCTTTTAACTATGTTATAATACTCCTGTCATAATTTTTTTCCACATATCCAAAAACAACGGTTTAGCTGGTTTAGCTAGACGGACACATGACTCTTTCATCTACTATATATTGCCAATAGTTTCCGAGAAAAACCAGACAGACAGACAGACGGACGGACATGGCGAAACTATAAGGGTTCCTTTTTTGTCATTTGGCTACGGAACCCTAAAAAACCAAGTCTTCCAGTTCATATTTTAAGCAGAAATCGCAACAAAAATTAAAACTTAATGAGTGCATATATCAACAACTGTTGACTTAAATAAAAAAAATGGTTTGAAAACTTGATATCATTTTTTAAGACCTATCGTTTGGTACATCTCACTGGTACGTCTCGTTTTCGTACTTCAGTTGCATGTATGGCGCCTTATCCCAAAAAAAAAAATTATTAATTTCACTACGTCATTGTGTAGCGGTTCATAGATTACAACTACCTTCCAAATTTCATCTATATATTACCAATAGTTTCCGAGAAAAACCACAGACAGACAGACGGACATGGCGAAACTATAAGGGTTCCTTTTTGCCATTTGGCTACGGAATCTTAAAAATGGTCGCATATGATGTGGTAATTGGAAAACTTTTTATACGGATACAATATTAATCCTTATCAAATTAAACACGTTAGTTACATTAAGCATTTCAATCTCAACATAATTTACATCATACAATTTAAATTAGTATCTTAGGAATTTTCGCGAAATTACAATTATCACGCGACAATAAAAATTGAAGCGGCCGGGCGGCTCCATAGTCTACACCGACGTGACACGCGTGACGTAAAATTAAGCAGCAGTTATCAATGGCGATGTATACAAACAAAAATTTTAGTTAGTTTTTTGCATACATTCTTTACTTTTTCAAATATTTGCACAATTGAAAATAATATACATTAAAAATGCTTTAAGTAGGGTGGACATTATGTTACATTTATATATAATTAAATCAAATCCACATGTTCGATGCAACAAGCTGGTACGACACTACGGCATATATGCTTTGTTATCCGAGCGAAGCCGGGGCGGGTATTTTCTTATTGTCTGCAGGATTCAAAAATCATGTATAATTTATTACGATTAAAAAAATATTATTAAAAATAACATTATTTTTGCAATAGCTCTAAAATGTTTATATGTCCAAGTCTGCACGCATAGTCTTCTGGTGTGAACTGTAATATATCTTTAGCTTGTTTCGTTGCGTTTTGTTCCAACAAATATCGCACAATGTCTTCATGATTACACAGCACCGCCTGAAAATAAAAATTCTCTAAAAAATGCTTTACCATAATTGGCTAGTTTTCATTTCTGGTTAGGTCTGAGGAGCAAGTACCAAAATTCCATAACAATTTTGACATTTTAATATAATAAATGTCTATTACTTTCTATTACTATACACATTTGTTTATAGTTTATACGAGTGATTCATCAATTTTGAATATTTTTGAAAAATGTCCAAAGTAGCTGTGGGCTGTACGTACAATTTTTTTGCTTTACGAAAATACCATTCCAATGAAACGTCCTTGCCATTAATTTTTGAAGTCAAACATTCAAAAACATCTAAAAATTAAACAAGTTTATATTGGAAAACCACCACATATAAAATTATTTTTAAAAAAAGTATAAAAGTAGACAATAGTATTTAATGACATATGAATTCAAAACACAATAATGAAAAAAAAATTGAGAAACTGTACATATTTTATACGCATTTTCTTTTCACGAATATTTTCCATTCCCATGAGAATTTAATGACTTCGGATTTTAGTTTGGGTTTTCCTGTAAACTATAGGTGAGGCTCTAAATTCCGTTTTATTTATTTTAATTTTTAGCTTAGTAGTTTCAGATATAAGACGGCAATGCTCGTTTTCGTATATTTCCTTTAATATCTATTACATTATGCATTATGAAATATTAAAAAAATTATATTTGTATTTATCATAACGAGCATTTTCGATGTGATTCTCACATGATGCTCTTAAGAAATGTGGTTAAACTTTCTAATTTGCCCCAAAAAATGATAATTCGTTTATCACTTAAGTTTTCCTCTGAAATATATGAAAACTATTTTAAAATCTTTTAAACCATGCATTTCAGAATTGAAAAAAAAATATGTATAAGCACTTTCATTCGATAAGTTTTTTTTCCTCCGAAATCAAAATTCGTTTATTTACGCTATGTCTTCGCAATTATGTCACCAAACTGTGTATAAATATTGAATTTCAATTTTTTTCATCCAGAGGATTCCGAAAATATAGGCTGTGACAGACGGGCAGACAGATACCATAGTAATCTTATGTTTCTTTTTTTCATCTAAGAATATATAGATTTAGTACACTAAATCCTAAAAATGTTAGAAAGTTACTAGCACATCGTAGGAACAGTTTTCTAAATAAGTTATTTGAATTGTAATTATAACCAAAAATATGGATTGTGATTTAGGTCATTTTAGTGTCACGGACGTCAACAACTAGTCATGTCGCTTTGAGACACGGTTCAGTTATTACGAATGTGTGAAAGGAAGTAAGGACAAAATCGCATATTTTCCTGAAGGATTTTAGGCCTTAAACAACGTGTAATTTACCTTATGTAGGGCTGTTTGTTTCAACTCGTCGCACCAATCGAAATCAGCTCCGGCGAGTTTCAACGATTGTAATCGTTTCAAAGATCCAGTTCTAGCTGCCAACGACAACTGCTCAGTGACAGTTTTAATGTCGACATTCGATAAATGGGCCCCACACTTTAAGAGCACACTTATGATTGTGTGATCGTCGTTATGGATAGCAGCCAACAATGGTGATTCTCCACATCTATCACAAATAACAAATTATTTATTACAATTCATTTCAAAATGTCAGATAGTTGTTGAAAATGACGCTTATTTAAATGTTTCTGAATATATGTTTCGGAAGAACTTGAATGAACCGTAGCAAAATAATTGTGAATATAGTCAGAAAAAGCTATTTGTCAGTAAAATTTTAATAAGTTTATTTCTAATATTATAACAATTAACGTGGTCAATCATATATGTTATATATTTAAAAAATATATATGTAGAGAGAGAGAGAGAGACAATTCTTATCTATGCTTCGCATTGTGAGGCGCACTTTTTACATTCTGCATATTTGACAATTCCCAAATTACTAAAACCTCGTTTCCACCAAGTATAATACACTGTATTATACTGTCCTATCCATACTGTATCACTGTATCATACAGTGTATTATACTTGGTGGAAACGAAGTGCAAAGTCCGTTATATTTTCTTTCGAAAGAATAGGCAATTTTAAGAAACTACTTTGAATTTTTTTGTTTTCAGATCGGTATTTACGTAGATATAATATATTGAAAATTATTATAGCGTGACGTCACGGGGTGGAAATTTGAGTTTAGCCTGGTTAAACTTATAAACGAAAGTCTAAAAACAATAATTTTCAAAATTGTTTTCTTTAAATTGCTTACTCTTTCGAAATTAAATATAACTGACTTTAGTTAAAAAAATTGGGAATGGTCAATAGTAACATACCTGGTCTTCAGATGAACATTAGCACCATTTAGAAGTAAACACTCTACTATTGCCTTGTTTTTCTTGTATATGGCTTCGTGCAAGGGGGTCTTGCCTTCTGTATTCTGTGCGTTGACATCTGCGCCCATTTCTAAATTATAAAAAAAAAAATCTATAAATTAAAATTTTGTATGTCTTTATTTCATTTTTATTGTAATATCCGGGTATATAACGAAGGTTAATAACTTTACGACAGACTACGTTATGTATATAAGGTTATCTTTGGTAAAGGGATTTCCCAATCATATATCTTAAAAAACTCGTCGGTCGATTCGATAATAATGACCTTCTCGCGCCAAAAAAAAGTATAATTATATCATACCGAAGTGTCACTTCTTATGAAACTGTTGCCATCGACGTCGATTACGTTATTTACTACTTATGATGCAATTGAAATAACTTCATTTGGGTCATCGTAAATTAATGTTGTTGTGAATAAATGCCCGAATCCTACTAATATTATAAACTAAGAACGGATTTTTCGAAGTTCCGCCGTTAAGGGGGTAAAAAGGGAAATGTAAATTTGTTTCAAATTATTTTTGTAATGGTATTTGTTTAATTTTTTATGTTAAATGTATGAAAAACGGTGTTTGGCCTTTGGGTCAGAAGCTAAGTCATGAGTCAAATTCTTTTTAAATTAAATTATAGAAAACTAATTGAAAAGGAGTAAAATAGGGAATGAAAGTAATTATAAAAAATTCGTCATTCTTTTTAAAATCGTGAAATATTATTTGGCTCATGTTTTACTTCAATAAGTTTTACTCGGTAAAATAAACTCACCCAACATTTTGAGGACAGACCATTCATCGTCGTGCTCTATCGCATACAGGAGTAAAGCTTTGAAAACTTTTTCCGTCACCTCTATAAGTTTCTTCGGCGAAGTAATCTTTAAGCTGTGTGCCAGTGCATCTATCAAAGTGTTATCCTGAAAATTTTTGTTTTTTAATATAATATTATCTACTCTAGTATGTTTTAATTATGAAATGAAAGCAGTTTCGAAATGTTAGTCAAAATAGCATCGATTTCCGTTTCGATGATGCTGCAAGTGTCCAAATTAAATTTGTAAACCGTTCTACGATAGGATGAGAATGACAATCCAGCGCAGCGCCACGCGTCACATGGATGGTCATGTTATACATAAGATCGCAAGAACTTCTAAAAAGTCAACCGTTTTCGGCTGTCTGAACTGTAACAAATAGATACTTGAAATGTTCACAGAATGTGTTTTACTGTGGCTGCAATAAATAATGAAAATAAATTTAAGTTAAAAATTAAAAGGGGTCCCCATATAAGTAACGTGTTTAATTATCCTGATTAAGTAAGAGTTTCATAAACAGCTATTGAATTGAAAGTGAATGTTGTGATAGCCCAGAGCGCAACGAGCCTGTCTCAAATTTATAAGGCCCCATAGGGCCATGGTTCGAATCCGAGCGTGTACCAATGAGTTTTTCTGACTTAAGTACACAATATCACTGACACCGTGCTTCGGAGAGCACGTTAAGCAGTCGGTCCCGGACGCTGTCAATAGATGGCGGTCGTTACAGTTCCCAACCCGCAGTGGAGCAGCGTGGTGGACTTAAGCTCCAAGCCCCCCTCCTCACCCTTGGGGAGGTCTAAGCCCCTGGAGTGGGGTAAAAATGGGCTGATGATGATGATGATGATGAAACAGCTATTAATTTTGAACTAGGATAACCTCTGTCACAAGTACCGCCACCAAACCAAGCCACAAACATAACACAGAAGGCATATCAAAAACAATAGAAGTTGTCACTAAGTTTGTATGTCTGTCTGATGTCACACACTAGACTGTAACTTACTATGCCCTAGTAATTAGTAGTTCCGCATTATAACTCCCGGCGCCGTAAGGTCATCAGGTCGTAATAAATCTGTTATGATTATTCGCTTTTAATTACATCGGGGGTAAACCCTGTCTCGTGACCCCAGATCTCGTAAACCCAGACTTACTCCGTGCTCACGCCTTTGCCCTAAAACCGCGAAAATATAATACACAACCTATGGTCCCACCGATTTATCTTAGCGGTGAGTGGCATACCACCATATACCCGTGGTCCCACTGCACCACCCGGTGGGACCACTATAAAATTCAGTAAATTGTTGCACTTAAATCGAAATCGCCGTAGAAGCTGTCTCTTTATAATAAGTAGGTATGCATTTGCGTTTTGCGGTTAATATTTATGCGCAAAACTGCTTTATTTGCCATGCATTTTCCATAAAGACCAGCAGTTTGAATTACGCTAGAGTTCCGCTTCAAATGGAAGCTATGAGGGGTGTTCAATTAAAAGTGAGAGTGACTAAGACGCGGTTATCTATACTAATATTTTAAAGCTGAAGAGTTTGTTTGTTTGTTTGTTTGTTTGTTTGTTTGTTTGTTTGTTTGTTTGAACGCGCAAATCTCAGGAACTACTGGTTCAAATTGAAAAATTATGGTTGTGTTGGATAGTCCATTTATCGAGGAAGGCTATAGGCTATACTACATCACGCTACGACCAATAGGAGTGGAGCATCCATGAAAAATGTTGCAAAAACGGGAAAAATTATTCCTTTTGAGAGCTTCCGTCGCGCGCGCTGCGTAAACGATTGATGTTAACCAAAAATCATGTATGACGGAATTGTTCCCCTTTAAAAGTTCTTACCAAAAGTCCGCGACAGCATATGTGTATCTTTTAAGGTTAACATACTATAACCTTTTTTATGACAATCAAATTTGTTCTAACATTATGTACTATTTGCGAAGATGTTTTTTAAACGTAATATTAATCCTTATCAAATTAAATACGTTAGTTGTCTTAAGCATTTCATGCATATTATAATTGTCCTTTACACCACACAATTTAAATTAATATCTTAGCAGTTTTTATCGAAATATGAAAACTATAGCGGGAGAAAATAAATTCGCTGTCTGCCTCTGTTCGTTAACTTTTTACTTCTAAACCACGCAATAGACTTTGATACGGTTTTCAGTATTATCTTATTTTCTTATTATCTTATAATCTATTAATCAATATAATAGAAATACTAATTATAAAGCTGAAGAGTTTGTTTGTTTGAATGCGCTAATCTCTGAAACTACCAGTCGGATTTGAAATTTTTTTTTTGCTTTTGATAGCCTGAATCTAGCAGAGGGTTATAGGCTATATATATGAAAACGAACTGTCTGTCTATTCAGCAAATAGGTTTCGGCCAAAACAGCTTAACCGATTTTGATGAAACTTTACACATATGGAAAGGATGTAGTCAAAAGTGACATACAGAACTTTTTGTATGTCTGTCTGTACGTCCATCTGTCTAAACCAATTTTAATGAAACATCACAAGTATGAAAAGTAGGTCGTCAAAACTAACAAATGTTACTTTTTGTCCGTCTGTCTGTCTGTACGTGTAAGGTCGTCAAAACTAACAAATGTTACTTTTTGTCCGTCTGTCTGTCTGTACGTGTATCTGTCTATTTGAGCTAATCTCCAAAACGGCTAAACAGATTTTAAGGAAACTTTG
This sequence comes from Luffia ferchaultella, assembly GCA_949709985.1. Taxonomy (NCBI): domain Eukaryota; kingdom Metazoa; phylum Arthropoda; class Insecta; order Lepidoptera; family Psychidae; genus Luffia; species Luffia ferchaultella. The sequence continues at coordinate 17,311,228 of OX453256.1, forward strand.
CAGACGGGAAAGAAGGTTGTCAAGAGATTTGACATTAGCTACTTTTTGTCCGTCTGTTTGTCTGTACGTCTATGTGTCTATTCAATTCAATTTTATCTATTCGAGCTAATTTCCACTACGACTGAACAGATTTTAATGAAACTTTGCAGACGTGAAAAGAAGATTGTCAAGAGTGTCATAAGCAACTTTTTGTGTTTGTTTGTTTGTCTGTCTATCTGTCTGTCGTTTGTCCACACTGATCTATCAACTACTACAGCCAAAACTACTAAGTCTAGGAAGCTTAAATTTGGAACATAGGTTTATTTTATAACGTGAGCATTAAGTTAAGAAAGGTTTTTTTAGAAATTTCAAACTTAAGGATGGGAATAGAGGGACTCAAATAATGACGTGTTTCAGGGTTTTTAGATTTCCACATTTTTAGGGTGGGAAACGGGAGATGAAAAATTGTATCGGTTTTTTTAAAGGGTGGAAGGGGAATGAAGATTGAAAGTTTGAATGGGTGTAACCAAAATTGGTTCCAGGAAAAAGTACGTATAAACCATCTCGAACGTTAATAGTACCTATAACAGGAATTCGTAGTCTACGCAAGCGAAGCTGCGGGCGGTCGCTAGTCTTTTAATAAAACTTATTTTATTTATGCTATGCTATTTATTTAGCTATGATATCCTAATACTTCAATGCGTGTAAAGACGGACATTTGACGTTAATTCACAATCGACCAATATTGGTAATTTTTAGTTTCATTTTTGGTAAAATTAGCATAGTAGTTAGTAAACATTATTTAATTATAATTAAAGGTAGCATATAGACAGAAATTTCATATACAATAAAGATCAGTAGAAATATAGATACCTACAGATTAGATTAATTAATAAATGATGCACTTACTTCTATAGCAATGGAGTGAGTGTTTGTTAACTCTCCTCTTATATTAGTTGTCATCATCTGAAATTACATCACGTACTATAAGTTGTAAACAAGTTTATAATATTCATTTTATAATAATATTGCTATAACGCATAATTGTTATTAGCAATAATTACTTATCATTGAAATAAACATTACCAATGCTATAAATACAAATCAGATACAAATTTTATTGAATATAATTTAAAAAGGTATCTACATTTACTGCATTAGACTGACCGAGTCGCGAGTGCGGTTCCCGCCCAGAACAAATATTTGTGTGCCCGTCCATTTGTTCCAAGTCTGGGTGTAAAAATATCTATAAATGTATATATTATAAAGAATACTTGAGCATGTATATCAGTTGTCTAGTACCCCATAATACAAGCATAGTACTTGCTTACTTTGGGACTAGACGGCGTTGTATCGGATGTCCCAGGATTATTATTAGAATAACTAAAATATATTTATTATCGATTTCGAACACGAAAGTTTGCCTTTCACTTGTATCTTGTATTGATTATCTAATTATTTTAACAATAATAATACATCAATGCTATTTACTAAATGGAATGGTTTACTATGAAGATGAAAAAAATCCATAATCTATATTGAATCTTAATAAAAGTTTAATGTTCTTGAATAAGCTTATTTAAATGAACGCTTTCAAGTAATAAATTATCGTGTTCACACCATATAAGTTTTGTATACTTATACAAAACGTTTTTATTCAAATAACACAACTTAGAAGAAGTCAGGCCAAAAAGCACAATCAAAACAGGCGACGTCCTATTTAAAGATGATATTTTTCTTTAAAACGTATATAAGGCGCACTTGACAGCCAACGAAGTTACTATAAAAAAATCTTACTTCCACTTTTTGTTGATAGCTCAGTTCCGTCTTCGATAACACGTAAGACAGCTTAGTGAGGGCTGCTTCTGGGGTTAAATCATATCCGGAAATGACGCCGCATTCCGCGATTAACTGTCACAGATAACATTTCTTTAATGTTACAATCTTTTGGTAAGATCTATCTAGTAACTACTGTTTATATATTTCTTTTTGTTGAATGCCCGTAAGTAATACATTGAAATATAACATTACTTAATTTCTTTTGTTCACTATCTCATATTTAGGAAATAATTAATATGAAATTATATATAATAGATAATTATAATCTTTATTGGGAATGATAATACATTCATATTTGTGTTTGTTAGTAAGAATTCACTTATTAGTAATATAAATAGTAGTAGAAAGTAGTAGTATTACTAAGTTAGTATTGTTTAGTAAATTATCTGATATCACAAAATAAAACAAACAAAGTAAAATAAAACAAAATTGCCTAATATTATTTAATCAGACCAAAAGCTGTCCCCACATAGTATTTTTTGAAGGGACAGTCTGGTCTGGCGGCGATCGTTTTCAGAAGGCTGTTGTTACTACATTGTAGACGTTGCAGGAGAGAGGCCGCTTGGAATGGGATGGAAACCATCAGTACGAGCCTCTGCGAACATTCTTGAGGCACTGCAACGCCATGGTAGTCCCAACAGCATCCTGGAAGCATTAATGAATTGGACAGGCAAGGCGCCGTAGGTTCGACGCGTGAATGATTCCCACAGGCTGCTCTTGTATAATGAATGACAGAACGCCTAGAAAACAGTTACTTTGACGTTTGTAGTAGGTACAACGAGCGAACCTGCGAGCAAGCATATTGCCCCTCACCACCAATGCCCTCCGCTCCCTATAAACGCGTACATTTTCTGTAGGTACTTAATTTTTTTAGGATGTATGTATCGTATGATGATTTACCAGGAACCTTGACTGATATAATTCGTGATTAGACTACTGAGGCACGAAAAATATAATAACTTTTAAAGTTATGTTGATTTTTTTTCGATAACTCACCCGACCCGTTTCGTACATCGGTGATATAACTGCTCCCGTAGCGCATTGTGTTATATTAACTACAATAACTCCACGTTTGACAGCCTCAGCTACTTCTTTAAATATATCTTCTCTATTACATGGTATATTGCCCGCTCCGTATGTTTCTAGGACCACACCTGGTTAGGGCAATGATGTAAATATTAATGTTAGAATAACAACCCTATCTGCTCTATCTTTACGGCAATCCAAGTTCTGATAGATCATAGACAAAGTATAAAGACAAGTAAATTATTCGGAAGCTTAGAAGAATAAAACTTTGGGTAACAAACGACTTGCTAAAGTGCAAGAGTAGTCTGGAGAGTAATGGCACTAGCTAGAATAACGCAAAAATTTAACGTACTAAAATGATTATGAACTAGATACATAGAACAGCTCGCGCCAAACTACTAGTTCGCTCTGAAGTTGACGTGGGTGAGTTTTGCGCAAGTGTGGGGCCCGTTCACGACCCTCTGGTTCCCATTTTTCGTACTGCGTCGCCAGTGTCGCTACTCTACGGACCATGTACAACTATAACCATGGCACACCCCCATTTATGCACACCCCACACCCATGTCTACATCAATATATCTTCAGTATGTTCAGTCAAGCTATTTTTAACTTTTACCTTCGATTGGTGGTTGAAAGAAAGCTTTTATAACGGTCGGGCTGATACTGGGAAATATCCTCAAAATCCCCACGTTTCGAGACAGTTTGTCATGCAAATGGCATTTTTCAATGACGTTGGGTCTGAAAATCGCTTTCCTGTTGACTTCCATATCAATACCAACTTCTACTAATGGCACACAGTTGGGCGAGTCGAAAGCGCAAAGGTTGTTGGCTGATATCTTTCTTGTCCTGTCACCAAATTTTAATGTATATTAATATTTTTCTATTACTAACAGTTTGGTCAAATGGTCGGAGGCGCCGACAGCAAAGGTCGCGGGTTTGATTCCCTTACGGTACAAATATTTGTGTACGTGAACATGTCTATTTGTTCAGGGTGTAGGTGTAAAATATCTACACGTATATATGTATATGTCAAACGTTTTTATGTGGTTCTTACAGAGCATTTAATGTGGTTCTAAAATTGCATCGTGAGGGGCAGCCATAATTTTTTCGGATTTTTCAATCCATCAAAGATACAGAAATACAAAGTATAATTGCTTGTTCATTTACTAAAGAATATTTAAATACAATCTATTTAAAAACAATAATTAACTGGTATCTATAAAAAATATACATTATAATTATTAAAACATTTGAAAATAACTACAAATTAAAAATACTTTTTTTTATTTGTACACATGACAACAACGTCTAGGCCCCAAACTAAGCATTAGCTTGTGTTTTGGGTACCAAGCGAAGACACCACATACATTTAACAACCAATACCCGGTACCAGTATCAATATTCATCATATAAATACTGACCCGACCTGGGATTCGAACCCGGGACCTCCAGCCTCGTAGGCAGGGTCGCTACCCACTAGGCTAAGCGGTCGTCGAAATACTATATAATTATTGCAAACATTTAATTTAATAAACAACCCCTTGTCGCCCCCGGCGCAAAGGTGCCCAAGATACACGTTGCGTTGCCACGTCGAATGGTAATAGAAAGTCTCTGCGCCAGAAAAGACCCGGAGTGGAAGTCAAAACCCCTCTCTCTCAAAACGAAGGCCGATGTCCGCGATAAAACAAATCGAAAACTGTTTTGTACACTTATATTTCATGCCATATTTAATCGAATTTTTAAAAACCAAACTGTTATAAAATCTGAAACGAAGATACCTAATTTTATGTTCATATGAAAAAATTCAGTCGAAAGTACTACGTTTTTAACGTTAAAAACTGAAAACTTTTTATCTTATTTTGTTAGTCAGTGTCTTATTTTGGTTATGTTTTTTAAAAAAGTAGCACTGTTATATCGTATATTTGAATGGGTTCAGCCCATTGAATACGTTCAATCCAAAAATCCAGACTTCCAGTCCATTCTTAAGTATTTAATCACTCCGTGCCCTACCATAATTATACCGTCAGCCCATTAATGCCCCACTACAAAGGCTTAGGCCTCCATCTATTAATTGCAACCGGGACCGACGCGACGTCTTATCGTGCTCTCCGAAACACAGAGTCAGTGAAAGTTATGCAGGTAAATAAGTTAGAAAAAACTCATTGGTACATGCCCTGGTATTCGAACCACGGCCTTCAAACAAGAAGCCGGCTTACTACCACTCGGTATGATGAAATATCTTAATACCTATTTCCTCTGAACAGCTTGCTGGCAAAGAATACTGTAACCTCCGGAATGTTGAAACCGCCGGCTATCAGCAGCGATGATACGAAGTTGTCTGCACCATCACTACGGGGTTCGAACATGGGAATCTGTTCGCAAGTCAACAAGAACATATTTTATTGTAATGGGCAGATAAATTTACAAAATGTTCTGATGCAATCAATGAAAAAATACTTATTTCACATTTTTATTTACATTATGATATTTAGTGTAAAAGTGTCATCTTAACTGATTACTAAAATAGAAATAAAATAAAAGATTTCAACTATGTTTAAACATATAGACAGCTCAGTATTGTAAAAACATTACAAATTAAATCTAAATTTACTAAAAAGTTACCTGTGAGCCGGTAAGGACAACTGGCTTTCCGATGTTCTCTAGCATGAAGGAGAGAGCTGCCGCGGTGTAGGACATGGTGTCCGTGCCGTGTAACACCACAAAACCGTCGAATTGTTCGTAGAATTTCTATGAGACAAGTAATATTAATGATAATTACTGGGACATCCCACGCAGCGCCATCTAATCCCAAAGTGAACAAGTATTATGCTTGTATTATGGGTATACTAGACAACTGATAACATTAACTTTCTTTACAATGTATACAATACATATATAGATATTTACGCCCAGACACGGAACAAATAGACGTATGTTCATGCACACAAATATTTGTCCCGGGTGGGAATCGAACCCGCGACCCTCGGCTCTGCAGTTAAAGTCTCTAACCACTCGGTCAATCGGTCAGTTCAAATCATATCAAATCAAGTATAATTAATTACATTAGATATCTACTCTATTTTTTGTTCGTCTGTCTATATACCGCCTCAACTTAACGCAGACTCGCTTAAAATATTATTATATAATAATTTTACCTAAGCATCAGTATATTATGATAATTATTTGAATGATTTTTTCAATGTCATTCAGAAATCGGACAGAAATCTATACATTATATATACAAACACATTATATTTGTTATAAAACGCCGCAGGGGTGAGGAGCGGGTTTAGTATCAACATAAACACTTTTGTACTCGTATCACTAAAAATTTAGGAAAAAAAATTTAAAAACTAAACCCGTCTACGGCAAAAAACGAACTGAAAAGCATGAAACAAGATATTCTCGTCTGAAATTAAACATGACTGACCGGTTGACCGAGTGGTTACAGACCCTAACTGCGGAGCCGAGGGTCGCGGGTTCGATTCCCGCCCAGGACAAATATTTGTGTACATGTCTACTTGTTCCGTTTCTGGGTGTAAAAGTATCTATATATGTATATATTATAAAAAATAGAACATTTAAGTATGTATACCAGCTGTCTAGTACCCCATAATACAAATATAATACTTGCTTACTTTGGGACCAGATGGCACTGTATGGGATGTCCCAGATATTATTACATTCTTCTCAATTCATTCAATTGTGTATTAGAATAACGATTAGTTTTTTTTCCACTATTAATTCTTGATATCAAACGCATTCTGTTATAATAACATATTTATGTTGGTGAATAAGAATATACGACCACGGCTTTACCCCAAGTACCAATTAATTTAAAGTGGGTCTTCATATGTATATCCTATCTTTAAAAAAACCGATAGTCCCGTACACAGCTAATAATACAAAACCTCTTGACAAAAATTTTTTATAAGATGCCGAAGGAAATACTTTTATCATTTTATGACAAAGTTGTGCCGAAATCTACTGAAATTCTAAAGATTATCAAGAACACGCGTTCGAACACAGGTTTAGGAATGCTTTGAATTAATATTATATAATAATTTCGTGTAACCAAAATACGAGCGTTGCCAAAACGCTTTTTAATTGTTCTCCATCATTTCCACCAGCTTATTATGCTTCACTGCAGGGGTTTAGGCCTCCCCCAGGGTGAGGGGACTTGGAGCCTAATCCACCACGCTACTCCAGTACGGGTTGGTGGATTTTAACGACTACCATCTGATGATGGCACTTGGGACCGACAGCTTAACGTGCTCTCCGAGGCACGGAGTCAGTGATAGTTATGTACCTACATAAGCCAGAAAAACTCATTGGTACACGCCCGGATCCGAACCACGAGCTTGGAACAGGTTCGTTACGCTCGGGCTATCACGACATATTCTCATCCATCATTTCTCCATCATTTATTATTTTACAATTACCATAATGTCCTTGGCGATGCGGATCCATTCTTCCACTGTCATGTTAGCTGAGTCCATGAGATTCTCATACTCGTATATCTTGTAGAAAATCTTCATACTTATATCTTTTGCATCTAAAAAAGAAAATTATTCGTTTATAGTTTATAATTGACGACCGCTTAGCCGAGTGGGTAGCGACCCTGCCTACGAAGCTGGAGGTACCGAGTTCGAATACCAGGTCGGGTCAGTATTTATATGATGAATATTGATACTGGTACCGGATCTTGGTTGTTAATTTGTTATATGCATGTGGTGTCTTCGCTTGGTACCCAAAACACAAGCTAATGCTTGGTTTGGGGCCTACACGTTGTTGTGATCTATACGTTATTATTTATTTATTTATTTAATTTTTAGAATATTAAAAGCAAAGATTTTATAAAATAAGAAATTTATACTTATCCATTCACAATTTAATTTTATTGAAGTGATTTCTCAATTCAAATACTATACGGTGTATTCGATCCTCTTAATAATTAAATAATTCTTAATTCAAAAGAATTTCAAACACTTGTTTAGCTTGAAAAGGTCTCTGAGATAAAATTATATCAAATCCCATGCAAATCAAGAGTAAACAGTATCCAAATTCATCAAAGTTTTCTCTCAGAAATCAAATTGCGCGTAATTTATTATAGATATAACTACCTAATCATAGCCTAGTGATGAAACAGACGATCGCCGTTCATGACTGTTCAATAATAAAAATTCGATATTTTACCTGGTAAAACTAAGTATGACTTATCGAAGGCACTATCGGTCTGACTCTTCTTCCAATATCTTACATCGTGAAGTTGTGTAAAACTCCGAACTAAGTTCTCGAAAGCGCCAACTTGTGGTATTAACACTACAACAAAAATATCAATTTTTCATTTTCATTGAAAATGCAAGTTTGAATACTTGCTTAGCCAGTCGAAACAAAATTTGGAATGTTCAATTGATCATTCATATATTGAAATATATATATGAAATATATTGAGATATATTGAAAAAAATTGTAGCATGACGTCACCAGGTGAATTATAAGTTTAGCCATTGCCGTTTCATATTTATAAAAACAATGTCAGTCTCGGAGTTACATAGTACAGAACTATCAAAAGTATAGAGACAATAACAAGAGCAGGTAAGCTCCAGCCCTGTAAGCAGTGGTGGATAATATAACTTATAGCATTATTTTAAAAGCGTTATTTAAGCCCAAAGGATTTAGCATATTATATTGGTTGCCTCTTAGTGCTATTAAATAGCGCAACACGATCCCGTTGTCCCACCTTACCGATAGAGCGATGCGATCAGCACAACGAAACACGTCCTACAACGAACGCGATCGCGCGCTAACTGATTAGCGCAGCTGTCGGTCGACAACATGTGACTGCCGCCCAACGCAACGAACGAATCGAATGAGGCGCGATCACATGTCGTGTGCTGCAGCAGACTAAACAGTCGTAGTAGATATTCTCGCGCTAAGCATTCCCGCGTGTTACGCTATAGCATAGCATATAAATAAACATGTTAAAATAATATAGTTTATAGTCTGAAGTATGTTTTTAAAATATAACTCATTTTTACACGACTGTTTGTAGGACGTGTTTCGTTTTTGCGTTAAACGCACCGCGCCCTGCCTCGCTTGTTATGCTACAGCATAGCATATAGAATAACATGCTACAATAATATAGCTTATAGTCCAAAGCGCGTTTTTAAAATATAGCTGTTTTTCATATCGCTGCCTGTATGTAACGGTTGGGTATGGGAGAAAAAGAATGGAAAATAACTGTACCTTAGTATAAATCAACGTACTCGAGATACTCTTATTCGCTGTCTCTTTCTGTTGAGTTCGGGCCTGGCTTGCCTACTCTACAATAGCAATCATAAGGAATAATAGTGTCATTGTTTTTATATATATGTATGCAACGCCATTTGTAAAACTCATAATTCCACCCGGTGACGTCACGTTATAAAATTTTCAATGTATCAAACTTTACTTTATAACAATAAATAAATCTACGTAAACACCGATCTAAAAAAATTTTTACAAATTCGTTTGTTGAAACTGCATATTCTTGCATATTCTGTCAAAAGAAAATGTAACAACTTTAATTCAATTTGGGAATGGTCGATTTCAGATCGAAAAAATGAATGCGTTTTAGCGGTTGATTCTACACTAATCGATTTGCATTTGCCTGTAAATGAAAAAAAAACGTCCAAATTGACCCGTATCATTGACGTTGGAAAATTATATTATTATAATTATATTATACAATTAGGTAATAAAATAAGTAACGTCAAAAATATAATATGTGTAGACGGGTTGTTCAGGTGAACGTAGTTAAAACATATAGAGCTAATAGAGCTTATCGAACTAAACAAAAACAACCGAAAATAAAACAAAATTTTAAAAAAAAGATAATACAAATGAAACTTTGAACATTTTTTGCTCGGTAACCGTTAGTTTGCACTATCTGCTCACTTGAAATTTTTTGTTTAGTTTGGTTAGCTCTACATGCTCTATAAGTTTGGTGCGGTTAGCCGACCAACCCGCATATGAAAGAATCACAAGTTCGGAGTTCTGACAATGACTGACGGCCTCGACCTCATTCTCAACTGGAAACGTATTGTTTCGTTTCTTCTGTCACAAAATACACATTTTTTTTTCTTTTCAAACAATACCTACCTATTATTTTAAAGATAACAAATGAGAAACGTAGTGTTGGATGAGTAAAATAACTCCGAGTCGTCGTTACAACAATATTTAATACCATTTATTAAGTATATCGAACGCCAACACACAGTAGTACAGTACACATTTTTGACAGCCATTGTTCTTCTTGTTTTTTTTTTGTTTCAACCGCAGGAACGTGACACGTCGATAGTGTTGTACAGAAGAACAATGGCTGTCAAACATGTGTACTGTACTACTGTGTGTTGGCGTTCGATATAATAAATGGTATTAAATATTGTTGTAACGACGACTCGGAGTTATTTTACTCATCCAACTGTAGATATGCACAGTAGTTTATATATTTATAATATATAAAATTTTTGCCATTTCTGACCAGTTTCTGACTAACGAGAGGAGTCTCGTTAACCAGAAACTGGTACTGTTTTTTAAAACTTGATTTGTTCATAACTTTTGGAACGTGAATCTAGGAAAAGCCGGACGTAGGTAGCATCGCGAATTGACTACCGATGTACCCCTAGTGAGCCAGTTGGCCATGTACGCATGCGTCAGCTTATACACACTCATACCATAGTATGTGTACCGACGGCCAATACGCTGCGAAGTTCCACTCACACATACTTCGCCTCGTGGTGGCACTAGCAGTGTGGTGGATTTAAGCTCCAAGGCCCCCCTCACTCCGCGGGGAAGCCTAAGCCCCTGCAGTGGAGTATGATGGGCTGATGGAATGGAATGGAATACTTACCGCGGCAGTTTGTTTACTTGCAGTCAGTCTGGAGTATTTAATACGTCTATGCTTTGCGATTGTTATGCGCGGATTGGTAATTTTTGCTCCACATTTTTCTATGTACGATGACATTCTGAATCTAATGAGCCCTCACTCATATCATTTTTACGAGCATCAGCAATAAACAACACGTTTTTACCCAACTGCGCTACAGCAAAGTTATATTTTTCACGAGTATCTGTGTGTACGGGTGCTGTATTATTTATGCCTCGATTTACACCTTCTAAGCATTCCAGCAACTGGATGGATTTTAATCAATGAAGAGATAGCTCTGCTTTTGTCATCAAATTAGAAGATTTTCAAAGGATTGTTATATAATAAGGGGAGCCTGTCGCTAACTAGTTACGGTATAGTCGGGAAGTCCGTAACTAAAAATGATTATAACTTTCATATAACATAGGCTTATATGTACCTAAGTATATAAGCATAAAATTTTATTACAATAAAATTGGCCGCCATTTTGAAAATCGTCAAATGGCATTTGTACATAGGTGGATTTTGAGAGGTAATAAATTACCTAATCGTTTTATATATAGGTCATTCTTTCTTACCTGTTTTTGCTGCCGAACGCGATGTGATATCTGTTTAGTAGTGATTAATTTTATTTTATTTTGAGTAATACTGTTAATGTAAAAACAAAAAAAACACAAATGTAAATGACTCCACCGATACAGGCTAGGCCTAGTGGTGGAGTTATTGTACTTCAATAATGTATATAATATTTTTTGGTAAATAAACGTTATTATTATTATTACATTCGTATAGTGAAATTGTCACCTAAGTCAATAAAAAATATTTTAAACAAATGTTTTATTTTTAATCAAAAGAAACTTTCAATTTATAATTTGTACATATCGAAATGTATTATATCATAAAATTTTTTGTACCAAATAATTTCATTCCTCAATTAATTACTATTTATTATTTACACACTGTTATCGTAGCTACGCCAGTTTAGAAAGATAACAAATAGTAGCTGTGTAAACACTAATTGTGTTATTGTTTTACAAAAGCTGAGTAATGTAAAATATTCCCAAACAAACAAACTTTTGGTATCGTTCCGATACTGTTTAATTTATTTATCAATTGTGCACAATTTGTCATGCCATAACAATTCGTTATGGTATGCTCAAAAGGCCCATTTCAAACCTTACGAAATGCAGTTTCACAACTTGAAAGTAAATACTACACTATTGAACATTTTCGTTCTACCAGTTCCAAGTGGTCCAACTGTACCCAATAATAATAATAGCGAACTTAGAAATCATCATCACGAACCCATTTTACCCCACTGCAGGGACTTAAGCCTCCCCCAGGGTGAAGAGAGGGGGGGGGGGGGGGTTGGAGCTTATATCCACCACGCTACTCCACTGCGGATCGGGGATTGTAACGACCGACATCTATTGACAGCGCCCGGGACCGACTGCTTAACGTGCTCTCCGAGGCACGCAGTCAGTGATAGTTAATGTACGTAAGTAATAAAAACTCATCGGTACACGCCCGGATTTGACCCATGGCCCTATGGCCTTATGTAAATTTGAGACAGTTCGTTGCGCTCTGGGCTATCACGACTAGAACTTAGAAATAAATTGTTATAATGTTAGAAGCGATATTGACTTTCAAAACAACATACGTATTGTTGCCCAAGCTTTAGATATTGATACCACTAAAAAGATATGGATTTGTAAAAATTAGATTCCCCTTTTGGTTTTAAGATCCCTATCTCTATTTCGGGTTATGTAACTCATAATTTATAGAGCAAATTAACCTGTTGTTTAGCTGTAGGAGCCTGTTAAACACTTGATGAGTAATCATGTCTTTATTATTAACCGGATTTCTTGACAGTTGTGAGGAAGAGTCCTACTCTGTGCAAAGTAGTCTCTTTTTAAGCGATTGGTTTGGGGAAAATCAAAATTAATTTTAAATTTTAAAAACCCTCGACATTAAAAACATTTAAAAAGAAATATAGTTTTGATTCTCAAAGGCGTCGAGGACCGTTTACCTTATTGCCAGCAGACCCTATTCTATTAGTTAACTACCTACATTTCAGTACAAAAAATAGTAGATGCCCAACCGACGCCTTTGAGGATCAAAAATTAGATGAAAATTGATAAACGTATATTATTTCAGTCTTTTCAAATGTCAGTATTTTGGATTTTTTAAATTTAATTTTTATTTCATGCTTCTAAGTTAAATATACCTAAACATTTTACTTTAAACATTTGATGATTTTTTTGTTTAAAAATAACTAATTAAAATTCTTTACCTAAGAATCGTCCAGATTAAATCAGTTTGCAATTAAAGAAAACCGCATTGAAATCGATGCATCCATTTGGACATGTAGGTATTAGACCCATCCTGATGAAACCAGTTTTCAATTTAAAAAACCCGCATTTAGAATCGGACTATCCGTTGAGAAGCTACGACGCCACAGACAGACAAACAAACAGACAAAGTCCCACACATATACCTAATGTACATAAATGCCAAAGAAGAGAACTATGAATACATGGGCCGTATTTTACATCGGGGGTCAAAAATGACTGTCAAGGCGGGTTCAATCAATTTATAAAAAGAATTAGAATTTACGCAAAATAAATACTCATAATGTGTACCTACTTACGCATGAAAAGTGACTTTGTATTTATTAAAATCGTTCAAAAAATGGTTTTTACGTTGCCATCACACATGATGCTCATAGATGATGGCATTTTGAAACTGTAAAATGGATGTAAATAATATTTTTTTTAAAGGGCGAAGTGCCACTAAAGTATTAGGGTACGGTGCATCTATGCGTTTGTAATTACAAAATTACTAATCCATTCTTTTAATTTGATGGAAAAAATTACGAACCTCCTTCATCATTTTTCGTCATTCCAATGGTTCCTCCAGTGTAAATTACCAAAACACGCCTCTCGTCGCGGCCAGTACTTACTACTGGTGTAATGTTAATAGACAGTTCATGAAAACTCCTAGCTTTTTGCACTTTCATAGCCACTTTTGAACTAACACCATTTTTCTGAAAACACACCCTCTTTTCCCGCGCATTTCTGTTGTTCTCTAGCCCGCCATTTTCTTGTGACGCCATAATGATGTACGACCTCTTTAATATATTTGCAAACTTTTCTGAAACGTTAATTGACAACAAGTTATCATAACATCGACGTGTGATCTATACAAAAGATAAAACTAAAATGAATCGACGAGATGACAAACCTCTTACCATTAACGATAAAATACTTTAATAAAACGTGACATGTATTATACATTGCCGTTATTAAACTGTTTACTTATTGGAGACCAAAACAAGAATAGCAATGAATCAGCCTTGGTATCAATATGCGCAAAATATGTCGTATACTTGTATACTGAAATAAAACCAGAAAGTTTCATAATGCAGAAGAACTGTGGCAGAAATGTTCGACTTCAAAACTTAAAGGTTCAATTTAATTGTAGGAGTATTTCACTGCTGGTTTTATTCTTAGACGCCATCGCTTAATTCACGTTTAACGAACAGTGTAACACTTACATACGTAAACCTCATGTTTAACAATGATTTATTAGTAAAGATCCGGATAATTATAAGTTACTAATACGAGTTACGAAAGAATGGCCATGCGAAATAGCGATGTTTCTTTAAACCTATACAGTAAAAAAAACAATTTAATATTTTAATTATTTTAACTGCGACCGTAACAAAGTACGATATGTAGCTATGGCATAAATAACTTCGACCTAGATAACTGTACAAAAATAAAAATAGCCTCAAATAATTTTAGTAATTCTTGTAAAATATAATTCAATCAGATTACATTTCGGTGTAGCTCATGGACGTAGTTGCAGTACACTATTAATTTTTCGCAATAGATGTTATGATTACTATTGACACTTATCAAAACAATGTGATACGCCTACACTACCGGAATAGATTTCATACAATTGGTTGGTTTTTTTGTGATAAAGTGAAAGAAATGAAAGTCACAGACATGTTAATTTTATTTCGGCGAATTTTACAATTTAAGGGCTCGTTTACCACTTGTTCTACAGTACCCACAAGCATATTTGACGACCGCTTAGCCTAGTGGGCAGCCTAGTAGCTAGTAGTACCTAGTAGCCTAGTAATTCGTAGGCAGGGTAGCGACCCTGCCTACGAAGCTGGAGGTCCCGGGTTCGAATCCCAGGTCGGGTCAGTATTTAATATGATGAATATTGATACTGGTACCGGGTCTTGGTTGTTATATGTGTATGGTGTCTTCGCTAGATACCCAAAATACAAGTCAATGCTTAGTTTGGGGCCTAGACGTTGTTGTGATGTATAATAATAATTATTATTATAGAGCCTCCCCCGCGACGCAAGCGACGTATCTGCATACTATGCGGAATTTCTCAGCGAAATCAGCCCCTCAATAATAGAATATGAATTTGGCTGGGTGACCTACCTCAATGGATAGACTTAGGGCTTGTTTACGGGAACTGACGGGTGCGGACACTATGTCGGGAGCGGTTGCAGTATCGCGCTGGTTATTATCGCGAGCTCGTCGGTGTTTGCCACTCCGAGTAAGGTTCGCGTGAAATAAAGTCGTGAGTTCCTTCACAGTCGCGACTTGGGGTAACGCCTAGTACAAAAGTGAAAGTTTAATAATTCGTGAACGCGACCGCGCCTGTCAGTAACCGTAAGCAGGTACTTATACTGTTGGAATGTCTTGCAAACTGGACTAGTTAAGGCGATTGGTATTCCAACAACGACGACGACGTCCGCCGCTTTAACTCCACAGCTCTTCCAAGAAGCCTTATCATACCATAACATCAGCCCATTAATGCCCCACCGCAGGGGCTTAGACCTCACCTCGGAATGAGGAGGCTGGGGTCATAACCCACCACGCTACTCCAATGCGAGTTGGTGGACTTTAACGACTGCTATCTATTGAAGGCATACGGGACCGACGCGACGGCTTAACGTGCCCTCCTAGGCACAAAGTCAGTGATAGCTATGTTCATATGTCAGAAAAAACTTATTGATACATGCCCTGGGATTCAAACCACGGCCTTCTAAACTAGAAGAGGTCTTGCTACTACTCGGCTATCACGAAAAGACGCCTAACGCGTTCTGTAAACATTTCTGGGTATTGTTTTATTCGGTAGAAAGCAGCCAGTCTAAGCGATCGAGCTGTTTTTCGCCTCTACTGATGCTTCTGGCTCTTGTACTTTATGGGACCCAGTAAGTTATACACGACGGTGCACGAATAACTTGTGCAACTCTTTTGCATTGCGGAGTCATGACCGTCTCTTTGGATGCTCGATGTGTAGGTATTTCATGAACCCTCCCTCTCAATGAAGTAAACGCACAAACACGCAAGTCGATGTAAGTGTATTGTACATATAATAGCTGTGCCCGCGGTTTCGTCTATGCCTACGTGGACTTAAATCATCGATTCATTCAATTCTATCTCAACCGGTTATAAAATGCAATGTGACTCTGTTTGTTCGTTAGTATGATTAAACAATTTACAAGATTGTTTTGGTATTTAATTCGCCAGATTTTAGATTTTATTCGATAATCTGCTCACTTGACAGCATGACGCAACGCGGCGCTGAGGCGTGGTGCTATGACGTTTTTAAGATTGTGTACGTCGATTTCAATGAAATAAACACTAAATACTTATTACTCAGAATAAAGCTTCATATTTTACAGCAAATATATTTTGAATTCGATGAATGCTGAATACGTAATGCGCGTACAAACGAACAATCAAACAAACAACTGACAAAAATTGATTGACGACCGCTTGGCCTAGTGGATATAGCGACCCTGCCTACGAAGCTGGAGGTCCCGGGTTCAACTCCCAGGTCGAGTTAGTATTTATATAATATTGATACTGGTACCGGGTCTTGGTTGTTATATGTATGTGGTGTCTTCGCTTGGTACCCAAAACACAAGCTAATGCTTAGTTTGGGGCCTAGACGTTGTTATGATGTAGGTATACGTTATTTTATTATTATAATATTATTTCTTACGTACTATTACTTATTTCTCGCGTCTCACAGTAATTTGTTGCAAAAATAATTAATGTACAGACACGGAAGTCTACAATTTATATATATAATAAAATTGTAGACTTCCGTGTCTGTACATTAATTGTACCTCTATATATATAATAAGAGGTAGGTACATATAGATTTGGAATACGAGATAGATTGAAATATTTGTAGACAACAAAAACGTTTCAGTCCTAATTTTGATGTTAAGTAGTAAATGTTCTTCGATACAATAAAAGTTAAGACTTTATTATTTTAGCATATTCCCACTCTGTTGCAATCATAGAGACCGCCAGCAATATTGTGGTAAAGCGCAAGGGCAATGTTATGCTGAGATGGACGCAGGCTTGCAAAAATAGTAATTAAGTAAACTGGTTGTTCTCTTTGTTCTATTATATAGGTACCGTGTGTTCGGCTGCAGGTATCTAGTCTTAAACTTATAGAGCATGTACTGGCGTAGAGCTTACCGAACTAAACAAAAAGTTACATTTTTTTATTCACTTATCTTGTAAACTTTTGTTTGGTTTGATAAGCTCTACATACTCTATAAGTTTGGTTTACGTTCAGCCGAACACGCCGTATATAGCAAACTATGGATGAAGCCATTTTCACTAAAACATTACCGCCTAAGCTTAGCCTTTGGTTGGGAGCATTCACAGCATTCGACTACCGCATAAAAGCCCAACGCTAGACGGTTCAACTATAGTAGTTAATGCTGACATTATACAATACTATGCAAAACTTTATAATTATCGCGAAATAATGCGACATTAAATTTTGTTTAAAAGACATTTCTGTGCAAATGTACGTTAGTCCACGTGGACTAAGTTGTATAATATTTCGCATTTTTTTGATTGGTCAATGCGCCAAAAAATTCACGTTTCTGTGTGCGTTAGAAATCTGTTAGTAATTCATTTTCTTTAGTTAACAACAAGCTTCATATGTGTATTTTATTGTATACTATAAAATGTTACATTCGTTTCTAATTATAATTACAAAATGTACTTTTGTAATAATAAATACCCAAAAATTTATAACAAGCAAACAGCATTTCGAATGCCTTTTGTAGATGCGAACGACTACATCAAAGTTTGTGTTTATTTGTCGCTACGCACTGTTCACTTTATGTTATGTGCTGATACTAAGGTGGGATCCCACGGTATTCGAACTGATTTGTTTCATTAACTGACCGGTTGACCGAGTGGTTAGAGACCCTGAGTGCGGAACCGAGAGTCGCGGATTCGATTCCCGCCCGGGACAAATATTTGTGTGCATGAACATGTCCATTTGTTCCGTGTCTGGGTGTAAAAGTATCTATATACGTATTATAAAAAAGTAGAATATTTAAGTGTGTATATCAGTTGTCTAGTACCCCATAATACAAGCATAATACTTGCTTACTTTGGGACTAGATGGCGCTGTGTGGGATGTTCCAGATAATAATGCAATTTACTTCTGATCACACGTTACGCGATGCACACATGACGCGAGCCATTCGGTGAGTTACGGGCGCTGCCACCGCAGGTGCATGTCAACCGGCGCTGCAGTCGCGCGAGTTTTCACATCTTCAAGCCCGTCTATAGCTTGAACACCTTTCTTTCCCAAAAATTGAATGAATAATATTTTATTTTTTTTCATTTTTCGTTGTTTACTACGTAAAGCCACATTTGCCTAGAATGGCCCCCACGTCTTGGTCACATATCGTGACGCTGGAAAGTATATCTCCTGCCTCTCGGATGTGCTCTTGGTGCGTAAATGTCTCATGGGCGACTCCTCATACATATAGCTTAAAATAATACTATTTGCAATAATATTTTAGTATGGATGCTTTTTTAAAAACGAATTCATGTTAAAATAAAAGATTTGTTGAAACAGTAGGCTATATCGTCATAAATGTCACTGTAGGGCTGCAGATTGGCTTTTTTTAATTGTATCTATGCAAGTTTCATGTATTTTAACTATTCTTAGTCATTGTTCTTAGAAGCATCTTCGTAAACATGTTTTATGGACGACTTCTTACACATATAGTTTAAAATAATACTATTTGTAGTATATAAAACATAAAAACTTGAGAGCCTAAAACAACACAACATGACAGTAATTATCGTAGTTATAGTTAACAATCACTTATGACGACCGACCTAACTGTGGGTGGCGCCATCTGGTGAGCCTAAAAACGGTAGCAACCATTTAAGATAGGTTAACATTAGGTAGTAGTTAATTGGTTACTTACTGTTTTATAGTATTCAAAAATAATAACCAATGTAAAATTTAAAAATATATTGTTGAGAATAATACAATTAACACTTATACAATTATCAGATAACATTTTGATAAAAATACAAAAATAATATAAAAAAATATAACAAATTTGATATGTAAAATATTTGAACAACTTGAAAGATCTTCATAGTATTTAAAGTATGGCAACATTGTGATCCAAAAAATGGGATTTTTGGATTTTAATATGGTGTCTTGTATCCAATCACTTGCATAACCTTAATGCTCTAAGCTTCGTCTCAATACGTTTTCTTTTTTCGGCAGATATTGGTTTTTGCGGAAGCAAAGGCGGGCCTACTTTTATTCCTGTCACCAACTCCATACCAGCTTTCATTACAGGCACCCAGGCACCTGTAAAAATGGTACAACATTATGCCTATGGCATAAATAGTTAAACAATTCACTAACAATTTTTCTCCTGTATGTATGATGTCCGCTTAGCCTAGTGGGTAGCGACCCTGCCTACGAAACTGGAGGTGCCGGGTTGGAATCCCAGGTTGGGTCAGTATTTATATGATGAATATTAATACTGGTACCGGGTCTTGTTTGTTATATGTATGTGGTGTTCTCAATTGATACTCAAAACACAAGCTAATGCTTAGTTTGGGGCCTAGACGTTATTGTGATGTTGTGATTCCAAATAGTAATTAATATCCCATAAGACATAGTTGGGGAATTAGGAAGATGTAAATAGACATGTGCGCCGCGCTGGCGCGCCGCCGCCGCCGGCAATCACATAACGCCGCCGCCGCCGTCATTTTACCACGGCGCGCCGGCAGAGTCCAACCAGGAAATTTTTACATTTTCAGTACGCTTGAGACAAATTTGACTACAATGTTCAATCAAAATATTACGGGTAGATTTCATTAAAATTTAAACTACGCTAATCATATTTCTGTTTCTGTAAATAATAATGAACACGAATAAATAATAAATGCCTGTTATTGAACATTGTGTCACAACCCTATTTTGTGTAACAACACTACTGCGCACGAAAATCGGATAATCCCATACATAAACAATCAGTGGTGGATAATATAACAAACAGCATTATTTTAAACGCGTTATTTAAGCCAAACGGTTTTAGCATATTAAATTGGTTGTCTCTTGGTGCTATTAAATAGCGCCACGCTATCCCGCAGTCTTACCAATAAAACGATACGTTCAGCACAACGAAACACGTTGACCGTTGTACAACGCAACGTCTCAACGACACAACGAGACGCGAACGCGAAGCAGACTAGTCAGTCACGCGCGATCAGGCCTCGTTGTAGGAGTCTGTAGGACGTGTTTCGTTTTTTGCGCTAAACACACCGCGCGCTACCTCGTTTGGTATGTTTAGCTATGCTATAGCAAAGAATATTCTGGAAAAACATGTTTTCTGTAACGTATGTTTATCCAACGCCAAGACCGAAAATGACACCATAACTTTTGGAGCGTTCAACTGAAGCGGAAGATCAAGATGTGTCAGCAAAATTACACTCTAAAAGTTCCAAATCTCACAAATTCCTTTTATTTAAACTATATAAAAAATATCCCCGCGCGGGTTGTCAGGGCTTAAAAGATCCAGTAGAACCAGAATGCTGGAAGTATTTTGCTGCAGCCAACCCTCATGATCTATTAGATGGGGACCATCGGTGTACCAATTTAACTAGATGGGGTGTCCGCGTTCTAAAGTGTCCGCGCAGAAAGTGATCCAAAACGCAATAAGTCCTCCAACCGGCTTTTAGTCAATTTAATGGCTTAGCGCCGAATAAACGTGCGCAATGTCGACTTGTGTCGTGAAAATTTGTAAAACTACTCGTGAAAGACGCAAAAAGAGCTGAATATTGTATTTTCGATAAGTAAACATTAAAATTTAACATTAGTTTATGCCTGCGGAAGGTTATTCAATTGCTTTTTAATTTGATGTGAACATTATCACAATTTAATTCTCTTTCCATTCTCATAAACAGTGTGACACGTCCGATCCGTAATAAGTATTCGTAGGGACTGACCCGACCCGATCGACGCGGTGCGGCTGGTCCGAAGAAGTCTATTCTTAAACGTCTTATGTTAGAATTCTTCTCAACGAATATATGTCATAAGCGTTATGAATAGAGCTCAATTTTCATGCTTCATGAAACAAAAATAATTCCGTCCGAAGAATTGAATTCTAAAAGGTTTTATATTAGAATTTTATAATGCGAATATATGTCATAACTGTTACGAATAGAGCACAATTTTCTTGATTCATGTAACAAAAGGTATATATAAGGTAACAAACTGTAATACGCTACATTACGGCACAATACGGACGGTTTTGTTTCGCCTTTAAAAAGGTCACTTCCCATCCTGTTAAAAATGGAAGATCATTGATGAGGACATATTAAAATATTGGCCGGATAAGGCAACTCTTCCTTGGCTTGCTGCGTTAGCAAGATCAATCTTGTGCATTCCAGTTACGAGCACATCAAGTGAGAGCAGCAATAGCAGGCATGGTTTTATCTGCCAAGATTATCTTTGTTCACGACAATTACCTATAAAATCTGTAAAAGTGATAATACAGGATGAGGTTTTAATTACCAGCCAAATTTTAATATAATAACCTTTGATAAAAATCCGTTGGCCGTCTTGTTCCTTTTTAGTATCTTTCAATAGGAAAATATTCAGTTAAGACTACGTAAACCTTTCCCGAAAATACCAATATACTAGTCACCCTTCACGAGGGCACCAGTGCAGGTGCCCGCGCCCCGCCCACATGTCCCATGCCCCGCCCTTTCGCTCTATGTAAGTAAAAGGTAGCCAAATTTTTTATGGTTTATGGTTTATGTTTGAACATTTGTACCAGAATTGGTTTCTTTTCATTTATTTAAACTTTTGGGAATAATAAAGGCATAAGTACAAACCAAAAAAACTCACGCCGCCGGCGTCGCGCCGCCGCCGTATTAATTTAGACGGCGAGCCGCCGCCGATAAAAAGTAAAACGGCGCACATGTCTAGATGTAAATGAAAATTAATCGCGATTCTTTAAGCTTAAAAAAATCTCTTAATATTTATAATATAAATCCCGAAAATATTTTGTCGATATATTGAATAATGATTTTTTTAGAAATAATTTAATTTTGTAATTTGCAAACACTTCCTACGCCGTCCGAGTAACCGCTGTGACGTCACATCGCCGGTTCGCTCGGTATGCACCTCGCCATGTAGCGCAGACGAGGACGCAAGGTACTTCAAGACATGCTTGTTCTCGCCCGCTCATTCATTTATTCTGTTTACATCGTTCGTACAGACAGTAGTCGTACACTCGTACCTATATTATTGGTCCAATTCCAAACCACAGAATGGAACCAGGATTTGTTTGTGGACAATCAGATAATCTACCTACAGTTGATTTTTTCATGGTCGGAGCGTTTTTTATAAATTACGTAAAGTACATCAGTGCGGAAATTCAAGGAGAAAAACTGGCAAAGTATGTATCTTAGGTAGATACATACTTTGCCAGTTTTTCTCCTTGAATTTATATCTCCTATATATATCTCCTAGGTAAATATACTACAATTACTAAAAGTGCAAATATTAAATTAGGGTTTATCATTTATTGTGTAAAGCGTTATTACAATTAGTATATATTAACGTCTGCCATATCTATACAAGCTGTTACCTACTTGTTTTCAGAAAAAAACAGGAATACCTATTAGGTACCTATCGACAGGAATTTATTTAATACGTATAATGCTTCATTTTTTTTAAAATTGGTCGCACAGTCATATTCATTTCCGGAGTACAATCGTGCACTTCAGAAAAAAAGTATGTATTTTTTTCTTAATATTTTACTAAATTCTTATTTCTTTAACTGTTAAATTTCATTATATTTAGCGACCACTTCCCACACCACTGTTGTTCAAGAAATACAATAACTTAAAAGATGATCTAATATTAAGCATATGATAATTTTGGTTCAACAGGGTATACTCATCAAAATTTTTTATAAATCTACTCTATTATATTATAAATTATTATATTATATTATATTTATTAATTATATTATAATTTCCCGGGCCGCGCTTGAAACATTCGTTAGTACTATTGTCCGTAACTGTAACTACACGAACGACCGCCATTCTGATTGAACGTACTCGCTGCGGATTGTACTTTGGTCTGGTCTACCGGTGATCTCAATGTACAAGTTCTGTCCATCTAGTGTTATTGTACTTACCTATAGATAATTTTTTTTTTTATCAACAGGTCAGGATGTGATAGTTATGGAGATAACGCAATTGGATATTGTTACGTGTTAGGGTTCGAAAGATTTGGAGAGAAAGACCTGCTGACTCTTTTGAAGACTTGATTCACTAACACTAGGTCCAACGCAAAGCACTAGGTCCAAACACTAAGCACTAACAATGTCCTAGCTCGTAGCCAAGTCCTAGGTTTCACTGGTATCACTCTCGATCACTAGTTTCGCTTCGAAGTCGCCTCGAAGGTAGCACAAAAACTGAACTGAACTCGCTCGTCTCTCTGCGGCTATTTATACGGGGCGGAGACGAGCCCCCAGACTATTCCAGAACGCGCGCAAACGTGATCGACCGGGTTGGATGATAGAAAGTTTCGCGCATGTGCCCGGTTTTCGAGACTATTCTTTCACAGTAGTTCCTCTAACGCCATCTAGTATTGAGGAGGGGGTTTCGTGTTGTCTTTGTTCTTTGAGTGGTCTTACTGGTTGACGCTAGATGGCGCTAGTTGTTTTGTGTGTTTGTAACAATATGTACAGGTAAAAAAGCAAAATGCTCAATGTATAGTAAAAGCAACAGTTACACCTGAGCACAAGGTTTGAGCTACAGCCACAGACAAGTCAACCTTATAGACCACGCTTTGACAGAGAGTAGCATTCGCCAAGGCTATGTAGTGACACTACATAACTACGTCTCTTCTGAGCGGTCAGTTGTCAATTTTGAACGAGGCAATGAAAACTAGCAGACCTCTCCCCGCACCCCGCCACTTTTTGGCGATTTCGTTTTCGTACTGACGTTTATTAAAGCGTGGTCTATAGGTTGACTGGTCTGTGGCTACAGCCTATCACTGTACATTTATTTGTAATGAAAGTACAAATTACATTGAATCTGTCGAATGTGAAGGCTGTGCGGCAACCATAGGAGGATGCAAACATACAATGGTGTTAGTTATGTGGTTACATAGACGTAGTGAGGAGCCTGCTTGTACTGAAGTAGCCTGTTATTGGAAGAAACCAAAACTGTCAGAAGTCGGATCCCAGTAGAAATCTTTGGCTAAACACGAAAAAAAAACGGTGCTAAAGATGCAGACAGCTTTATTTTATTTTGTAAAGAAATTATTCGAACCGAACAATGTGAAGCCATTGCGAAAGCAACCAGATCACAAGCCGACTGTCGATTGTGGTATGAAATGAGATACGCGCGTATTACAGCTTCAAAAGCTCACGAATCTACTCAGTGTAGCACACCAGATGGAGTTTTGGTGGAATATCTTTTAGGTTCCTATAAATTTAAACAAATGTTTGCAATTAAAAGAGGTAAACTTTTAGAAAAGTCTGTGTGTGAAGAAGTCGCCATCATAAAGAACCTCAAATTCCAAAGAGTGAGTTTTCTTCTGTCTCAAGATTTTCCCTCTATGGGCGCTTCTCCAGATAGTATTCTAGCTGAGGAATGTATACTAGAAATAAAGTGCCCAGTATCTAATTCCAAACACTATGTTAAAGATAATGATGTCATAGCAAAAAAAAAATATTATGCACAACCGCAAACGCAAATGTTTTTTACAAAAAAAAAGAGAAATACCTCTTTTGTATCGCTCACGAAAATTTCAAGACGACAAAAAACATTGATATACATGAAATAAGTTATGATAAAGATTATTGTGAAGATTTATTTGAAAAATGCAAAAAGTTGTAGAAGGAAAATATATTTAAAGAACTGTTGCATTAAAATTTGGTAACTATAATACTGTATTTGTTGATTAAATAAAATACAATGCAGACACTGCCATATTTCTTTCGGTTTTATTTATCTTAATTATTATTCATTAAATATCTTGAAACTCATAAATTTATTTAAACTAGTTTGTTTTGTAAGTTTATTAACCCACATGCGATTATAACAACATCACCCATCATGTCGATTGCTTTTGTGTCAATACATGCATGAGGTGAAGTCAGTCTTTGTTGTATTAGCTCATAAAGGTACTATATAGTATCTATAAGGTATTCTATTTTCCATATTATTATCCAAAATAAAAAGATAAAACACGAAATAACATAAAAAAACTGCGTCCCATAGTACACGCGGATGCGCGAGCAATTCGATTGTGTCGAGAATCGAGATGGTTTCCAGCATAGTTTGTTTCCAGTGAGCGGAATGACGTCACGCATTGAGGCGGGTCGCGGCGGATGATTTTTATGAATTCATAACTTTGAAAATTTGTCAAAAAATGAGTTTTCAAGCTATCGCTTAATTTCTTTCACTAGTATTTTTTTTATTTTTTGTTGTATTTTTCTAGCTATTAAAATTTTCATGCTCATTTTCCTCATTATCAATATTATTTTTTTCATTTTAGGTATTGACCATTGTAGTAAATACACCATCAGAGACAGGTATTAATTTTTAATATCCCTGTCATGACTATGCCTTTATGCACTAATTTACTATGTTTTATGATAAAGTGCATTGAACTGTTTTGTTCATACTCAAATTTTAATGCTATAGATTATATTAGTAATCCTACAAAAATTGCATATTTTTCTGTTTAGAATTGATGTATTCTCAATCAGACACGCGTATCTCGGGTGTAATGATTGGTCTTTTTATGATTTTTCAGTATATCAAACCTTCAGGAGTATGCGCCTCTACAGCCAGACTTAATAGTTCTTGTAGGTCTTTAGCTTTCTGCACATCGTTTGCTTCAACCGCATCTAATATCTCCTGAGCTAATTGCGGGAACAAGTTGAATGTGGTCCCGATAGCTGATTTGATGCCAAGTAACGCAGCCGGTGCTAATAACTGTAAGTAAATGATATAGTTTTATTAAACGATTAAGACATGAATTAAAAAATCGGGATAGGTAGTATTGTTACACTACCGTACTTTTTTGCGTGAAAATGTTTTTCATGGTCCCAGGTATAATTTAAAAGAAACACTTTGATAGCTTTTTTTCTGTGCAACCTTCTTGTTAGAGCACTTCAATATCTACACGACGACGCACAAACATCTTGTCTAACCCTTTCTGTTACGGAGTCATGACTAATTCTTTGATCGCATGGAGTTTGTTTCAAGGCACTTCTTCGACCTCTCTCCCCCGAAAGATGACGTAAGTGTACAATGGCGTCAGTGCGCTAACAGGTAACAGGACACTGCCTATTTCCAAAATATGTACACCTATTTGTGGTACCGATCTTGAGTCACGAAATATATCAACGTTTGTGGCGACATCAAAAGCGTTTCATCGCTGATTCGAGCAGGACTTTAGTATGGATGCCTTTTTAAAAACGTTCACTTTAAAATAAAATATTCGTTGAATCAGTTGGCTACGCCCACATGGATGTCATTGTAAAGCTGCAGATTGCCTTTTTTTGAAATTGTATCTATGCAAGTTCAATGCATTTTTACTATTCTAGTAGCATCTTCATAAACACTTTTAAATGTTTTTAGACAAATTCTGTATGTGAAGGTTAAAGCCGTTAAAACCGGTTAAAGGCAACAATCAGCGCGCATGCTTTGCCGGTCAGCAACGTCGAGCAAGCGAAAACAAGTACTAATAGACCATCGGCCGAGGACGTTTTACTAATATATCGTAGCATACCTATTGACACAGTACGGCAGATTTGTAAAGCCTTATAATCAAATGTGCCCGATTTTTTTTCCGTTAAGCAAGATTTAGGAAGTAACATTACATAAAAAATTCCGTCAACGGTGATAAAAAAAAAGCCTTCAAAACGATTATTTCTAAGCTCTCTGACGTCTATTACAAATCTGTCGTATCGCCGTCATTAGGCGCGATGCGATAAATAAAAAAAGACCTCGACGACAGTCTATTTCACTGCAATCCCGAACGAACCCCATGGCCCTAATGAGTTTCACGCCGGCGATACTAGATATGTAAAGATCATTATTATAAGAGCCGTCCACTAGATCGTTTGTTAAAGTTTTTTAAATTACGTATTAATCATAGGTATATAGTAGTTTCGATAAAATTACAAATTTGATTCACTCGCCGGTAAACTACTTCAACTAGATCGGGTCCGAACCCCGGTCAAGTCTACTACACTCCTAAATACAAATAGAGAAAAAATTTAAACTGACCGTATCAGCACCCAAAAAGATCTCCTGTCCATCTTTGAGAGCCCGACGAACTTGCAGTCCTTCACTTAAGTCGTTAGAAGTAAACTTAATACCTTTAAAGTTGGGTATACGAGCGGTAGCCGCAGTGACGAATTGTGGCATGCTTACTGAAAATATATTATAAGATATATAATAAGTAGTAAAAAATAGAAGTAGGAATACGCACTACGCTTACGCTACCAAATCGGAACTACACTTAAATTAAGTGTAGTTAACGCGTCGCCCCGTCGACTGGCAATGTACCTTTGGCGACAGCGCTGCGTTAGAGGGCCGGTACAGTACTAATTTTAATAAGGAAAGATGATCGAAAACGATCTCGCTAACTCTGACGCTCTATTTACCCTTCCCGTGACGTACTGGTAGGTATTTACGCTTCCCACACTTCGCCGCATACCACCACCCGCATTTGCGCCTTACGAAGTTGTAATTGATCAGTTCAATAGAGTTTGTTCTAGTCTTACTATTATATTATTTCCTACTTCTATGGTCACAATTATACTTTTATACAGCTGGTTTAAAGCGTATTTTTTTTAGTTAGTTGACTATAGTCTGTCGAATTATTTTCAGAACTTTAATAATTTAATTATGCCACGAAACAGGCTAAATATTGTTTTATGGAGTATGAAAATGGAATCGTATTTTTGCGTGTTTCGGCTTGTTCATATTGAGCCAAACTTGATGTCTGATTTGAACATGAGGTGAATGCAAATTTGCGGCGATATAGCTTCCCCGTTCATACCCGCTGATACCTACAATATGCTACTGCGACGCTACACGACGGTATGTTCAGATCGGCCATAAAGTTTAGCATTATGTGTACTTGATCGATTATTAATATCTTTTATTAATTTACCATTAACATTAGTCATAAACGGTATGTGGTAGTACAAGACAGGCAAAGTTGGGGCTGCCTTAGCTACCAGATCCACGTACGATACCAAAGCTTCGACATCTGTTGGCTTGAAATACAATTCGGGTAGCGTCAGCAAAGAATCCACACCTGCTGACACACTGTACTTGGCCTGGTGACAAGCATACAATATTAAATATTATGTAGTAGATACATCTTTGCTAGTATTACATCTCAAAACTCAGACGCGTCAAGGAAGAAAAATATTTAAGCTGCAATATGTAGATAAGATATAATCGTCAGTGAAAAGATCGAAAACACCTCAGGTATTAAGAACTGTTGCTATTTTTTTTTTTTTATTTAGTATAGCATGCTCAATAGTTTTGTCTTAATTGGTGAATGAGAGATCAAAGTGCATGCCCCCTAAGACAACACATGCGCCAAAAGTAGAATAGATGCGAAGCAGACCATTAACTGTTCTGGAGCTCGAGTGACTTGTAATTCGCTAACAATTTTCACTCATATTTAAATAAACTAAATCGTCAAATTAGAGAATGAAAACGCAAATCTATATCAAGACTATTGTATTATTAGTAATCGCAAGTGGGTTGCAAATGTATGATCAAAGAATGTGCGAAGGTCACCGCGATTTCCGGATTAAACGATAATTGACCTCTTTTACTAAAAAAATATGTATTTTTGTGTAATTATGAAAAACTAAAAAAAAAAGTGGACAAAAACGCTAGTGCAGTCAGACCCCTCATATATTATTTTCAATATAATTGTAAATTCTTGGAAATGTGATTGCTATTTTGATAAAAAAGAGAGCCTGCTGTTGAAGAAGTTCAGATCTTTTCTTATATATTAATAAAAACAATAAGCACTTATTTATTACAAACATATCTGCATTACCAGTTCCAACACATCAGGTAAAGGTGCTCCTCCAACTTGCACTTGAATGTGGATGTTCAGAGCCTTTCCGGCTTTAACCCAAGTATCAATAATTTTCTTCCTTTCTATGACACTCAAAGCCATATTTTCTCCTGTTGTACCGCCCACTAAAAATATAAAATGAAATTTATTCTTACATGTATCTACACAAATACTACAAACAGAACAATATACAGAAAAATATGCAGAAATTGTATTTTATACCCTACCCATAATAATCCTGATCTTAAATTTAATATTGGAAAAAAAAAAAGAAAAATAATGTGTTTGGAACTTATTAATAAAATGTTTTCCATAATATGACACTTGCCACATTTAATCAAAATTTGATTCATCAGAGATTGCAAATTATAATACAATTTTAAAAATTATGCAGTTAAAAAAATATAATGAAAATAGCAATGGATTAAAAAATGATTATACCCAAGATCGATTTGATTCCTGCTTTAGCCAAAAACTCTGCATAATTGGGAATGACTGCAAAGTTAACAGTCTGATCTTCATTTACTGGCGTAAAAACCGGTGGCATCAAGCCTCGTGCTTCGAATTTCACCTGTCAAAGATAGAATTATATATCTATTAAGTAAGCACATAAACAACCATAGTAATACAGTCGGCTGACTGATTGGCCGATGTGGTTTGAAGACCCTAACTGTGGAGCCAAGGGTGGCAGGTTAAATTTCGCCAGGAGAAAATTTGTTTGCATGAACATTTTTTTAAAACAATACTGGGTGTAAAAGTATCTAGGTATAATGTATATCATCATTGTCAAACCAAAATCTGCTAGATACACTTTTTGTGATTTCTACATTTTGACAATTACAATTAGTTTACTAACAAAACTTTTGTATAAAAGAACTACTATGTGCTTATAATCACTATATGACAAACCATAGCCAGTTTATCAAATATACTATGTGCAGCAGCTAGAATAATGTCCAATAAAAACTGCTATGTGATATTTACGCACAGAGCATATTTTATTTCACTCATGGTCATCTTCAATGGTCAGTAAGACATCTGTTATGTTTTGTATGAACACTTAATAACATTATGTGCTGTTACTACAAATTTTAATACAAATAACATAATGATAACAGAGTCAACTGATGTTAATTATTGTTTTTTGATACTTTTGCATTGTTGATGAGAATACTTTACCGTCATTTACAGAGTCAAAACTTTTACCATTTACCTACAATAATCTAAAAATCTTTGTAAATTTTTAATTTCTGTATGTGTGTAATGTAACTTAAAATGTTTATTTAAATATTTTACGTGTAGGTAAGTAATAGGTAACCAAATTTTCAAAACCATTTAAGTACATTTTAAAAATAAGTCATAGGTAGGGGGTTGGCTTTCCAAAACAACCACCCTAAGGGTATTAATAATTATTAATAAGAATTGATAGTAAGAAAGAGGGTAGGGAGGTGAAGAGATTAAACCCACTTTTATTATTTTAGAAATATGGAAATATGAAAAAAGTGAAATTAAAAATGTATAATACATACCTGCTACTAAGACATTTTTGATAACCCTCAAACTCAGAACTCTTGAAACTAACACTAAATGGCCAGCGACTCTTTTAATAAGTCTCAACTATTTAGGTTTAGTACATAAAAGAACATTTAAAAGAAATTCGGTTAAGGTAGGTTGCTTTCCCGCTATTTCTCGATCAATAGGTAGGTCAGGTTAGTTTAAAAAAATATACAATAAAACCGAATATATTAGATCTTAACCTATGAAGTTGCCGTTTTGTATGAAATTACTTAAAGTATTTTTTTTTCAAACATCTTTATTTCTGTTATTCAAAGTAATAACCCATGCAATCGATGCATCTTTACCAACACAGTGGCAGTTTATTGATGCCCTTCTTGTAAAATCAACTGGGCAGGAGGCAACAAACTCTTCAAAGGCATTTTGTACTGTCTTTTAGGAATTGAATTTTTTTCCCATTAAAAATATGTCCAAATTTTGAAAAAAGTAAAAGTTGGTAGGTGCAAGGTCTGGTAAGTATGGTGGATGAGGGAGAACTTCCACTCCAACTCTAGCAGCTTGTAGACTGTTTGTTGTGCAGTATGGGGTCGCGCGTTGTCGTTAAGGAGCAGCAGGGACGACCGATTGACCAAAGCTGGTCGCAGACGTGCTAGCTACTCCATCGTTGTCTTCAGTTCTTCACAGTATACATCTGCAGACCACCAAACAGTGACCATCACCTTTTTAGGGATTATTTTTCGTTTAACACAGTACTTTGGTGCTGAACCAGGAGCTAACCAACTTACTGAGCTCTTTCAATTGTCGAACAGAATCCATTTTTCATCACAGGTAACAATCCGGTTCAAAATTCCTTAATTTCTGTGCCTGTTGAGCAGCGTGAGGCAGCGTGAGAGTTAAGTTCGTGGGTACCCATATATAAAGCTTTTTTAATTTGCTAATTTGTCGCAAATGCTCCAATATTATTTTGATGCTAACATCAAAAGCTGCTGCAAGTTCAGCTGTAGTTTGACTATCATCAGCTTCCACGATCGCCTTTAATCCATCATTGTTGACCAAAGTGTTTTGACGACCACGAGGTTTATTATTCAAGTCATAATTTCCAGAACAGACACGGACAAACCAATAACGGGTTGTGCGTTCATTTGTTAAGTTCTCTCCGTAAACGTTGTTGATGGGTGCCGTTTGTGCCGCTTTAGTGCCACGATGGAACTCATATTCCATAATTACATGAATTTTTAAAGTGTCCATTATGACGAAAAATGATCAAATGTAATGAAAACACAACGCTAATCAATAAAGAAAAGACTGACTTTGTAAAAAGAATGTCATGTTTTTAAAACAAAATTTGAATTTGAATTTAGAATTCACAGCCAATCAAAACTTTTTTTTTTTGTTTGAATTGGCCAGTAATGAAGAACAGCAACTTCATAGGTTAAAACCTAACATGGGCACTTCAACTACTGCTCCAATAATCGATGGTTCCAAACCACTAGGAACATAAAAACGGTGCCGCCGAGCACCGTGCAAATCAAATTTTCAATTGTTACTTTACTACAGTTAGGTTAGGAAATTCTTAACGTAAGTCTTTACTGTTTTCAATTTATTTTAATGTTGAAGTCTATTCCCTCTTTCAATAGTCTATCCTTTGATTGTGTCTATCCTTTGATTGTGTCTATCCTTTGATTGTGTCAATACAAGGAGTAAATTCGTGTCGGTGGTAACGGGTACGTAGTACTCAGTTGTTATTTTTGGTTTTTTTCACATTTCTGAAAATTCTGAAAGTTGGTTTTTTGTTCTCGTCCCCTAAATTATTAATACTTCTAGGGTGGTAGGGTTGGAATTTTATATAGCTTCTATCGATAACTGACAAGAGGGTAGAGGGGGAGGGGTGATGGTAATTATCACATACATTACCTTTCCCCTTCTAGGAACCCCTCCACTCTCGACATACACAAACCTAACCTAACTTAATGATTTTAAAAAATAGACCATTAACCTAATTTGAAATTGATCAACAGACTTCTAAGTAACTCAACAAATCAACAAAAAGTAAATACATAAGTAATGTAATTAACAAAAAGTAAATATTTAATTACTACAAAAAAGTGAGTTCCTAAAAAAATAATTATAGTTTTTTCATCAGTCCACTACCAACGATCAATAAACACCATCAACTAAGTGGTAATCAATAGAAGCTATATAAAATTTCACCCGTGAAATATATTCATTTTATATTTATCTATAAAAAAAATAAGAAAATTTGCAATATTGGAAGTTTATACTATATATATAAGCTCCAAGCCCCTCTCCTCACCCTGGGGGAGGCCTAAGCCCCTGCAGTGGGGTAAAAATGGGCTGATGATGATGATAATGCTATTATACTTAAGTACCTACTATAATAAACATACTGCAAAAAAAAACTCATGTTGTATGTAGGTAGGCGCCTACATTAATATGTACCCAGGTACCTTAACCTTCTTATTTATTTCTTAGGTAGGTAGGTACTTATTCTTCTTAATATACAATACCTAACTCTAATTAAATAAAATACACTTACCATTGTTACAGATCAAAGTATTTAATACACACAGCGACAGCTTTAAAATATTTCTCTCTTATCTCTTGTTCTGTAAAATGTTCCATAACGAGATAGATATCTACGTGTCAAAAAATAAATAAACAAGCTTTTATCAGCTTATCAATATGTAAATAATAAAACTCGACTCGGTAGCACCTCGGTAGGTAATAAAATGTATTAATTATGACAAACAAACGGACAAACGGGACAAACGTAATTCATGCTGACAACTGACAGACAGCCAGTGCCGGCAAATAGTGTTGTTCCGATAGTTGTGAGCCGACTAACCCAACCCGATGTGACCCACGCGCGACGCGACGCATCACAGATTATATAGTATCGACGCATTACGGTACAATACGGACGGTTTTGTTTCGCTTTTACACAAGCGACTTCGCATCCTGTTAAAAATGGTAGATCAATGTTTGATACTACTACTTTTGGTATCATTCCATTCGATACTGAGTAAAGTATCGAAAAACGTACAAGTATCGAATAAAAGTACTCACAAGCGGTTTACGCTAAGGGTCGACATAAATGGTTGTTTTGTGACGTCATGCTCATTATTCAAGCAATATTAACACAGCTCCAGCGTTTTCAGATGCAGTAGATGCAATAGATTTTAATTTTTTGATAGATTTAAGCCTTTTAAATCACTTTCAAGTAGAAAAAATTGATTTTTTTAATATAATTTAGAAGTTTTCAACATTGATGTAACAATTTTAATAATAACGATTTGTAGTCCGAAATAAAACAAAAACGAAATAAAAGCGTCTGCAACGTGCGTGGGCTAATACAGCTGCGGCCCGGCTTCGTTGTGTGCGTCAGTGCATGGAAACACTTATTACGGGTTGGACGTATCACACTGTTTATGGGAATGTGACGAGAATTAAATCGTGATAATGTGCAAATTTAATTAGAATAATTTAATATCCGTCTGCAGGCAACTAATGTTAAATTATAATGTGACGACCCTTACCCTGACGACC
This sequence comes from Luffia ferchaultella, assembly GCA_949709985.1. Classification (NCBI taxonomy): domain Eukaryota; kingdom Metazoa; phylum Arthropoda; class Insecta; order Lepidoptera; family Psychidae; genus Luffia; species Luffia ferchaultella. Next base: position 17,345,543 of record OX453256.1, read on the forward strand.
CTGTCTACGAAGCTGGAGGTCCCGGGTTCGAATCCCGGGTCGAGTCAGTATTTATATGATGAATATTGATACTGATACCGGGTATTGGTTGTTATATGTATGCGTTACACTTCTGTGGCCTCTATGTGCTTCTATGCCACATTCATTGCCATCCATTCTGTCTAGTCTGTGATTCTGTCACATTCTGACATTCTGTGCCACAGAGTAGAGGTTTTTTTTATCTCGTGTTGACTTGGGCACATTTTTAGGTGATTTTTATATTGTTTAGGCCAAAAAAACATCAATACCCAAATAATGTGATATCAGCTATGGGTTCAATTTGGTTGCGCGTACGAAGTGTGCGGTTATTATCCTTAAATGGACGCCGGCTGTACTCCGAAACCGAAAGCATTCCGAGGGCCCTGCGTAGCCTCAAAAGTAAATCATCTAGAAACTTAGTGCAGCATTACGTGGATGCTTGTGGAATACGGGTGCAAGGCGGCTCCGGCGGCGATGGTTGCATTTCCTTCCTGAGTGCCTGGTGTAAAGTATGTCTTTAATAGCGTTTTCTGCTCAATACTAATTTCGCCAGTGTCAAGCTATTTGTATATGCTAAGGCAACTTTGTCCATTTAATTTGAGATTTCTTCAAAATAACACCAACTTCATTTCTTCAGGGTACATCAACTAGGTACACTGAAAAACTCCTACCAACCACTTTTTATGTGTAAATTTTGGCTTAAACAACTGACAGAGGTGGGGCTTTACATAATTGCCTGACAAAAAGTTAAAAATAAAATTCTGTAATATGTATATTTATACAGAAAATATATATTTTGGCCTATGGGCTAGGGTGTGGGAACCTTTCACAGTAAATATTCATTGACAAATTCGAGAAATATAGGACTTCTCAATGGCTCGTTGATTCACTCCATTTTGCTCTTAGCATTAATAGCAAAACTAAACCTAACCATTTTTTTTTTTTAATGATGGACCATCTACCTATTTTGCTGAAAATAAAAATGGAATACAATTCGCATCAGGCAGCATTAAACAACTAACCCTCTGCTGACACTGTTGGATCCCCGTGTCATTCCACACATTCAATGAACCTAGTTGACTGATCTAACTTACAGAATAGTCTACTTAAATAGCTATCTCTTTTTATTTTAGGAAGAAGGTGGCCCAGATGGTGGTGATGGCGGAAATGGAGGTCATGTCCTTTTTAGGGCGACTACCTCTGTCACCTCTCTCAACCATTGCAACCCTGTAATCCGTGCTGCCTCAGGAGAAAGGGGTGGAAACAAGGACTGTAATGGCAAAAGTGCTGCGCATATCACAATATCGGTTCCTCTTGGTACTATAATCAGGGACGACCAAAACCGACTTGTTGCTGATTTGGATAAAGAGGGTAGAGTTGGTATTCCTTTTTGAACGGGCGTTTAGAATACTTTAGAACAGATATTCCCGTTTAGTATTCTGGCCTAAATGCAAATGCACACTAAGAGTCGAGATGTTGATGTCATACACTAACAAAATCTAGCTAATCATACATATTATAAAACTTTGATGTTAAATTACTGTGCATTCCAATCCTCAATATATTTAAGTAGAATTCATATTTAAAATAAGCACATATATGTTCAATGCTGAAACCTATTTATATATGTATTTATTATAAAGAATATTTAAATGTGTATCATGTGTCTAATAACCATAATACAAGCATAATACTTTCTTACTTTGGGACTAGATGGCACTGTGTAGGAAGTCTCATGTATTATTATTATTAAACATCTGTCAATTACATATTTACCCAATATGAAGAATATTCAATTTTTAAAATTACTACCATCAAAATATAATATCAGTGTTAAAAATATTGTGAAAAGACTACTACAGTTGACTAAAAGCCACATTTGTCATTTCTTCATAAATTAAGTTGATGACACCACTATTACAATGCCCACCTAATCCATTAGTTTATTAAAATTTATATTTCTCTTATGTCAGGTATGACATTTATCGCTGCTCGGGGAGGTGCTGGCGGTCGTGGGAACAGATTCTTTGTGTCACCAACAGACCAAGCACCAGCCGTGGCAGAATACGGAGCAGTTGGAGAGAGCCTCAGATATCATCTGGAAGTGCGTTCGGCAGCACATGCAGGACTTCTTGGACTGCCTAGTGCTGGAAAAAGTACTTTGCTGCGGGCTATAAGCCGCGCGCGCCCTGCTGTAGCACCCTATCCGTTTACTACTCTGCATCCACACATTGGCATGGTGCCATATGATGATTATGAACAGGTATTGACTAACGTCTCTAAACCTTTGTGTGACTCACTAACTCTACATATAACTATAAAAAAGGTGCAGCAAGTAGATTTCTAAAAACAAAGGTTTTATAACTGTCCAGTTCAGAAGCTTTTATTTAGACTCTATGTTTTGTCTTATTCTTTCAATTTTGGCGCGTATGTAGATGGCAAGCAGACAAGAACTCTATTTGAATTTACTTAATGAGTCTCACATTATAGTTTCATGAGTTTTATTACATACTCCAAAAAAAAAAATATCTATAGCCAAACCTGGATTATTTCTGTTAGCTAGGTCATAGCCAAATCTCAAAATGTAAACATACATAATATACACTAATTGATTTCCTGAGCTATTATTATATTTATACAATTTTCATTCTATTTCAAATTCAATAAAAAACAAGTTGGAATGATTGAATCCAAATGTGATGTAGCAGCATGGTATATGGCAGTCTAATAGCTAGGCCACAACCGAATGTCAAAATGTTAACTTGGGCTACTCAATGTAACTAATTTCCTGAGCTGTTAATCAATTTATAAAACATTCATTTTATCTCTAATTGAATAACAAACCACAATATTTGAATCCATAATGTGATGGTGTAGCAGCACAATATTAGTTAGATATGGTGTGCTATAACCAAAGCACACCTGCCCCTGAAAACCAACAGAGAATACAACTAAAATAGATTGAGAGTGGTGTTAGGGTGTCAAGTCCATAATAAAAATCTGAAGCCTAGCTGTTGGAAATAATCTTAGGTCTGGTCACACAACATTTGTTTTACCAGGTGCTGTAAAAAAATCAGATTTTATAAATTTAAATATAAGTAGTGCTAATAGGTTGCAGTGGCAGACCTCCCTGGACTAATACCGGGATCACACCGTAATCATGGCCTTGGAATCCGGTTCTTACAGCATGTGCAACGTTGTAGAGGCTTGCTGTACGTCATTGATGCTTCAAGAGATGAACCTTGGATACAGTATGATCAATTACAGTACGTAATTATAACTGAAGCTTTTTAACTCAAAATTAGCTATTCTATTACACCAGTTATACATACCTAAAGGGTTATACTATACGCGCCACCTATCTAAAAGGCCGCTTGAGGTTGGTTACGCACGAAGTCGCGCAGGTACAGTCGAACGTATCAATTAAGTAAAACAAATATAATTTTAATTATTTTGAACTTCAGAAATTGTTTAATGTAATAAGCATATATAGTAAATCTTAACTGCTCATAATATGTCTAATAAATAGAAATACAACATATTTCAAAAAATTTAAGATAAATTAACGAATACAGTAAAACAGCTTTTTCTTCGTAAACAATGATGATAAAAATAAACTTCGGTTTTTTTTAAATCCATACGAATTATACATATCCAAAAAATAGCTTTAAAATCACTTAGTTTAATTAACTGAACACTGTAAAAAATAGAAGCCATAAATTTAAAAAAAACCTTTTATGTAAGAAAAAATGCCGCGAAATTCTTGTGAGACGAAATAATAGTCAACATAGAGGAAAGTTACAATAGACAGAATGATAAAATATATGCCCTTAACAATGAAAAGGCATATCCCAATGGTCCAGCGGGGACATCATCCTTGGAGTCATCCTACACTTGGAGTAGGTAGAGGAATTTTTCGTGAGAAAGGCATAAAAACTAGTGCTGTTGTGTACCAAAATACAGTCCTTACAAACATTGTACAACCTCTTTCTCAATGTTTGAAAATAAGCACAGGCAGATCTTGACAGATTCAATGTAACATCTAAATTTCTATAATTTATTTTCTGTAATAATAGTGACTGAACTTATGCCCCGACTATTATTATTAACGACGATCTATTATACTCTGTTAATGTAGTTTTGCAAAAAAAGCATTTTCAGATTTTAATCAATGTTCTTTTTGACAAATTCCAAAAATTAAAAGTTGTCATATGCGACATCATCATTTCTCAAAAATGTTACGTAATTTAAAAAATATACACATATTTAAATAGACTGTTATTTACATCATCAATGATACAGATTTTTATATATTTAAAGGTACGAGCTTGAGCAGTTCAACGCTGAATTATTGAATCGACCAGCCATTGTGGTGGCTAATAAAATGGACTTAGATGATGCCAAAGAACAGCTACCCGAATTAAAGAAGGAACTTTTCAAGCGAAACATGCATTTAATAGTGCCGCTCTCAGCACGAACGGGTACGGGATTAGGTCCGTTACTACGTTTGCTCCGCGAAATGTATGATGGCGTCCTTGACAAAGATCAATCTCGTGATTGATATATTAAAATGTACATAATTGGAATCGTAAATATTTTCGCGCCATGCCTTCCTCGAGTAGCTATACAATAAGTTCCAGATGGACAAATGAAAATTAAAGACTCCCGAACATACAGCTCTCTCATTTGGTCGTACCCAAAGTCATCCTTTACCCCAGCAGAAATTTTTGCCACCAATAGATGGCAGTCGTTACAATCCACCAACCCGCACTGGAACAGCGTAGTGGATTAAGCTTTAAACCACTTCATCCCTATGGGAAGCCTAAGCCTCTGCAGTGGGGCATTGACGGGTTTATGATGTGGTGTAGTTTTGATTTGTGATACGATATTTATGTTATGCTCGCACCACTACGGCACGGCGCGAAAAACATCGAAGGCTCCATGGTAGACTAGTAATATATTAGTCTCTTTTGTATACTATCATATTATAGCTCTAAGACTAGAAGAAGGCCTTGAATATTGTACATGCAATTTATGTTTGGTGAATAAACTGAAATCATAAAAACAAATTGTTTTCCTTATGAAACCTTAAGATATTGTAATTAGGCAGCTGCCAAGAATTGAATTAAAATAACTAGTAGACTGAAACTAGAATACAATGTGATCTAAACTAGCAAAATTAATAATACCTCACCTTAAATCTCTTTAAAGTGGTCCAACTCACATTTTCTATAATTTCTACACATAACTTTTCAATTTCGTAAAAATTGCTAAGACTACAAACATTAGCTCACAGTCCGCAGTTTACCAGTCAGCCAGATTTACATTTTCGTGTGTTTTCGTGGTAAGTTGGATTCTTTCCTATCTATCATGTGATTTTATTGATGTGTTGTGATAGCAGAGTGGTGGCGAGCCTGCTTGTTTTTACCGCCGGACACAACCATTGATTCGAATAGTTACTAGATAAAATTAAAGCATGCAATCATCGATATAAGATTAAGATGTGCGATCCGACACGTAAAAACGTCCAGAAAAAATGAGTGCCATATCACGCTCGATGGCACTCATTTTGCGCAGTGTTGTTTCGCCACCCGACCTAATTGGATGTAGCACAATGCCGAAGTTTTCAATTCAAATATGCAGAAATCACACATAAAACGCAAGAAAAAAAGAGGCCATTTTGTATTTTAACAAGGAAAATAGGCCTTATCTGTATTTCATTCTGTGTTTTTTATTATAAAGAGCCAATGTAGAATAATAAATATCGTTTGTTTAAAATTATCAATAATGGTTGAGATATAAACCAACCAATTATCAAATGCACTTAATTATGATTAGGCTCATACGTTTTGTATTCTCATAATATTTGGTCGCATAATAATGAAATCACATTTTTAATATACCGTAAAATGTCGCAACTTTGCCTGAAGTATCGATGTTTTGCCTAATGTCACAAAAACTTTTAATGAAATTTTAACTTTTTGCTTTTATCTATAGAGTTGAAAGTTGTATGTTGTAATTCCTATGGTGACTTACTTCGTATTTTTATCGTATTTTCGATTATTACTATTTTGCATAACAGGCAAAGTTGGTGCCAATTTTCCCAACTTTGCCTATGCGTTTAATTTGTAAAACACAATATGTACGTCAGTACGTATTGCGTAAAAATATACTGTATTTACCAAATTATTAGGTTGAAATCGAAATGTACACATTGTGTATAGTATATTCGTTATAAATGGTTAGGCAATGTTGGGATGGATATAATTAATGATTTCATACATTGACCAATAAATATTCAGGGTTGTCAAAAAATTGTTTATGAATCACATTAAAACAAATATACATATGAATTTAATACAAATATTGGCTTATTATATTGCTGGTTATGTAAATTGTTGTTTTTGTTATTATTTTAATAACCATTTTGCTTAACTAACAGCTGTTGTTACATATTTAGAATGATACATACGTACCTATTTATAGGTAAGTACAATGTTCCATCATCGTTACTGGAAAACTATAAAAAGTTAATGCAGAGACATCAAAATTCAGAGAAATTAGTATATTGGCGGAATTAAAAACTATAGATAGTCGCTTAAATAATTTAACCCATAAATATGAAAAATAATTTTGAGCTTCCCAGTAAAGACGTTGAAATTGTTTCAACAATTTCTTTTGGTTATAGACCAAAAACTTATTTAATTAAGTCGTAATATAGTACTATAGTTTTACATAAAACAATTATTTGAATCAAAGAGAACAGTCGAGGAAAATGTTATAGCAAAATTAAACTCAAATAGAATAAAGTAGTTAAAAAAATAGTTAGCCATTTTCCTACATGGCTTGATAAAAAAAATATTTTATGCTTACAAACAATATTGGTATAATTAGATAAGTAACCACCTACTAAAAAAAAAAAGTATTTGCAGAGGGATGCCTAACTTTATAATCTAATAATATGGTGCGCCACGCCCTTTTCAAAGGCCTAAAAAAAGCTACGTCTAAAGGCTGAGTATCATGCGTGGAGTTAGGCGGTAAAAATATAAACCGTATGTTCATTTCTTCACACTTGCTAATTATACTTATATTTAAATGAGAAGACAAATTATCGCCGATTAATACTTTTGGTTCCATTGGCGTTTTTTTTGCCCAAGGCAATATTATAGTATTGAACCACTCTTCGAAGACTTCACTATCGAACCATCCTGATTTGCTTTTATTAAATCTTGTACCAGCTGGCCCACCAACACACCAGTTGCTCCATAGATGCTCGGATTTAAATACCACGTAAGGTGGAAATAATTTTCCAGCCGCTGTAGCTGCAAACATTAACGAAATAGCGGTCTTAGTATTGTTTAGAATCTTGTTAGGGTATTTAGTGCCTCTTTTAAAAATGCATTTCTGAGTTCCGGGGTTGTCAGATAAGTTCGTTTCGTCGTAGTTGACGATGTTTTGAGGTTTGACATTTTGCAGTGAAGTCTTTAAATTTTCAAAATACTCTTCATACTCCGTAACACTTTTTATTGCACGAACCTTTTTAATGTTCTGCGTGGAGCGTACAGTCAATTTGTTTTTATTTCTTTTCATAAAATTGCGTGCCCATTTTTCTCCAGGAATTTTATTATCAAATAAAGTGCTTCTATCACTTTTCTTTAAATAATCATGCACAATAAGTCGAAGTTCCAATAAACTGAGAGGGCTACCATATTCTCCGCACAAAATCAATGCAGAAACTATCTTAGCTTCCTCTTCGTCACTTAATTTACATGGTGAGCCTACATCTTTCATATGTATTTTTTTAACTTTATTAACTATCGTGCGTCGGGGTATTCCGAATTGTTTCTCAGCTTCATAAGAAGTAAGGTTTTTATTTTGTACTAACTGTACAGCTACTTGCAGTAAACTTTCTTCGTAATCTTTATATTTACGTGCCCCAGGTTTTCTTCTTTTGTATTTGTCCATCTTGATAATCTAAATTAAAATAATAAAAATAATGAAACACAGAATTTTTTTTTTTAAATCTTGAAATCATTATTTATGCTACTATAATAATATTCTATAACACACCTCAGGGTATGAGGGTATGCCTATAAAATGAAAAAAAAATAATTGAGATTTGTTCAATAGGTATATAGGCACGTACCTATCTAATTTTTGCGTGATGCACAAACATAGTTATGGACAGACAGACAGACAAAATGAAAAAAAAGAACTCAGTATCTTCATATTTTCATATTATCAGTATATTTATTATGCTTCGATTGTGCGTATTGACAATTTATTGCTTATAATTTTAATTTATATGTTATTATAGTTATGAGTAATTATCTAGTATAATAATATTTAAAATCCAATTTGACTGACAACCCTAAGGCAGGTAAAGATGGGGATGCATGTATAAAAATATACATCCTAACTTTGCCTAAATACCTTTTTCTCGCAACATTGTACTTTTTATTTATAAGCAACAATAGAAAACTAAACATAGGACTAAAACTACATTGTTTACATTAAAAGCAACAAGAAAACAGCAGCTTAAATATAGAATTTACCTCTAAAAGTTGTAGATTCAACTGAAAACTCAACAAGAGAACGAAGTACTTCTGAAACAACTGCGACGAATTTCATAACGCAATAAAAAATGGCGGTAGAGTTTTGTGTTGCCATATCAAAAGTCTAAAAACTGCAAGTATTGCTCGGTATGACCATCATAGAAATTTAAAAATAAACGTGTTTTAAGTTTTAGGTAAAGTTGTGTATTAAAGGCAAAGTTGCGCCATCTTACGGTATTTATTTTATTATTTTTTGTTTAACATTCTTTTTCTTAGTGCTTTCAATTATTATAATTATTTTATAGGTAATTATTTTGTATGGAGTAAGGGAATTTTTGGTATTTCTTGACTATTCAGTATGTTTTTTTTGGGGTATGGGAGAAATTATAAACCAAAGGAAATAAAGGAAACATTTCTTAGGAACATTTTTTTAACAGTTTTACAATTTTGGTATATATATTAATTTTTGATTAAGAGCAACTTTCTAAAACTTTGTAAAAATTACCATTTTTTTAAAATCCATTCTAATTTAGATGAGAATATATTTTATATGAAAAATACTTATATATATAATATAACTTTCATACATACGACTATTTAAGATATTGTGTTCAATAAATATGGCTTACATTTTGCTGTAACAATCGTAATTAAACTGTAACCTAGTAGCATACTTTTTATGTTCATAAAAAACTGGCCAAGCGCGAGTTCAACTCGCGCATTAAAGGTTTTTTTTTACTAAAAACCCAGCTGTTTTACAGAAACATAATTACTGCAACGCCATCTGGTGCCTTTCATCCTTAAAATACTATGTGCAAATATATGCTCTGCAGTAACACATACATGATAAAAAAACCCTCAGCGAAATTGGTTGAGTAGTCTTTGAGGAAAATTATAAGAACAATCGCACACAAAACACAAACAAACACACAATAATTTACTTAAAACACGTGTACAGTTTCCGTCACATTGTAGGTAAAAAGAAACGAACGAATATACCATGTAAAATAATTTATAATAAATTTGCCACTCCATGGATGTCTTATTCCGCTGTCGGAGGAAGTCATAACTTTTTGTGATTTAATAACAAAACGGTACATGTCTGCACATTTTATATTTCAAATTGAGACTTATGCAAAAAACAATACGGTTTAAATTACTAGACTATAAACCTAACATACATCCTTTCCACTTCTAAAATTTTAACTTTTTGTGTTTTGATGACAAAGGGATATATTTCTGTTACATTTTATAGTCGAAATTGAATCTTGTGCTCAATTTGATATGGTTGAAATTACTAGACAGTAATTAAAACACATGTTTTCATTCTTTTGTAGCGGTGTAACTAAACAGAGATAGGATCATACATGTAGGTATATGCTTCCTTGTACACTGTTAGCGGCGAATCTTACTAGGAACCCTCAGTCTTGATATATGTCCATGCATGCAATTGAAAAAAAAAAAGGCCGGAACGGATCAATATAAAGAGTGTGGGCTTTCATCGTTAGCCCATTAGGAAAAATTGATAGTTTTGCTGAAATTCAAAATTCAAAAAAAATTCAAAAAGTTTTTATTCAATATAAGATGTTTGCACACACTTATTGAAAGTCGTAAAAATTGATTAGGTACCGGTTCAAAAACTAGGAGGAGAAGAACCGGCAAGAAACTCCTCCCTATTTATTTTATTTAAATATGTTTTTCTTAATTGTTTTTTTTTTTTAAATTTAAAGTCTTACAACTATTACAATAATGTCCATGCGCACTTATCATTTAAATACTCGGTAATACAATAGTAAGCTTTTGTCATGAGTTGGACTTTAACTCGCTTTATAAATTGATTAGAATTCAAGTCTAACATTTCTTTTGGAATTTTATTATAAAAACGGATACAATTTCCCATGAAAGAATTATTAACTTTTGAGAGCCTGAACCTGGGAATTGATAACATATGCTTATGTCTTGTATTTAAGTTGTGGCCATCACCCACCCTAGAGAAAGCATTTAAGTTTTTATGTACATAAATTATATTTTCATAAATATACTGACAAGGGACTGTCAAAATATTACCTTCTCTAAAATGAGCCTTTACACTATCTCTAGATTTTAATTTATATATAGCTCGAATAGCCCTTTTCTGCAGAACAAATATTGTTTGAATGTCAGCGGCCTTTCCCCATAGCAGAATGCCATATGACATTATGCTATGAAAGTAGCTAAAATAAACCAGCCTCGCTGTAGGCACATCGGTTAGTTTTCTTATTTGCCTAATTGCAAAAACAGCAGAGCTCAGTTTACCAGCCACCCTCATAATATGAGGACCCCATTGTAAATTTGCGTCGATAGTAATGCCCAAGAACACAGTTTCATTAACAAAACTTAATGAATCTCCTCCAAGTCTCAAATTGACATCAACTTGTCTAACATTGGGCAATGTAAATTTTAAACATTTTGTTTTATTTGCGTTTAATAATAGGTTATTAGCGTTGAACCAATTTAAGACCTGCAAAAGTGAAGAGTTTACTGTTGAGAATTCCTCTTCATTTCTATTAATTTTAAATACGAGAGAAGTGTCATCAGCAAACAACACTATCTCGGCAGATTTTTCTACCAAGTAAGGTAAGTCATTAATATACACTAAAAACAGAAAGGGACCCAATATAGATCCCTGAGGAACTCCCATTTTCACAATAGAACCCTTTGATTTAACTCTATTAATATCAACTTTTTGAATTCTATTACAGAGGTATGATTCTATTAGATTGTTAGCACAATTATTTATACCATAATGTTTTAATTTAAGCAACAATGTCCGATGATCAACACAAGTGACAACTGAGAAGTGTTAATGCATCCATCATTGTTTTTGTTGTTGTGCACGCATGTGGAATGACTTAGTTCTTGTGTCATTTTGAGGAAAACTTCATATAATAAGATTAAGAGTCATATGAGTGTAAATTAAATATATACATATGTTAGCTTATTTCAATATTTTGAAATCGAAAACTTGATTAATTTACAAATGTTCTGTTGTGTTTAAAGTACATTGGATTCATTGTGTATTTTTCACCAGGTACTTATTTTCAATAATCGCATCGTAGCCGTCATAGAATCAGTAGGGAACTTAAGATGAAAAATGCCATTTGGGTAAAAATTCTTAATACCAGAAGTTTTGATTATAAGAAAAATTAAATGTACCAATTAGTTTTTGGTTAATTTCTGTGGGTTGTCGGTCAGTTCTAGTTGAAGGTATGCCATGGATAAAAAGTTGATAAGTCATATATTTTACTAAGATTTTCACACGAAACACATTATTTGGACTACCAGAATTAGTTCAATTTCTCTTTCAGCCTGTGGTCTCGGTGTATGAATACCTTGGTGCCGACTATAAAATTACACTATGCATTTTAATTGACTTAATTTGCAAGTAAAATTGTGATTGATAAAGGCGTGAAAGTACTTGAAGATCTTAAATTTAACCAGTTTGTTATAACGGGTTTTCACTAATATGTTTGCGTTTATGTCGGCTTAAACTATTAGGGTGCCTAAATTTCGCATCACACATTTTACAACTAAACGGTTTCTCGACTGTATGTGTGCGTTTGTGTTGACTTAAATGACTAGAGACTGCAAATTTCGCATCACATGTTTCACAAGTGAAAGGCTTCTCACCGGTGTGTTTGCGTTTATGTCGAATTAAACTACTGCAGTCTGCAAATTTTGCAAGACATATTTCACAACAATACGGTTTCTCGCCGGTATGTATGCGTTTATGTCGAAATAAACTACTAAAGTGTCTAAATTTCGCATCACACATGTCACAACTAAACGGTTTCTCGCCGGTATGTTTGCGTTTGTGTTGAATTAAATGGCTAGATAGTGCAAATTTCGCATCGCATGTTTCACAAGTGAATGGTTTCTCACCAGTATGTGTGCGTTTATGTCTAAATAAACTACTAGAGTCTGCAAATTTCAGTTTACAGATTTTACAAGTAAATGGTTTCTCGCCGGTATGTATGCGTAAGTGTTGGATTAAATGGCTAGAATCTGCAAATTTCGCAAGACAGGTTTCACAAGTAAACGGTTTCTCACCAGTATGTATACGTTTATGTCGATAGTAATTACTAGACTGTGAAAAACTTGCATTACATATTTCACAAGTAAATGGTTTCTCGCCGGTATGTATGCGTTTGTGTTGAATTAAATGGCTAGAGTCTGCAAATTTCGCATCACACGATTCACAAGCAAACGGTTTTTCACCAGTGTGTATGCGTGTGTGTCGTTTGAAATTACTAGCCTCCGTAAAACTTGCATTACATCTTTCACAAGTAAATGGTTTCTCACCGGTATGTATGCGTTTGTGTTGAATTAAATGGCCAGAGTATGCAAATTTCGCATCACAAGATTCACAAGCAAACGGTTTCTCACCAGTGTGTATGCGTGTGTGTCGTTTGAAATTACTAGGATTCGTAAAACTTGCATTACATACTTCACAAGTAAATGGTTTCTCGCCGGTATGTATGTGTTTGTGTTGAATTAAACGGCCAGAGTATGCAAATTTCGCATCACACGATTCACAAGCAAACGGTTTCTCACCAGTGTGTATGCGTATGTGTCGTTTGAAATTACTAGAATTCGTAAAACTTGCATCACATATTTCACAAGTAAATGGTTTTTCGCCGGTATGTATGCGTTTGTGTTGAGTTAAATGAGTGGCCTGTGCAAAACGTGCATTACATGTTACACAAGCAAATGGCTTCTCAGCGGCGTGTATGCGTTTATCTTTAATTGAAAAACAAGAGTCTGTAAATTTTGCATCACAATCATATGATGTTTTTACACTAGATTTACGTTCCCTAAGCCTCGCACTGTACTCCAACTCCACTTTTATTGAAGGCCTAGGAATGCTGCACTCTAGCATCTGCCGGGGTTTTTCACTGCATTCTGACTCTACTTTCACTGAGGGCTTAGGAGTGCTGCACTCTAGCATTTGCCAGGGCTCCTGACTGGACTCCCATTCCACTTTCACTGAAGGTCTAGGAGTACTGGAGTTTGACATCTGCTGGGGCCCCTCAATGTACTCCACCTCCACTTTCACTGCAGGCCTATCGATTGCTACAACCTGCAATGAGAACAATCATTTTACATACTTTTACTAGTATTAATTTTGCAGATCATAACATTCACACTGATGCTGAATACTTTCAGGACGATCTTGTTTGCTTTAATGAACATTGTCATATAAATTATCCCTGAATCTTCAAAATACTAATTCAATTACTTTCACCAAGAAAAAATCCCCAGTGATTATTAATTAGGTACTACATGGTGCACATCAATTACAAAAGAAAGTAATCAGGGATCGGCGAAATGGTGGGATTTGTTTCTTAACTGAACTTCACAATGCAGGTACAGTCGGCTCTATACAGAACGCTACAATCATTTTAGGTAGTTAGCCGGCGACAAGGAAAAGAACGATAACATAGTCAAGGCGTGTTTTACGTTTACGTACGACCAAAGTCCAAAGCAGTCAGTCAGTGTCAGTCAGTCGATCACCAGCCGGCCATGTGTGATGACGCGTGAATACCATATTAAAAATACGGCCCAAGATGCCGAAATTCTCGCAGTCACAGATCGTCTCTTTGATCTCGACACAATTTCTGTCAGTGATTTGTTTTGATTTATCTAATTACAAAAACCCTGCCTTTTGTCCGATTAATTAATTGATTTAATTTAATAGACACAATTTGAACTCTTTCAATTTAATATTTCAGTAGGTCTCAAAATTTTATTTTTAACTAGCAACCCGCCCCGGCTTCGCGTAACACAGCATATTATTGTAAGCTGGGTTTTTTCTGTCCTAGTATCGTATCAGTTTATCAACTTGTTGCATCGAGCATGTATGTGGCTTAGATTTTATTAAATTTAAATGGAACATCAGTTCAACCTACTTGCGAGTATTTTTAATGGATTATTACGGACTACTGGTTCGGATATTTTGGATGCACTAAAACACTAATTATAGTCACTTTATTTTCTTATAAAACAGAATCACAAATAAACTTAAGAACAATCTATATCAAACACAAATTACATTGTTATATCACTTCGTAACTTATCGCGCTTGACTTATTTCCAAAAAAAAACCGTCCGTTCGACTCTGATCATCGCCTTAAATACTCCTCTCCCCTCCACGAGTCAGACGTCGCGAATATTCTAACTCTCGAACATTTAATTTATCAATTACATTTCTATTTTTAGAGCTTACTCGAAGCGTGGGAATAATTTAAGCGCCACGGCGCCTAATAAAAATGTTCCTTGATTTTTCGAAATACCGAGAGTATTTCTTTATACAAACCGCCTCATGTGTTTTATTTTTCAATTCGTGGAATTTAATTCTCTATCTGGATTTTTCTGTTTTATTGAATGACCGTGAGAATTTTTCGAGTTAGTTCGATGACCTGTCGACGTGCTATTATAGATAGGCGTCACAGTATTTTATTTTTAATTCTGCAAATATTTGAAAAAGTAAAAACTATATACATAAAAGCAAACTAAAATATTTCTTTGAATACAACATTAATAACTTCGGCCTAATTTTACATCAAGCGTGTCGCATCGGTATGGGGCCCTGCCCCGCCCGTTCGCTCCAATTTAATTAGTTAATTAGTTTTAATTTAGCAATAAGTCCTAAGATATTAATTTAAATTACAAGGTGCACAAGGCAATTATAATGTGCATGAAACGCTTAAGGTAACTAACGTATTTCATTTGATAAGGATTAATATTGTATCTGTATGAATAGCTTCCAATATACACATTACATGAGACCATTTTTTTAAACATAAAAATAGGTATAGTAGGCTATCCTTAAAAGATAGACATACTTATGCCATCGCGGACGTTTCTTTAGACGTATAAAAGAGGTACGATTTCTCCATACATTGTTTCGTTATATGTCATAGGAATTAGGCAGCGTTTTTGATGAAAGCTCCCAGTCAGCTTCCGACTTCTTCAACAATAATCGTCATATTTCAATCAATTTACCCAAAACATTAATGAATTACCATTGAAATTATACACATAAACCTTCCTATTGACTCACTCCGTCTACTGGTGTCAACCATATGAAAATACGTTCGGTTGTTTTTGAG
Organism: Luffia ferchaultella; assembly: GCA_949709985.1. NCBI lineage: Eukaryota > Metazoa > Arthropoda > Insecta > Lepidoptera > Psychidae > Luffia > Luffia ferchaultella. The sequence goes on from OX453256.1 coordinate 17,361,267, forward strand.
TTTATCTCGTTCAGACAGACATACAGACGCGGCTGGGGGCTTTATTTTATAACTAGCGACCGCCCGCAGCTTCGCTTGCGTAGACTACGAATTCATGTTATAGGTACTATTAACGTTCGAGATGGTTTATACGTACTTTTTGCTGGAACCAATTTCGGTTACACATATTCAAACTTTCAATCTTCATTCCCCTTTTACCCTTTAAAAAAACCGATACAATTTTTCATCTCCCGTTTCCCACCCTTAAAATGTGGAAATCTAAAAACCCTGAAACACGTCATTATTTGAGTCCCTCCATTCCCATCCTTAAGTTTGATTTCTAAAAAAGCCTTTCTTAACTTAATGCTCACGTTATAAAATAAACCTATGTTCCAAATTTAAGCTTCCTAGACTTAGTAGTTTTGGCTGTAGTAGTTGATAGATCAGTGTGGACAAACGAGAGACAGATAGACAGACAAACAAACACAAAAAGTTGCTTATGACACTCTTGACAATCTTCTTTAACGTCTGCAAAGTTTCATTAAAATCTGTTCAGCCGTAGTGGAAATAAGCTCGAATAGATAAAATTGAATTGAATAGACACATAGACGTACAGACAAACAGACGGACAAAAAGTAGCTAATGTCAAATCTCTTGACAACCTTCTTTCCCGTCTGCAAAGTTTCCTTAAAATCTGTTTAGCCGTTTTAGAGATTAGCTCAAATAGACAGATACACGTACAGACAGACAGACGGACAAAAAGTAACATTTGTTAGTTTTGACGACCTTCTTTTCACACTTGTGATGTTTCATTAAAATTGTTTTAGACAGATGGACGTACAGACAGACATACAAAAAGTTTTGTATGTCACTTTTGACTACATCCTTTCCATATGTGTAAAGTTTCATCAAAATCGGTTAAGCTGTTTTGGCCGAAACCTATTTGCTCGAATAGACAGACAGTTCGTTTTCATATATATAGCCTATAACCCTCCGCTAGATTCAGGCTATCAAAGGCTAAAAAAAAAAATTTCAAATCCGACTGGTAGTTTCAGAGATTAGCGCATTCAAACAAACAAACAAACTCTTCAGCTTTATAATAAGTATTTCTATTATATAGATTAATAGATTATAAGATAATAAGAAAATAAGATAATACTGAAAACCGTATCAAAGTCTATTGTGTGGTTTGGAAGTAAAAAGTTAACGAACAGAGGCAGACAGCGAATTTATTTTCTCCCGCTATAGTTTTCATATTTCGATAAAAACTGCTAAGATATTAATTTAAATTGTGTGGTGTAAAGGGCAATTATAATATGCATGAAATGCTTAAGACAACTAACGTATTTAATTTGATAAGGATTAATATTACGTTTAAAAAACATCTTCGCAAATAGTACATAATGTTAGAACAAATTTGATTGTCATAAAAAAGGTTATAGTAAGTTAACCTTAAAAGATACACATATGCTGTCGCGGACTTTTGGTTAGAACTTTTAAAGGGGAACAATTCCGTAATACATGATTTTTGGTTAACATCAACCGTTTACGCAGCGCGCGCGACGGAAGCTCTCAAAAGGAACAATTTTTACCCGTTTTTGCAACATTTTTCATTGATGCTCCACTCCTATTGGTCGTAGCGTGATGTAGTATAACCTATAGCCTTCCTCGATAAATGGACTATCCAACACAACTATAATTTTTCAATTTGGACCAGTAGTTCCTGAGCTTTGCGCGTTCAAACAAACAAACAAACAAACAAACAAACAAACAAACAAACAAACAAACAAACAAACAAACTCTTCAGCTTTATAATATTAGTATAGATATGTAGTTTTCTAAATTATTCTTCCTCACATTAAATTGCGGTCAAATTCAGCTTTGAATGTTTATTCATGCAAAAATATTGTAATTTCCTTTATTGTTTTCGTTATTAAATTTCCATATTTGAAATTATTTTTCGATACGTTTTTTTTCCAGCGGACACGATCAGTTGACCACGACCCATCGCGTCGTTATTGCGCCAGCTTCACAATCATGGTTAAAAATAACAATGGTGTAGAATTTCTTCCATATTTTATTGTATTCTTAAGGGGGCAATTACAAAATAACAGCATGTTTAGGTACATTTTTAGGAAGTTTGGAAACATATATCGTCATAAACTAATTCTGAAATAAAGAATAGTTCTTAATTTACAATCTTGTAAGAAAACATTTGCATATTTTTGACTCTTTCACAATGAAAAAACATTATTTTGTAACCCACTTTTGCCGAAATCTCGGAAAATAAACATTTTTCGGTACATATTACACCATCATCACAAGTTTTTTTGAAATTAAAAAATCATTTAAGTATTGTTAATACTTCATCTCTTCTTTCTGTTAGAGGAAATTTTGATAATAAACGTAAAAGTGGCAGAAAAAAATTATCAATAATATGCAATTTCATCAAAATTTCGCCATACTAATTTGTATGAGCTGACAGTTCATTGACAAGTGAAAACGATGTCGTGTTTCAGTTTGCTGTGAGCAGCGCTAGCGAAAGGTCGGGTGTATTACTTTTTTCTTTTCCAGCCGAATATTGTACGTATGCTAAAGTTGAACCCAATCAATCTCAAGACTCAACTGTAAATAAATTTATAATATTATTTTATGAATTAAATTAGTTTTAATTATTTTTGTTACCAAGCAGATAGCTTAGCAATTAGACATAAAATAAAAATCTTACACTATATACATTTAAAACTAATAAATTTTTAATGATAAAAATATTAAATTAAAACATATGTAAAAAGTGGGGTCCTCGTGGAATGGTGCCCACTACGCAGGTGGCATTTTTGCGCTGAATGACAATGGAAATCCTTTGCGCAAGAAAACCGTCTACGCGAGGGTTGCCCATCGCCTTACTTAATCTCTGCTAGGTTCGGCGAAGAGCTCATGTGCTCTTGCCCCATGGCCCGAGAGCCCCGGCGCAAATGCAACGAATTCGTATGAAGAGCCGACACAACTGTATTTACCCACTTTCTGACACTCACGAGCCTTCGCCGCCGCGCTGGCTTCCTAGCGGTCGCTGAGAAATAGCTAGTGTTGCGACACAGGTAACGTCCCACACCAGCGCACGGCCCGTTCCCCAGAGTATTAATGACATACCATCAGGCCGTTTTCCATCGTCTCGAATGATACGTGGCTCGAGTGTCGCCGGGACATTGGTACTGACAAGAGCTCTTCTCAGTATGTCGTTAAGTGTGGCGTAGCGGGAGAGGCGGCCAGCGCAGGAAAAGCAGGAAAGTCCATGGTGGCCAAGGTCGTCCAACAGCAACTCCGCAAGAAATACAGCGATGCTCTGTACAGATCTTAACCCCGAGTCGAAGGCCGACCGCTACGCGGAGAGTGTTAGGGTCGATGAAAGTGCCTGTTTTGGAGGACGGGTAGGCATGAAGCCAGTGACCAGACTCTGGCCGAGGCCTAGATACTGCCAGCAATCTGGCGCTGTCTACCAGTAGCTGCTTCTATTAATGAATTGAGGGGAGCCAAGGATGCGGTGCAGGCCCTTTGAAAGTTAGGCGTGGGCTGCATGGGCGGTAAATTTAGACTCGGTCCAGCTAGCCAGGTATTTGTAGCTTCATCCAAATACGCTATCTTGCAGTTTATTGCCACAAGGGCTTCAAGAATTTTACCTGCCAGCTCAGAAGTACTTTGTATCGAAGATAGGAAAGCCGGTAAAGATACACTTAAAATTTTGCGGGTTCCCAAGCCGCCGTGCCTTATTGGTAAAGAGGCTTGGGTCCAAACTTGCTCGCTGAATGTTATGTTATTAATGACCACAATTTGGAATTTTAAAGCATTGTCAATGGTAACATCTAATTTAGAAATTTCCATATGGGGCAACAGCGAAGTAGGTAGGTAAATTTAGGATAAAATATATTTAAAAAAAAAACAGAAAAGAAAATGGCTGCTCATTTTAATTTTAATATGCTTTTGTAAGTTACACCTGTATGTTTGTTTGTATGTAATGGAATCTTTAACCACGATTACCACCCATTTCTACTGAAGATATTGGGCTGAAATTCAAAATACATATGTACCTTCGATGACAATACACTAAAATGGATAAACATAACCTCTGATGCTGCAGCCAGGATTGTTTCCTTACGAGGATACTCCTCAACGGCTAATAGCACGAATACAAACTTTGTATATAGGTTGGATTCTAATAGTTAACCATGTCTTTCACCATGAACTGATGATGCACCAGGTGGTGGTGGACAATTATAACAACAATATATTTACAACTATAACAAATATAGAACACAATATAAAATGAATGACTTGTTCAGACTTCTTTAAACTATGAAGCTGCCAACTTATGCTTTTTTTTTTAATTAAAAATACATAACAATCATTATGACTGTAGTGAAATTATTCAACAATTTGGGTTGCGCGTGGGAGTGGTTCTCATCGCCGTCTGCACACTGGACAGCGCAGGTTCTGTTGTATCAAAACGGGAGAGAGCGCTCCGTCTGCCCCGGCTTTGTTACATCAACAAAACTCGGTTCTCTAACGTGAACGTATGGTACTTGACGCCTTCTGCTTACAATCGCGCTGTCTCAGAAATACTAGGGTATGGACTGGACACTGAACCATGTTAATTGCTGATAGTTTGTCTTTATTTTATTATAATTGTGTATTTTTACCCCCAACGCAAACAGAGTGGGTTATAAGTGTAACTTGTGTACCTATGTGTCTGTGACAAAGTAGGTCCCAACAATTGAACCGATTTTGATTTAATATTTTTTTTTGAAAGGTGACTTCATTGAGAGTGTTCTTAGGTATGATTAAAAAAACTAATCTGTTCAGCCGTTTGAAGGTCATCGGCTAATTTCTAATTGATGAAAGGATGTAAGTAACTTCCAAAGATCGAATGAATCGACATTTGGTATCTTTACGTTATTTATGATCGGTAAAATGGGTTGGGGTTAATTTAAGAAAAGGGGATGTAGACTGTATTCGCAACACATTTTCAAATTTCCGGTTTTTAGTTATGTTACGACAATGATTCCGATAGTTATTTAGCGACAAAGTCATATATCGGTTAAGAACTCAACAGATAGTACTATATCATCAAATATACGATAAGACGACAAAATAATATGACGATAGCTACTTCATTACGAGAATACAAAAAACGAGAATTCTAAAACAAGACAACGAAATTTTCTAAGTTCTAATTACTGCCTTCGAATAAATTATAAAACTATTAATGTTTTTATTTAGCCGCGAAATATTTGAATTAAAAACTGAACAGGTATCATGTTACAGTTCGCGTCAAACTTTATGGCGGATCTGACCTCTCTGTAATGAATTTGTGTATATTAATACGTGTTATTAATACGTAATAGTGTAAAGCGAATGAATGAATGAGTAAAAAAGATTTAAAATGCTCCCATACTGAATATAATAAGGCATAGTGGAGTATGCTATGGACTATGAATGTGAGAGCTGATGAAATGGGATTAAGTGACTGAATGATTATGATTTGCTATCATTCATTCTGTATTTTGTTTATTTTCATATAATATTTATTGTATTTGCTCATATTCTGTTATCATCTGCGAAAATTTATGTGGGATATGTAAAACTTTATTTCATTTTTATATTAGTTATATTGTAATTTTATATGTATAAATTTTTTCTTAACAAATAAAACAGTACATACCTGAGTATTGTGCATGCCTAAACCATAAGACATGCATAGTTGTGGTTCAGGAGGTTCCATTTCCGACTCCTGTTTGATGGAGTGGAAGACATCTTTGAGGTCAGACTCATTTGCGATCGACTCCCGCTGCATGTTTACGTTCTCCTGCCATTTACGTTCAAACTCAAAATTAAAACTTTACAAGTGAAAAGATATGATAATATGATTATAAAAAAACAGAAGCACAAACTGTTTCCATAACATACACCAAACATTACAGTAAAAACTCATAAACTTGACTATAAACTTTAGTACCACCAAAAGTGTAGTCGAATAATAGAGCTTTACAATTTTGCTTGACAAAAAATTAAAAAGTATTATTGAAATGAATTAATTTATATAGAAGGCTCCTCACACAGTAAATATTTTGTAACGGAAATGTGAAAAAACAATATAGCTTTTTAGGAGCTCATCACTCTGTTTTGCATCTCGTATTGTCACGAGGAAATCCTAATATAACCTTCTTTTTTTCCATTCTATCTTGACAAAATTTAAAATTGATCGCTGTTATGATAACGATTTGCATCTAGCAGTATTGGAAAACTGATCCTTTTTTTGTCATGAGTGACATTGATATAACAGAAATTGCCTTTGGTAGTGCTTTCCAATGTTGCCTGCTGAAAAGTTAGAAAATATTTAATCGGTCTTATAGGTGAGGGGTGTAAGAACCTCCATTCCAATATATCAGCCCTTTTTTATACCCCAGTGCAGGGGCTTAGGCCTCCCCTTAAGACGAGAGGGCTTGGAGCTTAAATCCACCACGCTGCTTCGATGCGGGTTGGCGGATTGTAACAACCGCCATGTATTGGTGTTGACAGCAACCGGGACCGAAGCTTAACATGCTCTCTAAGGCACAGAGTCAGTGATAGTGAATGTACTTAAGTCAGAAAAACTCATTGGTACATACCCGAATTTGAACTAAGGCCGCATGGCCTTATAGATTTGTAACAGGTTCGCTGTGTTCGTGCTACCACAACACCTCGTGCAGACACCTTGTGCAATAAATTATTCTAAATTTATTTACTTATTGGTGGCTCATCACTTCCCTCCTCGCATTATCACAAGAAATCTCTAACCTAACCTTTTTTTTAAATGATGGACCTATCTATCTTACCTATCTTAGATCTATCTTACCTATCTTCGCTCTAGCTTACCTACCTACCTACCTTAGCGTACCTAGCTTAGCAACCTATCGGCTTATCGGCGATATATCGGTGGAAATTGCAGTAAATTTTTATCATTTTTCGAGTAGGTTTGAGGATATGGACTCTGGAGGATCCCAGGAAACTATACGTATACCTGTCATGGTTACTTTAGCCGCATGATAGCCACCAGCAGGTCCGGCGAGAAGATTACGTAAAACCCAAGGAGAGGAAGAAACTGCAAAGGAACGGTACATGCCCATGGAACATTACAAAATAAACTAGCTTGTAAGAAATAGGTAGCTTGTGATAAATATACAAAACCATAATAACACTACCTGAAATAAGATATAATAAAAATTCATTCTATTCTATTCATAAAATCCACTTATAACATGTGAACAAAGTCGCAGGCAAGTGCTAGTACCATAAAATAAGTACTCTTATGTCTATTTTCTACTAAATACTATCTATAATTTCATATTTAGGAGTTTAAATCCCATATTTTTAATTATTAAATCACGACATTTTAAAGTTTTTTTTTGGTGTTTTCACATTTACTGTAAAAAAATTACGATTGGAGTTTCTTATTCCTTCCGCCTTTCCCCTAAATACATATTTTCTAATTTTTCAACAGGCTTTAATGGAAAGCGCTACCCTTAGCCCGATTTCAAATTGATCATTGTTATGAACACAATTTTCATCAGGCAGCCTTTGAAAACCGACCCTCGTCTTTTACCTTATTTATTTTGTAAGTATTTTGACATTGTAAATTCTTGAACGTACCATTTATACGGTTGAGTTGTGCCAACCTTTATCCTAGGGGAATATCATAAGCAGACGAGGCTAAGCACATCGGCTGTACTGAATAAGAATACAGTATTTAACAAACTGACCGTTTCATTGGTTTCATCTTCCATGGGCTCCAATTTGATTTCGAACGCTTGAACCCCTTCCCACGGGGTGCCTGGTGCATCAGGCGATAGCCAAAGCCGATCGTCAGAGAGGTCAGAGCGGTTTTCATTTTCTCCCATCCTAACGATTACTTTGCGAAGGGATTTACTAATTAGCATACAATGAAGTTATTTTTATTGAATTTGTGCGGCGGGTACAATAAAAATTTTCGATTTAGCATTATTGACTATAAGCACAAAGCCACAAACTCACAAACTATATTATATGTTCATGGAAGGAGAATCCACAGAGTAAAATCCAGTAAAATCTAAATAAAATGACAGACAGTCTATTTATTTTATGACAGACATGACACGTAAATACACAGAGTACTTTGGTAAATGGTGAGTAAATAGCAGTAAATAGCATAAAGGTATATACATAAAACTTAATTAAACATGTGCCGGTAATCATTTACACGTATTTGGCAATATTCCATTACATAATAGATTAAAAAACTCTGTTTTGTCTAATGGAGCAGACTTTAACTGTTTTGTACAATCGTTAAAATCTATTTACACAAACTCTTGAGGCAATCTTTATTTTTAGAACGTCAAAACGCACTTACGGTGAATACATATGTAGGTAGAGGTAGGTACCCTAAACAAAGAAAAAACATAAACAGGAAGTTCCGTATTATTTAAAGACAATTTAATTATATTTAAAATTCTGAACGGTCAGATATTTTTTTAGTGCCAATCAATGATAAGAAAGTTTCTTTCTTTAATCAAGCCCTGCTGAGTGCCAACACTGCGAAACTTTCTTGATAACTATCAATGGCGGGCTCACATATTAGCCAAAAGTCTACAGCTCTTGCCTAGATATCTCGTCGAAAACTTCGGCGAATTTCTCGTTGCCGAAACAGCTCGAACGTAGCTACGTACTTTTCTTTCACACATTCCGGGAAGCCCTCTTGCCAATGGACCTCGTCACTCATTCGTTTAAATATTCTTACTGTAAGACAGGCATAAAAATATAATTGCCGCTACTTTATTTATAATCTTGACATTTATAACACAAGAAAAACTTGCTAAACGAGACGCACGATAGTGTGCGATAGTATGAAGCGACAAGCGTTTTGCCGAGACACAAAACCCTATAAATCAGAAAGTCTCGATTTTTTAAATGTACAAGCCTGTGGTACCAGCTGTTCATAACACTGTCACTCTTGCTGTCATGTCTGTCTGTCAATCGATTGTTTATCAAAGCAACAGCTTCTGTTTACCATTAGATTTTCTGTGCACCGCTATGCACTTTGCTTCATCATTCTTCTTTTCATTTTGATCAATCTTGATCACAGAACAATTCATCGTGATTCACAGCAAACAGATTACTTTTACAGCTTGATTTGTGCTTTGATTTATGCCTAATGGCTATTTATTAAGTCATATCTGGTAAATTTATGTCTATATATCTGGTCTAACCGATTTGTGTGATCCACGTTCCATGGTGAATTTTTATTATCTTTATTGTTGCACTGATTTAAATGTTCAACTCAAGAAAATGAGTACGATTATAAGTGAACTCAGTATGAATGATTTGAACGCAAATTTTTTTGAATATATGCAAAACGAAAGCAATGCCGAGGATGCAGCAAATTTTATTTATGAGAGTCTTTTAGAAGACGTTACCATGGGTTTCCTTTTTGAGTTCCACCACGGCCTGAAAACTGGTCTCACGGACTTAATCGAAGGCGAAAAAGAAGACGACGAACCCTACTTAATAGTGAACTCACCAGAATGTGATGTTTTTGGCTTTTCGGTAATGAAGAAAACCACTGATACAAATTGCTCGTGTCCGAACTGCGAAAGACCAGTCTCCGCGACACGGTTCGCACCACATCTTGAAAAGTGCATGGGTAATATGTATTTCTTGTCTTGGATTGGAATTTAAAAACCCTTAACATGTATTTAAATATCTATTAGCGCTGACTTTCCAAAACTACCACCCTAAGAGTATTAATAATAAGAAAAAGGGGGGCAAGGTGAAGAGATTAAACTAACTTTTAGAATTTTTAGAAATGCGGAAATATGATAAAAACGAAATTAAAAATGAGTAATACATACCTGCTACTAAGACATTTTTGATAGTCTTGAAACTCAAAACAATTGAAACTAACACTAAATGCCCAACCACTCTTCTAATGTACATAAAAGAATGTTTAAAAGAAATTCGGTCAAGGTAGGTTGCATTTCCATCATTTCTCAAACAATAGATAGGTTAGGCCAGTTTAAAAAAAATATGATATAAACCAAATATATGGGCACTCCAACTACTGTTCTATCAATTAATGGTTCCAACCTACTAGGAACAAAAAAAAGCGTGAGAAGAGTGAAGCGAGCGTGCTGCGTTTCACTTGTTACTAAAGTTAGGTTTTCAATGTATTTTTATTGTTAAAGTCTATTCTTTCTTTCAATAGTCGACCCTTTGATTATGTCAGTACCAGGAGCGAATTCATGTTGGTGGTAATGTATGTATTTTATATTTATTATTTTTGATTTTTTTTTTTTGCATTTCTGCATTCCTAAAAACTTGGTTTCGTGTCCTCGTCCTACTATCCCCAAAATTATTATTAATACTTCTAAGGTGGTAGTTTTAGAAAGCCGTACTATCTATTATTTAGGGTTGGTACTCAGAAGAATGTGGTAAGCCACCCAGATGCTTTTTTCAATATCGGAATTGATACATTAGATTATATTAGAGGTCTGCTTCTCAATGCCGCCTGATGTAAATCATATTCTTAACAATGATCAATTTAAAATTTGGCCAAGATAGATTAATAGTCTAGCACTTCAAAAAAATAAGTTAAGTCAGCCTTCGCATGTGACAGGTATAATGCGAGGAGTGAAGCGACAAGTCACCCAGAAGAGAAATAAAGTAATTTCCTGTTAGTTACAAGTATTTTAATGGCATTATGCTTTTGTAACAGATACATATATTTTATTTTATGGCAATTCTATATCTTTAAAAATTCAGAAAGTAGGTTTTGTGTCTTCATCCTGCTTTCCTCTAAATTATTATTAATATTTAGGGTGGTAGTTTTAGAAACCTGTACCCTTGTCTTTTATATCCTTAATAAAGTTGTTGACCAGCAATATAAATAATTGTTTCAAGCTTAGATAATGATAAATAATTATGTCTTAATTTGTCCTGACATTGGTCTTTTAACTTATAGATAAACACTGACTTTGTACAAAAGTAACATATGGCAAATCCTGATATGAGACTCATTTGAAAGCTCATGGTTGTCTGATAATCTTGTCAGAGTGATCACTGTATTTATGTATTGTTCATGAGCCCAAGGTATTTTTGATACTTTAAAGATTTTTATTTTTTGAGACACAGTTCATTGTAGCTTTAATGTTTATATTTATGAAGGTTCCAGTGCATACCATTATGAAATTCTTTAAATACCTGCAGTGTTACTATGATGTGTTGATTTAGAAAATAAAACTCATTAGCATGTGGTTTTTGTTGGGTCACTTAAAAATCAGAAAGGTTCCCAAGGTATTCTCAATTTAATAATTTAAGTATTAGGCTAAGTCAACATTAGCTCACAGTCAACAGCGTTTTAATCAGCCCAGCCAATCACATTAGAGTATGTAACAGTCAATTAATATGACTGTCTGTATATACTGTGACATCATTGGTTGTGACTTTTAGTAAACTGTTAATCAACTCAAGTTCTCAGCAAATTATTTTAGTTTATGCATTGATTTAACAATATAATAAGCATTTGTAGTCGGTAACCAAACGCGAAATAAAAGCGTCCGCAACGTGCGTGGGCTGATATAGAAAGAAAGAAAGAAAGAAAATATATTTATTCATGGGAAACACCAGCAGACCCAACAGAACAAAAAAAACTTAACAACTAAAACACACACATATATATACTTTGTATAGGTCTGTGCCGCACCCACGAATGGGATCACAACTCAGCCCAATACTGCGACTCACGTCGCAGCGCTGATTTTCAGTTGTGCCCTAGAACTAGATATGGCAGTGGCCCGCCTCGGGCCTCCGTTGTGCGCGTCTGTCAGTGCATGCAAACACTTATTACGGGTCGGAAGTGTCACACTGTTTACGGGAATGCGACGATAATTAAATCGTGATAATGTTCAAATTAAATTAAAAATAATCGAATAATCGTCTCCACGCATAAACTAGTGTTAAATTATAATGTTTACTTACCGCAAATACGATATTCAGCTCTTTTTTTGCGTCTTTGACGAGTAGTTTTACAAATTTATTCAACACAAGTCGGCATCGCGCACGTTTATTCGGCGCTAAGCCATTACACCGACTAAAAGCCGGTTGGAGGACTTATTGCGTTTTGGATGACTTCCTGCGCGGACACTTTAGAACGCAGGCAGCCCATCCAGTTATAATATTGGTCTATCAATGAGTCTATGTGATATGTTTATAGCTTTAATATAAACCTCAAAACAACCACAAAAGCAACTTTTTGGTGTTATTATGTTCTATCATTTAAATCCAGGAATGGGCCGCAACAGTTCACGCATCGCATCCCGTCGTATCGCGTCCGGTAGTCGCGAACCGACTTCTTATGCGGGACTACTAAGCGACGATGAAGACGACGCCGACTGGGCTGGGACTACTTTACCCGCTGAACGTCGAAAGAGGCGTGTTAGAGCCAACGCAAGAAAAGGAAAAGTACATAAGTCAGTATCTGGAGATTGAGCACACAAGTTCTATAAATATATTATTATTTATCATTATTTTTCCAGAAACAGTTGTATTGTTGCGATCTAACACAGAAACCTAACACCTCGTTTCCACCAAGTACAATACACTCTATGATACAATGATTCAGTATGGATATGACAGTATAATACAGTGTATTATACTTGGTGGAAACGAGGTGTAAGATACAATCATATCTATTTATTATGTTGACATTTTATTGATTAACCAAGCACAGATTTATAATTTTGATAAAAATTACAGTTCAATTCAATATTTCAATATTCTGTCTATTTTTTATCACACTCGTATTGAGCACTCAATATAGTTGCTATATACAAATATTTTCAGAAAGTATTACGACTTTTGTTTTTTTTTTTGTTTTCGAAAATAAGTTTTGTGTTGGAAAATAAGAATATTTTTCTTTTAACTGACTTCAAAAAAGGAGGAGATTAAAAGAAAGAATTCTGCAACCATATCTTATTAGCAATAATTCACAAATAATTGCATTCCTTCTATAGGTAATATACTGTGACACATTATGGTATATAAATAAATAAGTACAAACCATTTTTTACAAATATATCATATCAGTGCTAACTAAAGAGTCTCTTAATAGTCTATTTTGATCCTTTAAGTTTAAAAGATTAAAACTATAAAATCCTTTTAAGTTAGGTCACTTTATAGTTGAGGCAATGATTTGATATTTACTTAGTCTGTGATTATGACATATGGTCTATCTAATCAATGGGCCTATCATTTCGGAGGATGAGATGCTCCGTCCTCATTATTATGCTATCTAAGATACCTACCTATAAAAATTTATTATTTAGTGTATCTTAAGTTTTTTAGCTAATTCTGTTACAGATTATAAATTAAAATCTTTGTTTTCCAGTGGTACCAGCAGAAGTACAAACGGTCCACAAAATTCTGACACAAACTCCAACCAGGAGGGTGGCGCCACCTACGAAACTATGACAGCCAATGAGAAGAAGAATCTCCTTTTACAGATATGCGGTGTCGTATCTGAACACACCAAGAAGTTGTGCACCAGGTCATACTAGTATTTTAAAACCAAATTGAATTTATTTTATTTTCTTTGGAGAATATACAGTGATACATAACAAAAATAATAGAAAATAATTATATTTAAACACCATGTAAATGTTTCCACATATATTAAAAAAATTCCCAAATTGAAACTGACACGATGCATGTCTTAAAGTGGCGAGTAGCTACAATAGTAACTTTTTACTTAAACTTTTATTATTGAACAGTCAACCGGGTCAAGAAGAAATGGAAGCTCCTCGCGCTAAACGCCCAGCCACAATGCCACAAAGAAACCACAATCATCACACGATGATACACCACATGTTAACACCTATTCCGTCATGTGGACTTAACTTTATGTGTTTTAGTGGCAAGGTGATCAAATTGTAGCGAATATCTCTTTCGTAGAATCAATCACTCAAACTTAAGTAAACTATGAACAAAGTAGAAAACATATATTCTAACAATTTAAAATAGCAATAATATGGACTTCTCAATAATACAATGAAAGTGTACTTACCATAGAAATAGCGAAGCTCCCCGCCGCCTCCCCACTAGAGACACGGTAAGAAATTTACTCTACGAAACGAAGCGTTCTATTCAACAGTGAGACGCGTTTGCGGGGAGGAAGCGTCCACACAATTTCATACTTATACATGAAAAGTTACATCACTCAAGATTGTTTTTTGTTTTTGGGTGTATTTTTACATTTTACTGCATAATTCGGCGTTTTCGCGATGAAATACTTGCTAACGGGCATTTGCCGACTAACGATCTGTGGTGGCAAACACTAGTAGCGTGATGTATGAGCGGTCACCTTTTCAAAAGCGCGCGTGGTTCTAGTGGGGAGCGAGGTGAGCGCGTTTCGCTACTTCTATAGTACCTACCGTTTGAAGTAATATTGCAATAATCATACTAAAATCAACAGGTCGACGCGCTGCCCCCAGCATACAGAAGAACAACGACGCGCTCTGCGCAACAGCGTTTTAGAGCCAAGCACACCTGAAAACGTCGCTTTAGCAGCAGACGAAACCGGTTCTCCGCCGGACTCCTCCCCATCATCATCATGCTCATCATCGAGCAGGAAAAGGGACAGGCACCGTGCCCCCGGCAAGAGTAAGATCAAAAGGGATAGGAATATGTCGCCCAATGGGAGAGAGTAGGATGGAATATGGCAAGCGCTTCTAAACAGAAGCAAATTCATGAAAGTAGATACGATAATAAAGTATAGGCGACTTACCTTACATAGCCGGATTCCGATGGTATTCTTTTTTTAGTCAAGTTTAGTTCACTTCAAACTTTATGGCGGATCCGAACATAGGCACAAGTCGCGTCGCAGTAACCAGTTTTAGGTGTAGCGGTACGCAGTGGAGCGAGGGGCATATGACTGAACCTGCGCAAGCACGAATAAAGGGTTGTATTCCGATCCGCCATTAAGTTTGGAACTATATTTTTGCACAATATGAACTCAAATTTCATTAATATCTTAATTATCCGCCTTTATATGTTCCTAGCGCATCTAACAACAACTCTGAAAGTCTTGGTTTAACCAGAAACAAAATACTTTCGGGAGTTCGGTTGTGTGACGTCAGTGTCACCTCTACGCGGTTATTATCTACTCTTATGGTAAAATCATACTGGTATATTATTGTAAACTCTTATGTGTATTCATTGTTATGGCCACAGGGCCTGTTCTACTAGTCTTCTGTCACTTATAAAATATAAAAAAATACATTGTACAGTTTGAGAAATTGATTCTGAGATAACTGAGCGTAGTAGGGATGTACACTCTTTACACATTATAATGTCCAATCTGTAAACGCCAGCGTATATCGGCCCCCACCGCTCCGCTTCGTACCGCCAAACAGTCCAATAATCTGTTTTTTTAACTTTAATGACCTGAATAGTCAAACAAATGGCAGACATGTAAATTCATGCATAGTAAATCCAGAAGGTAAGCCGCATTTGGTGATATATATGACAGAGTAACTGACCCACGTGTGGAAACCATTACCTTACGGCCTGAGTAGAGCGAGGCGATGAGCGTTTGGCGGGGCGTGCTAAGGTGCGTGCATGAAAAAATGTAAATAAATTGTAGCGTCCTTAGTAAAACGGTGATGGGGTGGTAGTGGATAGGCTTACACGCCGCTTCTCTGCCAATACGCCACGCAAAACGTCACGCGTTACTGAGTTCAAGACGTTAAGATTCCTAGCACAGATCATTGGAGGACAAACAGACTGGCGTCCCCACTATTTAGTGCTTGTGTGCGTGTCGAGGTGTCAGGGTGTGTTAATTCTGTGCTGGCATGCGTAAGGGATACGCTTGTTCGAACAAGGCATGTCTGCCGTCTCAGGATAATCTGTCACATCCAACCTAAACGATCATAAAGAGTGCGAATGATACAAGAGGCAGAAATGACGTAAAAATAAAATTAAAACGTTTTAGAGTCTAGCCTGTGGGTTTTTTTGTAGTGGGGGTGGGTGGGGAGTCACTTTTTTCTGTCACCAGGGTGTCACCTGCACTGGGGTGACAGATTAATATTTGGACTTCTAATACTATAACAATTTTTTTTCCAACCGAATTGTCGATTTGATATTATCGTACTATCGATATACTGACGTCAAAATGGTCACGAGAATCCTTTCTACTTCTGTCTCAACTATATACATATGGTGTAGTAAATATAATTTAAAAAAAAGAATATTTAAGTATATATATCAGTTGTCTAGTACCCCATAATACAAGCATAATACTTGCTTACTTTGGGACTAGATGATGCTGTGTGGGATGTCCCAAATATTATCATTATTATAATAGTGTTGTATTTATGTATTCTCAGAATTTCACTAAATATTTATATACGTGATGCACATGCGAATGTCAGGAATATGTTCTCTGGACAAATCTGGTAAAATGCCACCAAGATCAAAATGCATACCTATATGTTGGGTATTATTTACAGCAAGCTTGGTGCATGTCAATATACCTAGTGTATCTTAAAATATGCAGCATTTCAGACATTCACAGTGACATATATGAACACATTAGAAATAAAAAAATGTATTTTAGCGCGTGACAAGATATCCTCATCTCAATGACAGAGATATGTCATGACCAGAATATTATTAGCCCTCTTTAAGCGGAATCATAATACACGGAATACCATCTACTCTCAGGATTTGTATGCATTTACATGCCTGCCTTTAAAAACTTTTAGATAGAAAACCCCGCTGTGTACTGTCCCTACGCAATCTCACTCCAAATAGGTAAACGCGCCCCATACTAGTCCATAGTCTGAAAGCTGCCAGTCCAATGCAGTTTTTTTTTTTGTATATAATATATGATTTGTTGGTCTTAAGTTAGGGTCTAAAGATAAATTTTTATGATAAATGTAATTTAACAGTTATGTATTAATGTACCTCTATGGTTGGTACAGTAACTACATAACAAGTTAAAATAAAGGTCAGGAAAAAATCCAAAAAAAAAACTATTTTTAAATACATTTGACTGTTATCAGACATTAGTATAGTCAGTAGTCAAATATCTTTATTTTGTAGTTATGTAACATAATATTGAAATACCTGGCAAGAATGAATTTATTACTTTGTGGAAAAACGTCACCACAAAGGGGCATTCAAAGGTGCTGGTTCCTCTCAGAAGAATATGCAAGGAAGTGAGGGACGCTCTTTTTAACAAAATTATGAACAATTTTTCTGACAATAAGTGCTTAAAGATTAATATTATTAAAACAAACCGATAGGCGAGCGGCTTACACCAATGGACTTTCATCATCTAAGTAATCCGATACTTTATAATAAGCTTTTGCATAAAGCTTTGGTTTTATTGCAGTTTTAAACTTGTTAAAGGGTAAATTTTGAATGTCAACTAGGATCTGATTGTAAAAGCATATACATTGCCCTTTAAAAGATTTTGTGATTTTATTGAGACGGCTGACATGACTAGCCAAGTTATTTTTGTTTATTGTGTTAACATTATGCCAATCACAATTTTTTTTTTTTAAATCAAAACTTTGTCCAAATCAAATCTGATGTCCAATAATAAATTTTATCATAACACTAGTACAGTTCCAATGAAACTTTATATGTGAACATAGGCACAAGTCGCGTCGCAGTAATTAGTTTTAGGTGTAGCGGGACGCAGTGGATGGAGGGGCATATGACTGAACTTGCGCAAGCACGCTTATAGCATTGTGTTCCGATCCGCTATAAAGTTTGATTGGAACTATATCAATATATCATTATATATTTGACACTTGTATAAATTTAAAATTATAAGACTTGAATAATAGAGTGCGACAGTGCGCACTTAATTATTATTGTCAAATAATCATGCCAAACAAACTGATAGACAATGTAAATTATTTATTTGATTGTGACAATCGATTTGTATTAAACATTCTTCTTTCAATTAAAACAGTAATTATATACCTACATGTAAAAATTAATATTTTATCTGTTAGCCCATTGCAATAAAACTTTAAAAATTGGTAATAAAACATTTCATAAATTTCCATGAGGAAATAGTCTGTCGTCGCTTTCTGGATTTGTAACAATTTCTCTCCAAATAGCATTTCGTTAGCCCACACTATCCTATAATAATTATAAAGTCTGCGCCACCACAGAAGTCCCGCGGCAAACAAATGAACTAAATTTAAAGTGGTTGGTCGTCCGAGCGTATGAGAATTTCGCCGAACGTGGAATTTAATTGTTTATAAACGTTTAAAAAGTGGTTAGGTAGCCTAAAATTCTACATAGTGTGACCAGAAAAATAATTCTCTAGGTGAAAAGTGTACGCTATGCGCATAAAGCGCCACGTTTACGGGACTTCTTTGGTGGCGCGGACTCTACATTTAATTTTTCTCCAATCGCGCCTTGTCTGTTTTCAAATTAATATTCAATAATGCATATTAAAAATGTTATATATAAATATATATATTTATTTAAGAAGATTAATGTCTTTATTTTACTTTATGATATAAATTAAATTCGTGATGACTGATATGACATAAATTTGAAATGTATCAAAAGAATTATAATAAATAAAAATATGTAATTATGAATAATTATTTTTTGTCATCTAATGAAATCACCTGTAAATAATGAAAATGGAGAATTTTTAAATCAGAATCCGAACAAAAAATATTTAAAGACATATAAAAAATATAGAATCTACTTATACAGTCTTAATGCTTAAAAAAATATACTTAATAGACATCTTTTCAAAGACAAAGCTTTCTTCGATTCGACGGCGGAACTATTACCTCCCAATTTGCTGTGTATCATCTGGCACGTTAGAGCAACAACAACGCGGTGCCGCAACGTAAAATTTGCGCCACCGCACCGCACATATTCGCGGCGAACGGTATCGTGAGAAGAGCAGATGACCATTTGTACATAAGACATGAATAGAAGACATCGCTTTTCTTGTTATTAAAAAGGAAAAAACAATTACACTGGTTAGGTATATCCATTCTTAACAATTATGAATAGCGATGGAAATCATTTCGGATAACGGAAATCATTCGCCTGCTAGAACGCGTTGGACACCGAATGCGCCGCTGCAACGTAGACTCGTGCTCTGAACAGCGCACCGCGTAAAACGGCGGTGCTTGTCGCCCTTAATTATTTATTATGAGGTAAATATAAATTAAATACACTTATAAAAGAATAAACAATCATTTATTGACAGTTAACTGCACCAAAAATATTTACGTTAGTAAACATATCACATAAAACACTTCAAAGAATGTTTGCGAAAGCGCGACAACATTTTAAGTAGACTAAGAGACAGTAGCAAACTATTCATAGGTCTTTGGAATGAGTCTCTTTCTACGTTCAAACAATATTGGAAATTAAAAATTGTTAGTGGTTACATTTTCACTTTATATATTTCAACAAGTAAAATCCTTTCACAATCAATTTTGGTCAAATAATAACAATAGTTACAACAAAGAAAATATGCTAAACATTAAATATTATATTCGAGATTTTGTCTTTATAAATATTTATGGTATTTGTGCATTTTCTCGTAGAAGAAAAATTAAAATGATTAAACATAATGATCATCAAATAATTTAATCTAAAACTGACTACATTTATTCAGCGAAAATTAATTTGTACAAACGAATTTAGCATAATATGCTTGTCAATACTAATAATAATATTATTTAATTGTTGAACTATTTTAATAATAAACTGTTAATAGTACCATTAAACAATACTGAAACGACATTAATTAGTATATTTTATAGAAACTCCACACAACTGCAGCAAAAAATAATATTATATTTTCTAAAATAAACCGTTTTCCATATTTTATTCATTAAAACCATTAAAAATGTGGGTAAAATAAAAATACAAAGATAAAACAGCTAAAAATAGATTACTTAGTAACCATCGGTGTTTGAAAAATGTATAACCTTGTAAATGGACTAATATAAAATAGCATAATAACAAATGACTGGTAAAAATTAAAAACTTGATATTCAGGACATTTTTAAAAAAACTCAAAATGGCGGGAAAATAACACCAGCCTAGTGGAACTACGATACTTGTTGTCAAAAAGTACATCAAGATAGACATATTTAATTTAATATAATGAATGAATAGAAAAGAAGAATAATGTGACACTGTCATTATAGTACATGCATGAAACGAGAATGATTAATTTTTTTTTTTACTTTCAATTTAATTATATGTACTTTTTATTTTTAATAATAGAAAAAACCGGCCAAGTGCGAGTCAGAATATTTGTGTTATGTATTTACAAATTAAAAAAATAAAAATTATACACCATGGTCCTATACCCAATCAATTCATATTGACCTTCGATAAGTTTGTAAACATTTTATATTGACTAAACATTTTTTATTTGATTTTGGTCAATTCTTCAATTACAAATGTAATTTTGTAATCGTAAAAAAATATCTTTATAATGTGATCAAACTACAAATTCACGATTTTCAGATTTTTTTTCTTTTACCTGTGCTGCAAAACCTTGCTTCTTGTCATATTTCATATTTCTAGGCAATATGAAGTAGCCTATAAGTTTCGATTTACATGAGTGTCAAAATACGCGGCATAAATGGCCGTATTTTTTAATTGCGTTGAAGTAGCTTGATTAGTTTCACAGCTCCAAGGGACCATAGCCCTTATTATTTGACATTAATTTCAAATTGATACCTCCACGTGTTCTTAAGAAAAAGGGTCTTGATAGACAGACTGACAACAAAGTACTCCTATAAAGGTTCCTTTTGAAGTATGGAGCCCGAAATTAGTAGAAATTAATTACAATTAATTAAAAAAAATATATAAATAATAATGCGTTATCTAATAACAGGATATAATCTTACTTTTTTTTCTTATTCTGTTCCTTCATCACGGAATTATTATTATTCCATGTGGATGTTATAACATCCCTATGTTTTCTTGTTACCGTTCAGTGTTTTAAGGTTCCATAGCCAAATGGGAAGAAACAACCCTTATAATTTGTCCTGTATGTCCGTCTGTCACAGCCTTTTTACTCTGAGGCTACTGGCACTATTTACATTACTATTAAGAGGAGTGTGTAGTGGTAAATTTCCATTCAAACGGTCAAAATGTTTAAAAAATTAAAGACATATAAACCTAGTTTCAGTTGATCTAAATTTCATAATATAATTTTTTTGCGCCAATCGGTTAAGGTTTAATGGGGTACAACCGTCAACGCCGTTTGTATGGAAATTTGCCACTACACACTCCTTTTAAAAACTATTGGTACTATTAAAATGCGAAAATTTCATCAAAATCTGTTTCCTGTTTCTAGAGTTATAATCATTTAAGGCTATGAACATACAAACCTACTAAAAAAATATTAAAAAATTGTTTTCTGGTTCAATGATGACTGAATTAGTCAATAAATAAATTTTCCGAAAAATCTCTCAAGTATACATACATTATTCCATTTTGGTTTTTCACAATACTACAGAGGGTTTAGCCCGTATATGATCCTCACTGTATTTCTGTATCAACAGTTACAGAAAAAATATATGTAATAGGAGAAATACTGTCACAGGGCGGTTTTTTTTTGTGATGTCCTGTTTAGTTGTTTTAGAATAAATTCCTGAAAAACAAGATTTCTGTCGATTCTTTGTTTATGAAAATAATGTGCCGTAAATTTGATATTAATGCAAATTTAAAAAAAAATTATGTACCGGCCTAGAGACATCCTTCCTTAATGACCTTAATGAATGATTGCAAAATTTTGGTTCCAATTCATACCCTTTTCAGGGGTGGAAACAGTCACGGTCCGCAAGCAGTTTCGACGGGTATTTTATAGGTATTTTTGGGAATTTGCTCTTGTCATCTCTATCGCTCAGGAACAGGTCAGGGAAGGGGGATTGAAACGGAGACAGCGATGTCAATTCGAAGCTGCGGAGAGAAAGTCTATCCCCTTAAATCTTTGGAAACCGCGAATAAACAC
This sequence comes from Luffia ferchaultella, assembly GCA_949709985.1. NCBI lineage: Eukaryota > Metazoa > Arthropoda > Insecta > Lepidoptera > Psychidae > Luffia > Luffia ferchaultella. The sequence continues at coordinate 17,383,333 of OX453256.1, forward strand.
TCGCCACGAATTCGTCCATTTACAAGTTTACCGGCATCACAATACTATTTAATGCAGCAATTATTTAAGTGACAACCGCTAACTTTATATCATATATTAATAATTAATATACGGCCAACGTTAATCCACGCTGATTATCGATTCACGTCCTTGCCCGACGCCGATGTATTTCACTGTAAAGAGAAGAAAATTTTTTATTTATATTTCCTGATCATGTTGGAAATTAATGAGCTTCAAATAAATAAAAATTAGTTTAGTTTCAAGTAAAACACTACTGTCACTTTTGAACGTCATAAAGCTAACAGCGAGTTGCACCAAAAGAGATTACATAAACATATATTGCATAAAGTAGAACCTGACAGCTATACTTTCATTGGAACTGTGATGACTTCCATGTCTGGTACAATAAAGTGCAGACATTGAGGTCATCATGGTTCTGATCAAAGTATATCTGTCAATTTTTACTTTATGTGATATACTTTGACATAATCTCTTTTGGTGCAACTTGCTGTAAGTCTGGGCAAATTAGTACACAAGCACTCTAAGAACAACACTGCAAGAAACTTAGAGTGGCTTGTTTTTTTTTTTTTTAATGATGGCACTACAAAGTATTGTCTTATAAACTAAATGGATTAATTCAATCCCAAGCATATCATCCAAGCAAGCATCCAAGTAATATGCTTTAGATATAACTTGTCGTTTTTATACATAATTCAATTCTTGACAAGTATATAATATTGCTTGGAAGTTTATTATAAAATATTACAGAATTACCTTTGAATGAATTACTTATTTTATGAAGTCTAGTAGTGGGTACTGCGAGTTTATATTTATTCCTAGTATTACCATTGCGTATATCACAATTTCTTTTAAATTTGGTATAATTTTTATGAACATACAATATATTTTCATAATTCCAATACATAAAGTTATATCAACTATAATTTTGATTATATTCATCTCTAGATGGAAATTCAGCCTCAAAAAAACACAAATGAAAAATATTATTTAACCGTTCAGTTAAAATTGATGAACAGAGACAGTTAGTATACTATATCATAGCATCAGCCCGTTAATTCCCCACTGCAGGGGCTTAAGCCTCCCCTCGGAATAAAAAGCTTTAGAACTAAATCTACCACACTGCACCAGTGCAGATTGGTAGATTTTAACGACTGTCATATATTGACGGTTAGTATAGTATGGCGTTTCTAAATATTTTTCTAAATGTTTTTATTCATTTTGTGATCTTAATAGTGTCTAATAAAATATAGCTATCAATGGCAGACACGATAATATAGTTTAGACAATTGTCTTTTGTAATTTCATTATCAGTATAAATCAGGGCTATCCAAGCTCACCTTTCATTTTGTCTAATCCACATAGATGTAAACTAAATTACATATTACTATCAATGGGGGTGGAATTATATACCGAAATTGCCACCAGCTCCCTGACTATAATAAGTAATATTATAACTATAATAATAAATAATACACGTACAGGGCACTTGTAGGAAGTTTTCGACGGCCCGTACATACGCTAAAGCGTTGGGAGGTAGGTCGTCGAGACGTCGCGCGCCAGTCGTACTGCAAGCCCAGCCCGGCAGAGTCACGTATTCCACCTAGCGACATCGTTTACGATCACTATTGGATGAGCATTATCGAATTTAATAATAAATTATCATTAAAATTAATAACTTTGTGCCCAACGTATTAATCGACATTTCCTTATCACTAGTTTAATACAGAAAGTATGCTCAAAAACTAACAATGGCTAATTAAACTTTATGCAACTTTTACGGAAAGCGCTAGAACATTTGAACCCTCCAGTGTATAAGGTCGACAGAACTATTTTCTTACAAATTGTATTAAGTTTATAGCAGAACGTAAAAATCTACTACTTTAAGAAGTGACAGATGAGAATGTATTATGAAAGAGTTCATATAACCTAATACATTTTCCGTATCAACGAATAAAGCGTGAAATTAAAATAATAGCCATAGTCAAGAGTTTACAATTGATTAATGCAATTACCTCAACTCTACCAAGCTCCGCCATGGACGAAGGGAAATAGTTAATTTTCTTTCCTTCTAATTTGTACGCGACGCCTATCTTGATTTCTTTCAACGTATCTAGTATGTCCAATTTTGTTAAACATATTCTGAAAAGTAAAAAAAATAAATATTGATGATGGCATCAAAGCGTAGAAACATAGCAATATGAAAGTGATTCATTGTTTTTTTTTATGTTACAACCCCCACAAGTGCTTAGTTGCATTCGTACTTCTAATACAGAAAATCTTAGTATGAAACCATTGCATTATGTGTATGTGTAAAAGCATTATTTTATTTGTATGGACAACCAACAGCACAATTAAAAAGGCCAATAACAGGTTCTCACTTATATTATTAAATTAAAATATCAAACGTTTGTCTCTCAAAAAGAGACAAGGCAACAATTTGTCCATGCATAAGTTATGACTATGTTTGAAATATATGGTCTCAAGCATCCTAAAACAAAACGAGTTTCTCATATTAAATTCAAGAATCTCTCCGAAAACATATTAATTGCCAATCACGCGATATCGCGTCAAAGACTAACTTATTTGGCTCTTCGCGCGACGTCGCGTTATACACACTTGTATTTCTTAAAAGCTGTACGTAGTAGGGCGCTGCATAAAGGCAAAAGAATTCCACTTGGCCTATACTGAAGTAGAGATTAAATAAAATAGGTAGTACGTTAACAATAAATTACAGTGGGCTTGGATCAAAATTTTAAAGTTGATGATCATTAAATTTAAACGAAATAAGGTTCTAAAATAACGTCTCAAAATATATTTTTTTTTATATTTACGAATTTGTCAGATATTTAGGAAAATTCATCTGACATTGAAATAGTCACCTGGGCGGTTGAGCTTATTACGCAGCTTTCCACAGAAAAAAACCAATGCTAAAGGGAAATAAAAAATAGAGGTGAGGTTACTATGGCAAATGAAATTGTAATCCTCATGAATCAATAAAAATATCATGACTTTATTTAATCTAAGGTAATGCAAATAGTAAACATCTGTCCAAATGACGTCACAGGGATGTTTCATTCAATTCTTGGGAAATACTACTACGAAAATTACAGACTAATTTTTATTTTAATAGGAAAGTATAGATTGGTGTATATTTTCGGAAAAAAAAATATAAAAAGAATGTCTTAAAAATTTTGGTCCAAGCGCATTCTAAATGGGTAAAGGCATAACAGTACGAATTGACTAAAAGCCCTCTTCTGCGTTTACCCTCATACTCTAGCTAGCTGGTGCAAGATGACGAGTTTCAGTCCGAGTTTTAGCGCGCAAGGTCCCCGCGCGTCGCTCTTCACCCCCGAGAAATCCCCGCTAACCCCGCGAAATTGCGTAATATCACTTTGATGCTGTGAATTGACATTTATGACTCTATTAAAACCAAACGCTGCTGTCAAATTAATTTATTCTAGAGGTAAAGGTAGGAATAAATAATGAAAACCAAATTAAAATAAGGTGGGCATACGCAATAGGATTAGTTATCTTTATTGTTCTACATTAGATACAAGATATTTTATTTACAATATGATATTTTCCGTTTACATAGACAATGGATGGAGACATATTATTATTTGCATTTCATATTGTTTAAATATGTTTGCATTATGTAAATTAATCCTATGATACCTTATCAAGGGAAGCCATAATTTTCTATATAATATTTGCAGAATATAACTGTATAATACACAAATAAATATATACACTAGTGTTTACTGCAATGTTTGTGTATTGATTACATAGATGTCGTCCACGTTATATTAAATATGATACTAATAATATTTGAGACACCTCACATATGGACATCTAGTCCCAAAATAAGCCAGTATTATGCTTGTATTATGGGGTACAAAACAACTGGTATATACAGGGTGAGATTTTAGTCACCAGTCAAAAATTTTCTAGATGTTAGGTATCACCAATAGACCTCATTACTTAAATAAAAATATAGGTAAAATATTCATAATCAATAATTATATCCTAAAAATTTTTTAACAAAATTTGGCTACCTTCTATTTACATACGAAAAGGCGGAGCATTGAGCATGTGGGCGGGGCGCGTGCACGTGCGCTCGCACCCTCGTGAACGGTGACTAGTAATATTGGTAGTTTTGGGAAAGGTTTACATAGTCTTAACTGAATACTTTCCTATCGAACGATACTAAAAAGGAACAAGACGGCCAACGGATTTTTATCAAAGATCTGTATATTTAAATATTCTTTATTATAATATTTACATATATAGATACTTTTTACACTCAGATACGGAACAAATAGACATGTTCATTCACGTAAATATTTGTTCCGGACGGGAATCGAACCCTTGGCTCCGCAGTTAGGATGTCTAACCATTCGGTCAATCGGTCAGTCAATGTGATAATAATAATATCTGAGACATCTCACACATGGTTTAGTCTCAAATTAAGCAGACCTTGTGCTACGAGTACTAGACAACTGATATACATAATCACTATTTTTTTTTTAAATTATTCATACATATTATTGTTAGAGGTGTATTGGTGAGACGCGGTACAACGTTATCCACACGTCACATCCTAGTATGGCGGACCTGCGCATTAGGGCATGTACATCGCACTTCAGACTTCAGAGCCGCACATACACAATACCATTTTTTCGTCATTTGCCAATTTTATTGAAAAAAAATGTATGTAGGACAAAAATTAATAAGTTTTAATATATTTTCCGAAAAGATTATCAATATAGCGTGATTACTATGTCAAACATAAATACTACGCATAAGAAAAGTGCGACCGCGGGTGCAACGAGGAGGGGTATCCCCCAACGGTCACTGACCGCCGCAATTGTAAGTCGTCCGAGCAATGCCACGGTAATTCGATAACTCCGTGGCGCGATATCTCAATATTTTAGTGTTTAGTGATATTAAAAGAAACGACACGTATTTCATTATTTTCACCAAAGAACATAATATTACGATTTGCCAGGTGATAAAAATATATGGTAAGTACTGTGAGTGTACCGCAACGATTGTACGGCATGCTGATGATTCGAATGCTTACAAAACTACACTTGCCAGCAAACTTATGATAAATTTTCCTAATTCATCCTCCCGTCTTCTTGTAAGTGTCAATATCGCAAATATTACGTTTCATCCGGTTGTACTAATGATACGCAAAATGTAAATTGCAAATATTAGCGTGAATCAGATAGTTTGATTAGTATCAAAACCGGCGACATTACTTTTGAATGTGGTAATCTAACATTTGAAACCAGTGGCAAATTAAATGTCACAGCCTACTGACTTAACTAGCGTTTAGATTCACTCAATCTCCACTTACTCAAGGGATCAATAAGGAATAGTGATTTGGAAAAAAATGCATTGATTGCTCATCTGAATGAACCATGTTGGAACAAGCTACACTCACGAGGTATATCCGTTAACCATGGCAGTGTATCTGACCACGACGAGATCGAGCCAACCGCAGCGACGGACGCGCCGCGTAGTCACGCCCACTTCGTGACCACGCTCTTGCAGCAACTGACCGGTTTCCTGTGGAAAGCACCGCGCTTATATTATAAAAGAATATATACCGCATGAAACAGTAAAAAGACGCCGCCGCTGTTATCACTTAAGTGGACTTTAATTAAGTAAGACTTATATGGTGAGCAACAGATGAAACTAATGATGCGTCGCCGTTGGATATTGCTTGGATAGAAAATATCTAAATTACACAGAGGCATTTTTAGGACACACGAATTAGTCTCGGTTTTTTTTTTAAATTCTTTATCCGACTTGGGTAAAAATAAGCCCATGTCATCAATTTAGATTTTTGGGGTTACAACAACACCTACGTAAACCAAAATATGTATTGTTTGCCTCAACTCGCCTATCAGTTTATTTCAATAATATTAATCTTTAAGCACTTATTGTTAAAAAATTGTTTATAATTTTGTTAAAAAGAACATCCCTCAGTTTTTTGCGTATTCTTCTGAGAGGAACCAGCACTTTTTGAATGCGCCTTTGTGGTGACGTTCTTCCACAAAGTAATAAAATTCACTCTTGTGACGTATTTCACGATTATGTTACATAACTACGAAATAAAGATATTTGATTTGAAACCAGTTACTTCACCAGATTTTAATTAAAGTACTCAAAAACGGTTGTGTAAAAAATAGTGATCCTAGTCTATTCTAATATTACAAAGAGAAAAGATGTGACGTTTTGTTTGTTTATTACGGATAAACTCAAAAAAGTCTGATTACAAACTGAATTAGAAAAAAAAACACCTATAGAAAGCTGTATATCAGTAATATGGGCTATATTTTATTTTCAAATTAATTTTCCGTTCGCGTGGACAACACAATTGTGCCAGGACCGCTATATAATTTATAAGTTGAAAAATTACATAGGCTCCTTTTTATCCGGGAAAAAAGGATCCCGGCACGACTGCGTAGTCCATGCGAGCGAAGCCGCGGGCGGAAAACTAATCATTAATATATCTCACGTCATGCAACTCGGCGGGGAAGGGACCGTCGCCGACGCGTGTGGTGTACGCTTTCACAACGCCCAACACTTCGCCTATTGCTGCGGGTGGTATACCTAGACCAGTGCACACGCCGCCGATACTGCAGTTCGACGACGTCACGTATGGATACGTACCTGGAAGGATTGAGCGATAAATAAAACACCATATCTAGAACTCAGATTGATAACACAAAGTAAGCTCAACAGGATATTGTAATAATAATATCTGGGACATCCCACACAGCACCATCTAGTCCCAAAGTAAGCAAATATTATGCTTGTATTATGGAATACTAGACAACTGATATACATACTAAAATATTCTTTTTTTTAATAATATATACATATATATACTTTTACACCCAGACACGGAACAAGTAGACATGTTCGTGCACACAAATATTTTCCCGGACGGGAATCGAACCCGCGATCCTCGGCTCCGCAGTTAGGGTCGCAGTAACCACTCGGCCAACCGGTCAGTCGTGTTGTATTGTAAATATATTGTAAAGTTTGTTTTCTAGCACTACGGGCTGTCATTTACAACCCAAGTATAATCATATGTCGAATCCACAGGATTGTTAGGGTAATTAATATTGCTATTTTTGTTAATTTCATGTGTATCTACATAAAAATCTATATCGAGCTTTATAAATAAACAAACATGAATAATTTTAACAACATGACGACCACTTAGCTTAGTGGGTAGCGACCCTGTCTACAAAGCTGGAGGTCCTGGGTTCGAATCCCAGGTCGGATCAGTATTTATATGATGAATATTGATATAGTACGGATCTTGGTTGTTATATGTATGTGGTATATTCGCTTGGTACTCAAAACACAAGCTAATGCTTGGTTTGGCGCCTAGACGTTATTGTGGTATAGATATTATTATTTCATTTCGTTTTTGTGTTGTATTGACAAGCACAAACGAACAAAACATTGAAGCATGTTTATATATAAATTTTTTTTAAATAAATTTGCTTGAAGTGCGAATAAATAATTTAGAAACTCTATTCGTATAATTTTGATAGATACCCAAATCGCTAGTGGCGCCACCATTGGAAACTAGTAGGTCTAGTTAGCAAAATAATTTTCTATAGCATAGTTAGGTAAAACCACACTGCATAAAACACGAACTTAAAAAAAAGACAAACAAGATGTCCTACTTCTTTTTTCGATGCCGCAGCCCGTGAGTACACCCTAAGAAACTTCATACTGTAAACAATATCACGCAGTCGGTGGCATCTTTTTAAATTTGACGGAAATAACTAATGTTTCCGACTGCATGATATTGCTTATAGTATAAAATTCCTTAGGGTGTACCTGCGGGCTATGAAATCAGAGAGCGTAGTAGCACATCTTCTTCTATGTTTTTTTAAGTCTGCGTTTTACGCAGTCGGGGATTTCAAGCTGAAAGCACGTTGACGTGGACGTTCTTCAAACAGGAACGGAACGCAGTGAAACGTTTGCTGTCTACCCTCTCGGAGAAACATTCTTGCGTTTTCTGTAGTAATATTACAATATAAAGAGGAAAAATTTAATTTTTGTTTGTTACGGACTAATTCAAAAAGTACTGATGTGATTGTAAAAAAAATTTCACATATAGTAAGCTACATTATCAGCGAGTAACATAGGTCATATTTTATTTTCAAACTAGCTTTCTGCCCGCGGCTTTGCTCGCTTGGACTACAGTTGTTACCAGGACCGCTATAATTTTGCATAGATATAGTTTATAAGCTGATGAGTGGCATGCTAATATTTATCCCGGAAAAAAGGGGTCCCGATACAAATGTGTAACATAACATATTGTTTTATGTTACATGTTTAATTTATTATTATACTTTAATCTTAATTAATCAATGACAAAAATAAAAATAAAAAAGTGTTTACTGCATAATAATGTAATAGCTGTACTTAATATAGAATGTCTAAATAATAAAACAAATTCCAATAGTTATCCTCGTTAATGTATGGAACATTTAAATTTATTTTATTGTTGCAATTTGTCAATTCATTTCAAAATGTTACTCACCAAAATCTATATCCAACATGGCGGCATTGGCTCCTTCTACCAAAATCCTCTTTCCCTCTTTGATAGCTTTATATAAATATGAGACGGTATCTTTCACTAGAGGTCGCACTCTGGTCGCGTAGTCCTTATATCTGGCTAGCTCCCCTTCTATGTCCACTTGGAGATCCGGGAAAGTCCTTTTATAATTCGCCACCAAAGTTCGGAATCTGGAAGATACATTATATTTCATCACTCAAGAGATACAACATGTAGGCTACATGCAGAACCTGCTCGTCAAATACATAATTTTTTCTAACTAATTTCTTCATCAGATTATTTTTAACCGGATGACAGCACAAGATAAGCGGCTTCCATGGCACTCCCTGCTGGATAACCAACGAGGCTCTGGTGACTGAGTAAGTGGAGGTATAACCACTTACCTATCTAGAGTAGATGAGGCTACGGCAGCCTTGAGGTCTAAATAATGTCTATATAAGTGCTGAAGCAGAAGGCAACAGGAAACCACTGCTACTATTTTTGCCATGAGAGTCATGGAAAGATCTCCTATCAGACGATTCATGATTACGACCACTCCAACAGTAGTGTACGACTAAGAAGAAGATTACTCAATAATCCAACTTTGAATTAGTTTTACAATGCAAAATATTTTTAGGTATGCAACTTTATGAACTGCATCATATTTTTAAACAAGAATAATTCTATTATTAAAATATCAACGCACAGTATTAGGCAACTTCATGATAAATCATTTCTTGTCATAGTTTTATTGAATATTTTAATTAATCGTACATTATTTTAAATTCCTTGTTCTGTATGTTGAATGAATCATTATAATTTAAACATTCAATATTCATTGACACATTAGTTCACATAATACAATCATCTGTACATTTTGTTATGAGTTGTTAATATTTAAAGTTATTGAGTAAATGAATGGAACTGAATTGTTTACTTACTTCTCCTCAAATTGGTTGAAATCGCCGAGTAAATCACCTATCCGTATGCCATTGCGCGTTGCCTTGGACGAATATGTTGGGCCGATGCCTTTTTTGGTTGTACCCAAAGAGTTTTTCCCTTTCTCAGCTTCTTGTAGACCATCCACCTATTAAAGAAGTAATAATGATACCTGGGACATCCCACACAGCGTTATCTAGTCCCAAAGTAAGCAAGTATTATGCTTGTACTGTGGATACTAGACAAATGTTATACATCCTTAAATATTCTTTATAATATATGCATACTTTTACATCAAGACACGGAACAAATAGACATGTTCATGCACACAAATATTTGGCCAGGACGGGAATCGACGGGAATCAACGCTGTCATTTTCTATGGAATTTCTACAAAATTTTTACTTATAAAAGTACATTATCTCGTTAAATAATACAGTCTAGTTGGCTGTGGTAGTTTTCCTTTTAACTACGTTATATATACTCCTGTCATAAATTTCTTCCACATATCCAAAAACAACGGTTTAGCTGGTAAAGGGGTGGGGGACGACACATGTCTCTAACAAAAATTAGGACTTTAGGAGTATCTCATATCTCAACAACTGTTGACTTAACTAAAAAAAACTGTTTGAAACTTTGATCTCATTTTTTAAGACCTATCGTTTGGTACCTTTCGCGTTAATATCCGATGAATTTTTTTTTTCGTACTTCAGTTACATGTATGATGACCTATCCCAAGTTTTTTTTTTTACTACGTCATTGTGTAGCGGTTCATAGATTACACCTACCTTCCAAATTTCATTTATATATTGCCAATAGTTTCCGAGAAAAATCACAGACAGACAGACCGAAGGACGGACATGGCGAAACTATAAGGGTTCCTTTTTTGCCATTTGGCTACGGAACCCTAAAAAGATTAAAAAAGAAACTTGAAACAAGTTTTTCTCGGTAACCCTTAGTTTGCACCATATGCACACTTAAAACTTTTTGTTTAGTTCGGTAAGCTCTACATGCTTTATAAGTTTGGACTATGTTCAGCCGAATGCCCGGTATATATATTTTTTATGTGTTGGGGCATAACTCTTTACAGTATAGTTGACTAGATAGAGTTACATAAGCTACTATTTTACTTCATTGAATGTTTTCAGGGTTACTTGAAATCAATGATGAGCAAAGCTTTATGTCATGTGATGAAATATTTGTGGAAATATAACTCAAGTGAATTAAAAGAATTGGAACTGTTCCAAGAATGAGAAAGCATAGTTATTTAGTACCTAATAAATATTATTTCCGACTGCATTGTTCTGATGTGTTAACAATAATATACATAAAAGAATTAGCTGACCTGCTGGTGTATATCAAATACGAGATGCGCTCTGTCAGAGATAATGAGGCGGTCCATCCAATCCTTCATACCCTTGGACTCGTTTTTGTGCAGTTCATCAAACAGTCCCGGCAGGTGTATAACCACACCGTTACCTAGACAAAATTGTTTTGACTAATTTATTTACCAATTCTTTTTGACAAATGCACATTTTATTTTTATTACCATCTTTTCGAATTTTATAATTCGTGCGCCTTTATTTTAATGTAACATTTATAATGGGCTTGGAACAAAAGTTTAAAATTGCTCTGGTGATTAAAATTAAAAGGAATAAGGTTCTAGAATAACCTCTCAAAACATTTTTTTTCCTGTTTACGAATTTCCCAGATATTTATGAAAATTCATCTGACATTGAAATTGTCTCTGTGGCGTCATCTGGGCGGTTGAATGTATTGCTCTGCTTTCCACAATAAAAAACAAAAACTAAAAAAATATATATTGAGGTAAGGTCACTACGTCAAATGAAATTGTAATCCTCATGAATCAATAAAAATAGCAAGACTTTATTTAGTCTAAGATAATGCAAATAGTAAACATCTGTCCAGTTGACGTCACAGAGATATTTTATTAATCAATTTTATGGGTAAAATAACTAAGAAAATTAGAAACTATATTTTTTTTATTTTAAGGGAAGGTACAGACAGATGGTCCTTTTTTTTGGAACAAATGTGTTAAAAAATTCTGTCTGTGGCCATTTGAATAAAGGTAATGAAACCAGATCAACCCAGGTATATCTGATAAGCAGAATTCAAATCATAATCATAATTACCACCACCCTGTGTGTCACCGCTTATAGCTGAACGAAATGAAGCTGTTCAATTTGCACACAAGGATGTAAGTAAGTACTTAATTTGTAACATAATGATACATAATATGTTATACGTAATAAAAATTTAAATAAATTAAAAAACCTAACTACGTAAAAAGTAACTTTTCAGCTTCCTAAAAAAATATGTGCCCACTGGGTTTTCTATGTAATTTTTTTATATTTCTGATTAGAAAAAATCCAAAAGTCAGCATTTAAACTTGAATAAAAAAGTTATAGGTATGATCTGTACATTTATTTTTTATTTTCACATGTAATGTTGTACGGTTCCATTAAAAACAAAATTACTCACAAACAACATCTAGTTTTTTTTTGTTCAAGTTTAAATGCTAACTAAGCTATATTTACCTATTTCTAAGTTTGTGAACTGTTGCTGTATCTATGTAATAAATAAATAAATAAATAAATAAAAAACTCAAAAAATAAAAATAGAAAATCCAGGGGCAGGGGCAGGCATTTTTTCTAGGAGGTTGAGAAGATACCAAATGACCCCCCTTTCGATTGATTCGATTTGGCAAACGATGCGCCAAACACCTGGAATGAGAAATACATTACCACCCTTTACGGGTCGGTTGCCGCGTCGTCGGGTAAAAAAATGTGAAAGCAACCCAAGGTAAATGGATAATTTACAATCTAACTTCATTTGAAGGTTACCCTGACTTTTACCAAGTTTAAATACCTTGCTATAAAAATTAAGTTTCTTTATGACATGCTGTCACAGATCAGACATGCGATAACCGAATCACATCGGCGTTCTTCCATCATGGCATGACCTTAAAGGTAAATACTTTAAATACAAAATTATGATTCGTTTCGGATCGACACAGTGCCTGGTAGTACGCGGTACGAAAACGCAAAGCGATGGCGATATTACTTGGCAAGCTGTGGCGCCCGAGTGGCTAAGCCTGCGGACACGAGATTTGCGTCGCACGAGCGACGGCGGTTGCGGGATGGTAACTTATATGGTAGACGGCGGTCACGAGCAATGCGAGCGGGGCGGCGAGCGGTGGCCGCCATATAGCCACCGCTTCGCGACCCCCCGTCGCTCGAGCGACGCAAATCTCGCGCCCGCAGCTTAAGCATCTTGCCTTCCATACAAGGCATCGAACTTTGAATTAGTTGAATAGAGGATGTTTAAACGCTGGCTGTTTAATTCGAGAACCAAAGTTATCACATTTGAGTCATGTGAAAAGGAAGGGAGACATGCAGGACGCGCGTATGGCCCACGCGATTGGTTACCTAGATGTTCAATTCAATTCAATTTTATTGCGTTCCACAGTTTTTAGCATACATTTACCTTACATAGAAAATAGACATGCTATATCATTATTGTGGACCCTGTCATAGAGGGCACAGCAAACAAGAAAAAGATGGATAAAAGAGACGATGCCTTAAATCTACTACAAATATAAGGAATATTAAAAATTTTAAATACTTGCTATAACTACACTTTATACGAGACCTACCTATACTAATTTATACACTTGTCTGTTCATAAACAATATATTATTATTATTTTTTAAATTTATATTATTGCTTATGTATTGGGTAAAAACGTAATTTCCATTATTTTCATTCATGTATTTAAAAAAAAGATATATTATCAGTGTTTATATTATATTGCACGAATAAACTAAACCTCTAAATATTTATATTAATATATTTTTGTATTTATGACGTTAAAACGTTAGTCCTTTTAATTTACGCCTAAAGTTATATGTGATATTGACAAATTCATTATTATTATTATATAAAGGTGTCCTCTAAATATTCAGAATAAGTGTAATAACTCTTTGTATACAATAGGTTCTTTAATAATGTTATAAATTTTTTCATTTTTTATAATTTCGGGTATGTTTGTGTTGTGTCGAATTCTTTGTGCATTACCGTCACAAATAGTTACATACTACTGAATGAAAAGCAGCTATTCTTTTTTAAAGTAAATAAAAGTTCACAAAGTTTGTCGGTTGCGAGTCGTTGAGTTTAGCAAGCATGCGCCTTCTAGTTTGCTACATTCAAAGTTCGGTGGGCGTGTAGGAGTATTGACCAATGAGTTTTTAATTTATAAGAACTGAAGTCAAATTTTATGCCCAGGGTCGAGTTATAGCAAACAACCTGAGTTGGTACTATAATAAAAAAAAAACAGCGCTCTTTTTTGTACAAACAAGCGAAGAATTACGCCATAGCGTTGTCGCAATGACGTACTTATCGAAATGCAATTTTATGCAAGGACACACAGAAACATTATTAATTCACGATCGTACTGCCGTTATTGGACCCAATCATAAAAGTACGAATTGACTAGAAGCCCTCATTTGCGTTTACCGTCTAACCATTCATACTCTAGTTACCTCGTGTAAGACGGCGAGTTTTAGTCTCAGGGTGCGATATCCCTGCGCGCCGGTCTTCACCCCCGCAAAATCCCTGCCCGCTGGTTTTCAACTCCGTAAAATTGCGTAACGTCACTTCGATATACGTGAAGTGACATTTATGACTCTATTAAAACTAAACGCTGCTGTCAAATAAATTTAATCTATGGGCACAATGAATATAAAAGTAGAGATAAAAGTGGAACTAACTATCGAACCATACGATATCAAGTGTAATACCACCTGAGCTAAATGCTAGAGTACATGGGGTGTATAAACTAATAAAATATCACTGACAAGTGCATATTTGTTAATTTTTAGAAAGTGTATCTATTCGTCTGTCCACATATAATAAGCTTTCGTTGCCACTTCCTGCCTTCCTACTCTACGCTACAAATATTTACAGAAATCTGCGTACAAAACAAGGACCACGTGCCACGCAGACTTCCCGAACCTAGCATATTCGGAAACCACCTCGACGAAATCATATGACGATGGCAAAGCTAGGTTGGTTGAGCTAGTGGCAATTTTTTCGTGTACCCCAGCGATTACAGCTGAGTGTCTTTGGATTAAGTCTTATCAAATACAATTAAATGTTTCATTGAAGATTAAACGTTTTGTCGCCTCAGAATCTCACGCCCTTGACTTTTTAATGATAAACCTAAAAATGAAAATAGTAACAAAAGTAGTTCTTAGTGATGCCCATTATTCTTATACATCTGAATTCTTAACCACTTTGACGACAAAGCAAAATTTCCGGTCGAACGTGCCTTTACCGGCCACCATCGCGCCTTCTGTTCTCACGGGATGATTAGAATACTTTGGAGTATACTTGCCTATGACAGACTTGCACTTTGTGTTTATGATACCACTTGGCAGTAGATGGAAGTCGAACTCTTTACCATCCACCACGACAGTGTGACCTGCATTATTGCCACCCTGAAATTGAAAATAAATGCAATTTATTATCCAGACTTGCCTCGTGACACACACTTGCTTGCTTTGTCCTGCCAGTACATTTGATAGTTATTACTTTGGACTGTTTGATAAGGTTGTATGTAGGGCAGATTTAAAGTTTCTGGATTTGGCCACTTATAATAAAAAAAATAGAAAGCTATTTATGAAATTTGAAAATGGAACTCTCTGGGAACACGTTACTTTTTAAATTGTGAGATAGTCATTTGTTTCTTGATTGTGACGTCGCGTCGTCGGTTTGAAAATTGTGTGTCGGAATTACAATGAACTAACTAGAGAAAATTTTCGCGCTATAATTTTTTTATGATTTTCACTGCGGCTTAAGTCAGTGAGAGAGTTGCCAAAGACATCGGCATTTGGTAATAAAGCTCCATCTCATAGCTCTGTGTATATGTGATTCAGTGATTTTAGACGTGGACGTAATTATCTCCAAGACTATGCACGCGAAGGTCGACCAGCGACTGCGGTTACCGAATTTAATATTGATCCCGTAGGTACGTCAATTAATTGAGACTGATAAAAAATTGCATGTCAGCAAATTTGTACTGTATTAGGCATGAGAATGAGTCAAGTGTAAAAGATTTTACATGTTCATCTGAAGGTACGGAACCTTCACACTCAATGAATACTGCATGATTTGACGGAAGGCCAGAAACGACTGCGTGTAGAGTGGTGTCTATAATATAATGGTGTCATTGGCTGTCCATAATACCGTGACAGATGATGAAACCTGAGTGTACTACTTTGAACCGGAAAGAAACACTCAATCGTCAGAATGGGTCTTTCCTTTTGAAGATTTGCAGCGAAAGTTAAGAAAAGTCGAACCGTAGGCAAGAAAATGGTTGCTTCTTTTTTCGGTAAATCGGGACAATACACAATAGTGTAAATTGAAGACCAAAGAACAGTAACTGCAGATTAATATGTCAGCACTTGCTTGCTCAGAGTCTTAGAAGAAGTTCGGGAAAAGCGTCCTTGAAGCAAAGTCGTCCTTCACCACGATAATGCGTCCTCACATACGCTAAAGTAACAGAAGCGTATTTGAAGGATTCAAATGTAAAACTGATAACTCATCCGCCATACAGTCCTGACCTCGCACCATGCGACTTCTTTTTGTTACCGAAAATTAAATATAAACTTGAGGCATAAGTTTTACGAGCCCTGGATTGGCAGCGAGTGCATTTCATTAAACTATTAAAGAGGTCCCTAAAGAAATTGGTCCAACTGCATTTTACAATGGATCCACCGATTGCTAAAACGTATCAATAATGGCGGCATATACTTAGAAAAACAATAAATGTATCATACGTAAAATATCAAGTCTTATTTATAGGAATCCAGAAAGTTTTAGTGTGGCCCACGTATTAGTGCTAGGGTTCCATACCAAAGAGTACTCAACGGAAACCCTATTTCTAAGGCTCCGCTGTCCGTCTGTCTGTCACAGGACTGTATCGTGTGAACCGTAATAGGTAGACACTTGAAACTCTCGACGGCGTCGGCTCGCCTGTCGTCGTACGACTGAATTGCAAGCATCTGGTCCGGTCCGCCGTATATCGCCTGTGAACGGTCGTACTGTCGCTAAAGCGACTAAAATTTTTAGTCGCTCAAGCGTCTAGTCGCCCATGATCTAGCCCTTACTCTCATGAATCAATAGAAATGAACATAAATATTTTGTTGGAAAAACCAGGTTGTAACATTACATAAAAATACAAAAATTGATAGATATATCTGCGTAATTTTTTTGCCTGTTTGTCCCTACTAAGGTTGATATTTGTCTATGAAATTACTAGGACCAAATATTCCATTTAAGGCACAGTTGAACTTGGACTTTAAACGTTGAGACCATTTGAATAAAATATCCTCAACATGTTAACAAATTTACTTACAATAAACCAAGAAAAATAATCAATATTTCATCAAACTACAGTCAACACTCATGAGACAAGACACTCAATTTTATGTTACACAACAACTAAATTTTCAATTTGTAATTCAATATGCAGTAATGGCGGTTTGTTATGAAACACTATAAAAGCTACAACAATAAGCCATGTCGCAAATCTTATTATAAAAAATCGAAAGTGAAACTTTGTATCTGTCACCAATCTGCGACTTAGGGTCAATGACTATTATACAATACAAAATCAGTAGAAGAAAAAATCTACACTATTTGTTCAAAGTGTTATAATAATACAAACAGGTAATTTGAAACAGGACAAGTCTCATATAATTTCTGATAGTCTAACTTAGGGTTGTTCTGTATTTAGATTTTTTTATGAAACAGGATTTGTTGTATATAATAATAATAATAACTCGGACGTCCCATACAGCACTATCTAGTTCCAAAGTAAGCAAGTATTGTACTTGTATTGTGGAGTAAAGAATATTCTTTTGCACACCACTATAATTTATTTTTCAGCATGCTCTCCATCTAGCCCAAGACATTTTGTCCAATGCTTTTCTAACTTTACGATCCTTTCCAAAACAATATGATTTCGGTAGTAAACCATGCATTTCTTTCGCTAATTAACTCGTCATTAGTGCTAATTCAGCCGAGCCATTTTTTATGTTAGGGTAAAGGAAATAATCACAGAGAGCTAAATTTGTATAAAGTGGTACAATTTATAGTTTATTCATATAAGTTAGTCATGATAATGACATATGTATGTACCTGTGCACTGTCCAGGCGGATGCGGTTGTTTTTGCATTAGAATTTTATGAAAATGATTTAATAAATCACCATAATATTCACTACTAACAGTTTTCCTTGCTGAATGTAACCTATGTGGATCACACCAAGAGCATCCTTAAAAACTGTAGCCATGATATTAAATGTTATGAACATAACATTAGGACAATGGAAGCAATTAAACAATCAACTGTTAATTAACTTTAATGTGTCATATTAATCTCAAAGAAACCAGTTATAACTGGTTAACCAAGAATCTGTAGACACAAAAAAATTATCGCTTAAATATTTAAACTGTTATTAGTTCACTGATAACAATTTAATCACACAAATGATAATAACTGTCAACGGAAGAATATGCGTACTTACATTGCACATACTATTATTATCGTTCAAACTAGCACTACAGTTGAGAACTATTTTGATATGAAACTTATTAGTTGAATCGTAACTTTTTCATTTCAACCATAGTCACCGAAATTCAAGAGGTCAAGTTGTATTAAGAGCCCTCACTGCATGATGCTCTAAATGCATGAACTCCATTGTGAGCATGGGTTGAATGCATACTCGTTCATCTGGCACAATCTTTCAGGACACAGAGTTAAACATACTAGCAAAAACAGAGTAACACAAAAGAAATTAAAATGTAACGAACAGGCATATGATGATATGAAACCAAGTCAGTGTCTAAACCAACGAATCGGTATAGTAGAAATACCATATAGTAGAACGACGCCTTTGATATTTCGGTTAATGCCGACAGCGTTTAGATAGTCTAGACCAATGAAAAGGGGACAGGGTTGTCATAAAATGTTTTACATCATTATTATTTATAATTATTAATTATGAATGAAAGCTAATTAATATAGAGCACTAATACTTGTAAATCTGCAACAACTTATCACCAATGTTTATCTTGGCACTAAAATTAATTATTCTAAAATGGCGTATGTGACCAAGTGATAGAAATTTTTACTGTTAATGTTTTTGTCGTAATGTGTTGGTACTCAAACTTCATGTTTTAGCATAAATCTATGTGACTACATGACCAAATTTTAAAAGCACATGTTTTCGAAATTCTTACTCACAGACCTATGATGTTGGTACTCAAAATTCCTATTTTAACGAGATCTATGTGACAACATGGCCAAATTTAAAAAAAAATCATATATTTTCTAAAATATTAGTCCCAGACTTATGTTAGTACCTACTCAAGCTTAATATTTTAAGGTGATCTATGTGATTACATGACCAAATTTAAAAAAAAAATGTCAAAGCATTAAACATTAATACCAGCACCATTATATTTATGACCAGTAGTTTCGAAAATATTGAGTTTTAAAGATTTGATCACTGATGACACAAATATTGCTAAAACATGGAACGGTACCAAAAAAATTGGTTTGTGGTTAGTAGTTTAAAAAATACTAGGTATGAAAAATTTGATCGTGTAGTCACATAGACATCGTTAAAACATGAAGTTGAGCACCAAAATTTTGTTTTGAAGATATTAATAACTTTATCATAAGTAGTTACTTATGCATAACTTTCTAAAATATAAAGTCGTAAATATAAGCTTTTTTAAATCTGGTCACATGGTTACACATCTCTCGCTAAAACTTAAAGTTTGAGTACTGCCAACACTATAGGTGTCTTATTAATAATATCAAAAATATATTATGATTCTAAAATTTAGTTACATGGTCAGATAAATTTCTCATCATAATTGTCTCTTGTGTAGATTTATCTGAACGCAATTTTATTTTCAAGTTGTTATGGGGAATTGAGCATTGATATATATTTAAAAAAGAATTAATATTATATTTAGAAACTGTGACAATATAAAGTCCTAAACCTTGATAAAAATCCGCAATTAGCAGCAGTTGCAAGGTCTATTTACAAGACTCATGTCCATGTAACAATCAGACTTTTGAGGCTACAGGCACAAACATGCATTCTATGTCCTATGACACAGAAAGTCATAAATATAACTAAAAACAGCAATAGCACTCCTATGTTACATAACAATAGTGCGGAGATAGTTTAGGTATGGTACCCACAAGATCTTGGCAGTAATTTCAGTCAATATAATACTGATGTTTTCAAACAAGACTTGGCATTCCGCCCACAATGAAACCTCAAGAAAGCAGCAGTAAGGAAATTGCAAACATTCAACGCACAATAAAAATTCATTCTAATTCAAACCACGAGGTTTCTTTTAAAAGACATAGGTATATTTTGTTTATAACTTCTAAATAATAAATAACAAGGCATTTTCGGTGTAATGTCATACGATTTGCAGGATTTTTTTTATTGCATGTTAATATAATTCTATAAATTCAGGGCAATATTATTGTAAATAAAAATCAAATTATTACGAAATACAAACCTGACAGCGGCAAACAACATCGGACTCGACGGCCAATAAATCAACAACTTTTCCTTTGCCTTCGTCTCCCCATTGCGCCCCTAATACCACAGTCACTTTATTCTCGTTTAACATTTTGTATTTTTTACACGGACATAGTAACTCGCCGTTAACTTCTACAGTCTCCGAAGCCATTTCAGAAACTTTTAAAATAAGCTTCCAAATTTCACGCAACTAAATCAAATGCAATCAAATGTCAAACAAAAGTGGTCAAAATATGGATAATGGTTAAATGCAAGCAAGCACCAGCAAGCTCAAGCAAGCAAGTGCAAGCAAGTGTGAGCAAGTGTGTCAAATCAAATGTCACGCACTAAAGTGTCACGCAATCAAGCCAAAGCCAACCGAAGCCGAAACTGGCCCACAGAAACTGGCGAAACTGGCCGAAACACCAAGCACATCGGTTATTGTTCTGTGACCTAGCACCTCAGAACAATTACTGAAGTATAGAAGTCAGTCTTGTATTTACATATATTTGTTTCATTTTTCACGTTTTCCACATGGTGAATTTCAGTGTGAGTGAAAAAGATGTAAGTATATATATGCGGTTTGCTTCAATCTGCTTGTACCCCTTTCTCAGTGACATAAGTCTGACTAGTCAGACGGACATTGGACTGACGTTTGCATCAATTTATTAAAAATTTTAATAATTTAGGAGTAAATTATTAAATAAATTGGTGCCAAATAAATTCGCCACAAAAATGGCTTGTGTTGCAATAAACTGCCACAATCGCACTTCCTCAAAATCAAAAGAAAATGAAAGAAATGAAATTTGTTTCATCTATAAATAACAGGTGGGCCAAAAGAAATCACCCTATTGGAAGATGCTCTCATTTTTGCAAATGGCGGCCAATGTCAAATCTGTTTTGACATTTGTGAACTAGACAGATGTAGAATACAAGTGAACAAGCCATGGAGCGATACACTCCCCAAGAACGCGGAATAATAGTATCTATTTTTTTGCGTAACAATTCATCTGTGGTATTGGCGCAGCGCGAATTCTGTCGCCGATTCCCCGGTCGTCCGGCACCGACTGCACAAACACTGCGCCGTTTGGCCACCAACCTTGAAGAGTATGGGACCACACAAGACGCTGCCAAGAGTGGCCGGCCCCGGAGCGCCCGTTCTGCCGAGAATATCGCCGCTGTTGCCGAGGATGTCGAGCTGTCGCCAGAAACATCGACCAGACGCCGTGCCTCGCAATTAGCCATTAGCCGGTCGTCCTTAAGGCGAATTTTGGTCAAAGACCTGCGCATGTTCCCGTACAAAGTTCAGTCCATGCATCAGCTGCTGCCTGTCGACCGCCAAACGCGTGTAACCTACGCCCAAGCCATTCTCAATCTCGAGGACGAAGTGGACGATTTTTCGACCAAAATTGTAATAAGCGATAAGGCTCATTTCCACCTCAGCGGGTACGTGAACAAGCAAACCTATCGCTTCTGGAGCACCGAAAATCCACGAGTGATGCACGAGGAGCCATTACACCCGCTCAAAGTGACTGCATGGTGCGCTGTTCATACGCTGGAGGAGTCATCGGGCCATTTTTTTTCGAGGACGCCGCTGGTCAAACGACAACAGTGGACGGTGCGCGCTATAGGGCCATGTTAACCGAGTTTTTTCTGCCGCAATTGAACGAATTAGGACTGGAGGACATGTGGTTCCAACAGGACGGAGAAACGGCACACACTGCGCGAGCCACAACTGATATTCTGAAGGCGGCGTTCCCGGGTCGCCTCATCTCTCGTTTTGGCGATTTGCACTGGCCCGCAAGATCCGATTTAACCGTTCTAGACTTTTTTTTGTGGGGTTTTTTGGAATCCCGTGTTTACGTGAACAAGCCTGAGACCCTGGAAGCCCTCAAGGACCACATTCGACACGAGTGCGAGAATCTGTCGCCCAAAGTTCTCGCCGAAGTGATGAAAAATGCCATAAAACGAGCCCGTATAGCAATCAATTGTGGCGGCGCCCATTTGGCCGATATCATCTTCTCGACTTGACAAATAAAATTCTAAAGGTTCAAATAAACATAATCAAAAAACGGAATCGAAGTTTTTCATTTAGAAAAAAAATGAGAGCCAAACAACATCGGATGACTTCTTTTGGCCCACCTGTTACTATATGCTTTTATTTTGCTTTTAAACACTAAGAAATGAACAATTTTAATACGTATGTAACGTTTAAACAATAGTAATAAGTAGTTTAAACAATAGCCTACATTACACTGAAATTATTAAAATTACTAAACCGTGATAAAACAGCTTATTTAAAGTAAAAAAATAATGTAATTTCATATTTACGTTTGTTATAAAGATTGACACCATATGTTTGTTTTTATCGATATCTTAATAATGTACCAATTTGGTATAATATTCTTGTCCTTATAAAAAAACCGGTCAAAGGCAAGTCCGACTCGTATAAACGCGGTACCGCGTCAGAAACTATAAAATAATTATGTGTAGGATTCGTAGCCAAGAATAGAAAGACTCGAGAACACGATCACTAATTTATTATAATTACAACGTGAAAACATGCAACAAAATGGCTACAGGGAATCGCGTTGGTATGCGCGCACCGAGAGCTTGGAGTCTTCGTATCAATCTCTGGTTCGTCTCCTCGAGGCAGGGCTTCATCGAAGGAATCAATTTAAATTTGAAACTTGTTCGATGATGACATGTTTGGTCCGCAACTTATTGGTGGCCAGCAGCTGACAGTATTTATGTTGAATCCTGTTGACTGCCAGTACAGCTTCTGGTTTCGCCAGTGTGAGTAGAGAGTGGGGCCAGGTCGCCACATATGTATAGAATTTTTTTCGAAATATACCCCTTCATTCCTGTGTAATGTGCCCACAATCTCTAACATTTATCTCCCGGAATATTGTACTTTATGTTCCTGCATGCTTAAAAAATAGAGTGGGTATTCCTCACTTTGTATTAAATGCAACTTATTTCAATGACTTCAGTTTCCGACTACGACGGTGAAAAGTTTGTGCCAAAGTTCTATCTTGTATAGTTTACCCATTATATTAACCCACACCCTTTGACACGTGGACACCGCATACCGACAATAGTTCACAAAGAAAGCCCCGGCACTTGACTGCCGCCTCAAAGGATACCGACGCCGGCGTCTGAAGTCTAATATAACGGACAGACTTTAAGCTACTCCAGGAACCACAATTAACGCTTAGCAAATTTTTGTCGTAGTTTTTCTTTGGATCTAGAGATACGAAGTTAATGGACAAAAACCGTTCAAAGAGTGAACTAGACTCCAAGTAAACGGTCGTTTGATTTTAAATGTTCATTAAAATTTGCAAGTTCAGGGATGACTTAAGTTTTGCTTGTGCCAATGAGAGGAGCGACGTAGATTGAAAAAACAAGCTAAAGTCAATGCGGGTAACTTAAGCTTTCAATATAACATTGACCCACTCTTCACTATTGCATTATTTTATTTTATTTTACGATTTATTTAAAAATAACCAAAATGTTTCTTAAGTTATTTTGTACCTTAGTATATCCTTAACGCATCCATAACTCAGTGACATTGATACTGGCAACAGATTTAAAATCACAGACTATTTTATCCGCAGCGTGATTGTGTCGTCGAAAAGATTAAGCAACAAAGTTATTTTTTACGCAGTGTCTGGATAATTTTAACAGGTATATGGCGCTTAAATTGTATTTGTTGTTTATTAGTGTTGACACATATGCAAGTATAATTTAAAACATCTACAAAGTTACAGTGAAATTGTATGATTTGTTCAAAACCGTTTTGCCGCCGGTGAAATACGGCTAACATTGGCCCGGGCGAAAATTACCAGTATCGTTTATGAATTGCTGCCAATTGCTAAAGACAAACTAGGAGAGGAAAAATTGCCGGTTGCTTACCAAAGCACTTGCGAGGGAAGCTTGTTTCCTGGGCAAGTCAGATGTATTCAAGCTCCAAACTACGAAATATTACATAAGCAAAAGGCTGAATAAGCATGGGTATGGCCAAAACAGGTTGATGTGTGGAAATGTACAAAGAAGAACACCATGAAAGTGCGTGAAAAGAACGCTATAGATTCATATCTATAGCGTTCTTTTCAAGCACTTTTCACGAACAAAGCTACTCTGATAAAAGATGACTTTCTGTCTATGGAGTGGGGCGATTAAAGAGCTTATATATTGCTATCATATGATCTGGATCTTGGAACAGTGTATTAAATTTGCATGTTATAATACTTTCTAAGACTCATTTTTAATTGTATTTTGTGTCAAGGATTGTAATATTACAAGTGTAATTTTAAAAATCTTGATCGAGAACAAATGTAGTACCTGTGTCAAGGCAACATTTTTATTCTGGCTATAATTTCCACAAAAAAAAATATTTTGACGGTTATAGGTTGTCTATGGGCACTGAGTACGTTTATAAGCATAAACAAGAGGCCAAAGTTATAATGAGAAGCTCAGAATTCAAAATAATACGTAATATTTGAACATGGGTAAAGGTGGGCCAATTATACCTCAAGTCTCCATATAACTTTGGCCCACAAGTTTTAATCGTTTTTTTAAATTTTTTTATAAGGGTGATGCTATATACGAATGATGCAATACAATCTAGACGTTTAGATGCCACCAAAAACATAGGCAACGTTTATTACAAGTTTTAACTCTCTCTTTTCCTTAACGATATTCAACAAAAGTGGGGCAAAGTTACCCACATTGACTGTACCCAGAAGGCTCAATAAATTGTAATAACCTTTAACGCATGATTTATAAAATAATAATTTATTGTATTGGCTGTTACGAAAATAGTAAAATTTTAAACTAACTTTGGCATTTTTTTCACAAATTACATTGTATGGTTTAAAAAATTATATATATTCATATTTCCCAACGTATCCTTTAATTTTATATATCACAAAATGAATTTGATTTTTTTCTAATTTGTGTTCCAAAATGAGAATTGATTTATCGTTCAGAATTTCCTGTTATTAAAATTATACATTTTTCATAACAAGTTTATGTGATTTATTAAGTCACATGATGAATACACTTACATAGGTTTTTTTAATTTGCCATCTAAAATTGATCCCCAATATCAAAACAGTTTATTAATTTTATACGTTCCTAATTGAGCCACAAAACATTCTATTTGTACCAAAAATTAAGTTCTTCTTGTCTAATAGATTCATAGAAAATATGCTATGATCAACGGATAAGTATAGACTTTAAGTATTATTTTGGGAATAATTATTTTGGGAATAATGTCACACTACTCCTGTTCGTGTTCCTGTTCCTGATCAACCTCTGTGGTGTAGCTTATGATTTTCTCGAATTTTAAAATTGGAATGATCAAAAAGGGGAGAGGATTTTGACAGCTGTCGGGGAAGAAAAATGGATTGAAATCAAAATTAATTATTTTAGAAAATTTATTATGTAATACTAAAATATAAAGTAATGGTTCCTGGCAATAAAATATTTTCAAGTTTTCTTTGTATTTTAAAGTAAATTTTGTAATGTAAACACATTCATACTATTTCTTGAACATTAATTTCCTTTATGTCACCTCGGGATCTTGGACCTGTTCCTGGTTGAATTGACTAAAATAAGCAACAAAAGCGATGGAATGACTCACTGGAACGTTTCTGCAAAACATCTTTTGGCGTTCAGTGCAATGACAAAGTGACTTCACACCTTCCATGTTCATTACGTAATGAATACTTGAAAGTAAGACTGGTAACTCATCTGAAGATAAAATCATGTCATAAGAGGTCGTAGCATGATCGTAAATATTATTTAAATAACCTGTCTGTGTTAAATCACTGTAGTAAATGACTGACCTAACTTTAGTCTCACTTTTCCTTTATCTCTTTTTTTATGTCGCAATCCCTGAGATCACTACTTTTCTTCATTTCATTTCCTAACGTGACAATTGGTTTTTTGGAAAGGAAAGAAGCTTGGTCACCTCTAAAAAATTATATTTTTTAATTCCCACCTTCACTTAAGACGCTAAAGCGGACGAAACTTCTGAAAAATATATTCAAATATTTATATTTAGAAAACTAATCTTTTATACAGCGTGGCTCATTGGGACAGTTATAAGGAGATATTTTCTGAGTAATGGGTCCTGGAGGCCCGGCCGTGCAAAAATACGAACTTATCGTACTTGGCTAATTACTTCTGTGAGACTTAATTACTTCGTAATTAGAGGTGGTCAGCCATCCAATTATAAATCACAATCGAGGTAGCTTTATTTCTGTGATTGAATCGGAGATTTGTATTCAAAGCTGTATTATATATAAGGGGAGCCTGTGGCTAATTTATCAAGGCTATTAAAGTATCTACATATTAATGTTTAATTTAATATGAGGGTTCTAACTGCTTCACAATTTGTTTTGGAGTCGATAATCCTACACCAACGGATCATATTTTAATGCGGGTAACCGCTTTTATTGACTAGTTGTCTTGAACTTATGTTTTGAAAACTATAAAAAAAAGTTTCCTAATAATAATAGAAAATAGCGTAAATACGATGTACAAAAACTTATGACGTACCAAAATCATAAGTTTGATCATAGTTATTGATTTCTGATTCTTATCTGGATTACGCACTTGACTTGACTAGATGACTTTGAGATTAATTTTTGTTCTTGGTATGGCTACGAAACCACGTGATTTGACATGCTATTGCAGTTCTTTAGCTGTTTTTTAAGGTGTCGTTAATTTAATTTTAATTTAGATTTTCTTCAGACGCCCCTTACCTGCCAACTTTTCCATCATACACAGCAGCTATTTAGAATTTTGTCATTTTTTCTTGTTTATTCGTTCTTTTAGTAACAAAATTTGTTATTGTACAGCACTAGCAACAAAAGTCAAGATGAGAGAAGAAAAAAGTAAGAATGAAAATAAATTATTGTCACCCTAGAAGAAAGGAGATAAAGGGAATTCGACCTCGCTATTTCATCTCCTCGTTTCACTAAGCCGAGTGCACTGTCTTGAACCTAGTATTATGTCCATGGATTTGTCAGATTTGTCCTGTGGATTGTTCTGATGGATTGTCATGTCTTGTTCTGTGGTCATGTCTTATCATGTCACTTGTCTAGTCTTGTCACTTGTCATGTCACTATCATGTCACCTTGTTAAAAGTTGGAGTTCAAAGATTGCGGGATATTGTCAGATATTGTTTTTATCCATTTGTTTCTGCGGGTGAACTTTAAATCCGTTAAAAAATTACAAATGGAAACTGCGACGATTAGTAATATTAATGGTTTAAATAATAATTCATGATTCTATTTAAATATATTTACATAAACGTCCAGGTAACATTTCAGCGGTGGCAATTCCTAATTTAAGCAGCAGGTAGGACGGTCTTTTGTGAAAATGAAGATTTGTTTGTGTTTAACGTTATTGTACGTGTGTAGTGTGATTAGTGACAATGCTGTCCAAGAATTTGAGGAAGAAATTCACAGGAGAAAAATCCTCGAGCAGTTAATAAAAACTAGGACAGTTTTAATAGATAATTACCAATTGGTCACTAGACAGACTGCCACTTATATATATAGATACAGGAGTTATCGCTCGGTGTCTGTAATTTTTTATCCAGTCATGAGAGACGTCACTGATGCACGCTTCACATTTCAAGCTGAAGAACTGCATTTGAATAATATAGGTGAGAATGCTTGTTCACATGTAAAAGTAATGCACATATAAGTAATACGGGTCGGCTTACCAATGTTGCCTGATGAAAATTGTGTTCATAACATTAATGAATTTGAAATGCAGGCGAGATGGATTGATGGTCCATCATTTAAAAAAATTTCTTAAGTCAGGTATCGATTGTGATAATGCGAGGGGCAAAGAGGAGTAGAGAGACGAACCACAAAAAAGGTAAGAAGGTATATATTTTTTTACCATTTGCGTTAAAAATATTTACTGCGTAGTTTCTATAAGTATCCCTCCCTTATTAGTCCGATTAAATATTTTTTAAATTGTGCCAGGCAACAAAAGCGTTACCAATCTGATTTCTATTGCATAAAAGAAGAAAGAAGAAGAAGAAGAAGAAAGAAGAACCTTTGAAAAGGAAGTTAACTTTATAAAATAATATGAATAAAATATCATTAATGTCTAAGAGGTATTAATGGTAGCGCTTGCAGAAATATGCGATACATATTTTTAAAGAGAAATATGAAAAAATATAGGACTTTTTGGTGGCTCATCGCTTTGTTCCTCGCATAATCACATACACAACCTGGCGTAAACTATTACTTTTTTACATAGTGGACCATCAACTTGTCTCGGCCGAATTTAAAATTGATCACTGTTATTGCATGAGACAGCATTGGAAAGTTGAACTATCAGATTTGATAGACAAGTTACATTTTAAATGACAACTATCAATGATAATATTGGTATTGATACATAGTACAAAAGAATGTGTGGCTGTGGCTATCTGTATGTTAACTTGTAAGTTATAAACTATTAGATTGTTTACCATGCATTTTTTTATTTTTGCGCCCCTTAATAATAATTCCTAGGACATCCACACAACACCACCCACGCCTAAAGTAAGCAAGTATCTATGCTTATATTATTGGGAACTAGACAACTGGTATACATACTTAAATATTCTTTGTAATATATACATATATAGATACTTTTACACCCAGACACGGAACAGACATGTTCATGCACCCTTGGCTCCGCAGATAGGGTCTCTAACAACTCGGCCAATCGTTTAGTCAATCTGCATTTTGACCCATCAATGTAAGATAAAAACAAAATTATTGAATTGTTTGCATAAAGTGTTCAAATCTGTCTGATCAAACTAATAGTTATATGTCATACTTTGTGTATTGTTGACTAGAAATTATTGTTACATAGTGTGCTTGGTAGCCTTTTTTTTTTCATAGTATTATAAACAAACACAAACCAGGTATTA
Organism: Luffia ferchaultella; assembly: GCA_949709985.1. Lineage (NCBI taxonomy): Eukaryota > Metazoa > Arthropoda > Insecta > Lepidoptera > Psychidae > Luffia > Luffia ferchaultella. Next base: position 17,412,469 of record OX453256.1, read on the forward strand.
AAAAAATATTCAATGTTGAATTAAGCAAAAATTAAGAAAAAACTATATTTTCGTAAACATTGGTACCTACATGCATTTTTCATTGTTTTGGTTGATGAATAGAATGAGAAATAGGCTTGGAATAGAAGATTTTGATGTACGTGATGTTTATTTAAACAAATTTTATGGACATGGTATTCAGTTATTATAATCCTAATATTATGATTAGTTTAATATAATCAATAACTTGCTCTCAAAAAAACATGTGTGGAACAGCCACATATATTAGGTTGGGGATAAAGTCTTTTCGCATATAGTTTGTATATACTTTTAAGAAAATCTATTTGGCTGTACTAGTTGTATCTGGCTGGTGTTGATACTATTGAAAAGGTTACATTTTAAAAAAGAAACAATTTAGTAAAACATAGTTTCCCGCTGGTTTTCATTTGTTTTCTTTCTGTCAAAATGAATGAATTTAATGAAGAACTTCGATACATTTTAAAATTATATAAAAAAGGAAAAAAATGCAACACAAGCTGCTATTTTTTTTGTGAAGTTTATGGCGCTAATGTGGTTTCAGTAAAAGTAGCACAAAATTGGTTTAAACATTTTCAATCCGAGAATTTTGATGTCAAAGGTGCACCTCGCTGTGGTCGCCCCACAGCTAAAATAGACGCCATTTTTTAAAAAGTGGAGCAAGATTGGCATATCAGTAATTACGACATAGCTGAAGATCTGGGTATTGACCACAAAATAGTTTTGACCCATTTGAAAAAAGCTGGGTATACAAAAAAGCTCGATATTTGAGTGCCATGTGAGCTTACTGGAAGAAACCTAATAAACCGTGTACTCATTTGCGATTATTTATTAAGACGTGATGAAACCGAATCGTTTTTGAAGACATTGATAACTCATGATGAAAAGTGGACCAAGTATGATAAGAACGTGCGAAAAAGATCGTGGTCAAAGGTCGGTCATGCTTCACAGACTATCAAAACCCGGGCTAACTCGAAATAAGGTGATACTGTGTGCATGGTGGGATTGGAAGGGTGTTGTTCATTATGAGCTTTTACCGGCAGGCAGAACCATAAATAATGCTAGACTTCACACATCTTTAGTCACTCAGAAAAAATTAAAAAAGTTTGTCTGGGAGGTGTTAATGCATCCGGCATATAGCCCTGACCTTGCACCCTCAGATTTCCACCTGTTTCGGTCTCTTCAGAATTCTTTAGATAGTATCAGGTTCATCAACATCAAAAGAGGACTGCCAAAATTACTAGTCGCGTTTTTTTATCAGAAGTCCCAAAATGTCTACAGTCACCATCTGTCTGCACTTATTGTTAAAATATTTGATTATAATTTTTTTGAAAAGATTGTTCCTCAGTTTCTTGCGTATTCTTCTGAGAGGAACCAGCATTTTTGAATGCGCCTTTGTGGTGATGTTCTTCCACAAAGTAATAAACTTCACTCTTATGACGTATTTCAAGATTATGTTACATAACTACGAAATAAAGATATTTTGATTTGATTTCAAATATTAAGAGTGCCTAATCGGGCCAAAGTTTGATAATGTACCATCCATCCTGACGTCATAATGGCCCTAAAGTTTATATTGACGAATACTACTAAACGGTTTGACTTGGATATATGGATTTTATATATGTTTAGGTACAAATTAGGTACTAAATATCTGATAAGTCAAAATGTAATTTTAAATAATAGAAGTACCTAATTTAGAAAATATACCGCCATCCTGACGTCAGAATGGCGGTACAGTTTAAATCTCAAATATTTTTGAAAGTAGGCAGGTAAAAATTTTTTGATGAAAGGCATTAAATAGTACAAATTAGGTACTAAATCCACAGCATAATCACAATTCTAAACGGTAACCTTGTACGACCTTGTACCGCCATTCTGACGCACACCAACGGGATCATGTCACTACCTACAAAATGGCAAACAGTCATCGAACAAAATGGCACATATATATTGTAATTAAATTTTAATGTAAACAAACTTTAAAAAAAAAATGTCTTGAGTTTTCATATAAAATGCGAAGAAACTTTTTCACTGACCCAATATTTAACATTACAGAAGATTTAAATATACCATTCGATAGAGCTTGAAAAACTAAATATGTTGCTATACAATTTAATTTTTGAGAAAATGCCCTTATGACAATTGAAATTTCAAATATCTATATCATTCTAACATAACCAATTTCTCTCCAAAAGCTCTTTGTAACTGTTTGAAAAGTAATTTCTACTGAATAAAACCAACAAGAAACACAGCATTCACTCTTTTCAAAATACAGCAAACCGGGTAGTCATTGTTCCTTGTATTTACTAAATTCAGGATACATTAATATCATATTATATTACCATAGATGTATTGATATGCTACAGTTAAATTAGGTTCCCAAGTCATAACTTGCGCGCATGACTCTTTATTTATTTAAAAAAAAAATTGCTTTTATACCAATAGCCCAGCCTTACAAAAGAATACCATAGGTCCTAATGCTGTGAAAATCTTTTAATTTACTCAAAACGAAATTACTAAAAGCATTTAGTACCAATAATTGTTTTATGATATTCAGAGGCTAGCAATGATTAAAACAAAGTCATAAGATGTTATATTTTACATAACATATTTATATATCTGAATAAATATTATAAACTAGCAAGATGATTATGGTCACTTATACAGCTCAGGCTATTGTCATTATTTTAGAAACATACTAGAGTAATGCAAAAAAGTCTGCGACATGAAATAGCTTATAACGACGACAGACATGTACAGATTGTGTCAAACATCTTGTTTCCTCTGAAGTTGAAGTGGGTGTTGCATAGGTGCAGGGTCCGCTCCCGCCCTGCTGATACCTATTTTTCCTACTGCGACACTACTTGTTTCGACTTCAGAACAAACAAGAAGTTTGGCGTAAGCTGTATAATGGATAGAAAGTAAAAAATAAAACTTTAGTATATATATGGGTAAGGCCGTTTAAAATTGTACATTTCAAATTTTTTTCATGTCCAAGTAAAGTAATTGATCATAACTTTTTATTTTACTATATAATACTATAGAATGATATTAAAAATTTATTTAGTAGAATCATAATTTAAAAGTTACCATCATCAATCTGATCAGGCTTTGCTATTTTTCAAAATATTTATAGATTTTTAAAAATAAAATTGTCCATCCCATACAAAAATTGCTTGTCCGAAATCCACCTTGAGAGTTTCAAATCCAAAAATAAAATAAAAATAATTTTTCTTACATCAATGGAGTGTTTCTAATGGGTTTATTATTAATTTACCATGTAATAATTGTATTTTATTATATTATATCACGTTATCTGGAATTAATACAAAGGTGATAACATTTGTCCGAAATTTTATGTCACGAGAGTTACCGCTCGAGCGTTACCAAAAACGTGCTCTCTAGTTCGTGTATTCCAAGCCTTGAATCCATATATAACTTGGCAACACTGTTACGTAGCCTGTAAAAAAAAGTTAGCAGTTGTCTGTTGTCATTTGTCATCGTGAGCGGTAATTTTCTGTGTGCCATTCACGTGTCCCCTAATATTTTATTAAATTCAAACATCAATTTCGAGGTAAATATATGTTTAAATTTACTCTCTGACTGTGGCGCTCATAGCTACATTTATAATCTAATGAATTATGCTTGAATTATAATGTTAGAACAAGTCTTTAAAGAGGTATCACATTTTTAGTTTAGGATACCGGCGATTTTTAGTCACGAGAGTTACCAAACGTTACTACGAGCGTTACGTAACTCTCGTGACACAAGTTTAAGCTGAGTTTACATCAACGTCATTCGGATAATACCATGATCGCATGAGAGGTTTCAAAGTTGGCTGCGCATACAAAAGTCAGATTTAAACTGTTATTTTAATAAAAATATTCATATTTTAACTAATTTTAAAAATATTGGTCAATTTATTTTTTATTTTGTACTCGAAGATTTTTTTTTTGTTTTTTGTAATTCAATTTTTGCATGAGAGGTTTCAAAGTTGGCTGTGCATACAAAACCCAGATTTTAATTATTATTTTAATAAAAATATTTATATTTTGACTAATTTTAAAAAATTGGTTAATTTATTTTTTACTTTGTACTTGAAGAGTTTTTTTTTGTTTTTTGTAATTCAATTTTTGCATGAGAGATTTCAAAGTTGGCTGTGCATACAAAAGCCAGATTTTAATTATTATTTTAATTTTAATAAAAATATAATTCACAAGCACATTAATGTTTTGTTTAATTTTACAAAAATCTTCTTTTTGCCAGATCACACTAAGGGGAATCTGTAGTCCCTGCCTACCCCAATGGTTGTGAGGGGTGGGAGGGGAGAGGGTAGGGACAGGAGAGATTGGGAGGTTGAAAAGGGAATGTGAAGGATGTGTATTGACCAAAAGGTAGAAAATAAAATTTTGAACTAAAAAAATATTTTTTAAAAACAAGCTTTTATTTAAGAAAACTAAATAAAGTAAAACAACGAAAGCTAATTACAAGTTTCTTTACTTTAGAAGATTCTATTCTTACATAAAATACAAAACATAAAACCTTGAGGCGTTGTTTTTCCTTGACTTTCGTTGCATACAAAGTAATATTACACGCCTCAAGGTTGTACGTTTTGTATTTAATTTTTATGTAAGAATAAAATCTTGTAAAGCGAAAAAACTTGTAATTAGCTTTCGTTTTTTTTCCTTTTTTAGTTTTTTTTTTAATAAAAGCTTGTTCTAAAAAACATTTTTTATTCATGTAAACGTATTTTTAGAACGGTCACGGATGTTACTATCAGTCACGTACGTTACGATGCGTTACCGAGCCCTCGTGTCACAAGCGTTATTATTGTACAATTTTAGACGGCCTTACCCATATAACAAAGTCAAACCATAGTTTTTATTTGAGAGATTGTTTATTGTGAAATAGATGTTTACTAGGTTATTCGTTCCACTACCAAACCACATTAATACTTATCAGTATTGATAAAATTTTATCAGTTACTCATTTTGTATATTGGAGTATTGCCTAACATCCTGTTTATTTATGAGCTGTTGTCTGATAACTTATAAATGTGTATGCATGTAGTGTGCGTACAGTGTAGGCAGACCGTAACTTTACCTTAAAATTTACCTAATAAGCCTAATGTGTCTTATGTTTTGTTGTAATGTCTATTTTTTTGGCATATATAATAAAAAAAGTAATCAAATAATCATCAAAAATCAATCATCGGCTTACAAAAATAGCATAGTAAAATTAGTAAAAAGAAAATACATTGAAAATTGATAATTTTTTTAGGTAAATTTAGTTTACCATCTATGCATGCCCCTGGTGCATATTATAATATATCCATAAAAAGCAAATATCAAATTTCACATCTTTATTATCTTACATTTTTTATCGTTATTTATGCATCTCCTATAACTAATTGACCTGTATTCAACATGGTAAGCTTGTGTTTTGTGAGGATGTATGCAGATTTACTTGATAGTGAGCCACTTCAGCATAATGCTGGCAAACAAAAAGCAGCTCGCTGCATCGTAAAAAACTATTTCTTTGATCAAGAATATTTCATTGTTTCAATACATATTATGTTAAATCAACAAATTATTTTCTGAATTTAACGCAAAATGTTTTGATTCAAAAAAATATTCTTTGTTGATGAAATCTCTTTTTACCATGTGTTGCTAGGTTTGGATATTTTTATTAATTTTTTACTATAATGTTAGAAAGCAAACCTAATAACCATGAAAATACCTGATGCCAAACTGAAAATGTTTCTGTACCTATGTAAATTCAGTACAGTGTGGCATATGTTGACATATAATTTGACACTGCTTCTATTTTCACTATTAAGCTCTCAGGATAGAGAAAATCTGCTTTACCATTTTTAAATATATGCAGTATGATGTATATATATAAATATTGTATAATAATGATTTGCCAGCACTCAAACCTCACACCAAAAGTACCATACAAAAGCACCAAAAAGAAATGTCTCGATAGAGCACTATGTAGTAAGTAAACAGTGGACAAGTTTTTTAGCAAAATATTTGCTTTATGTCAAATTTTTTAAAAGTATAGAATAGTAATACATAGGACATCCCACACACTGCCATCTACTCCCAAAGTAAGCAAGTATTATGCTTGTATTATAGGTTACTAGAGAACTGAATAGCATACTTAAGTATTCTTTGAAATATATAAATATTTTACTATGTATTTATTTATTTATAAACTATTGTGAAGTTATTGAACATAATGCGGAATCACAATTATTTGCTAACAATTTACGGTTGTGATACGATCTATAGTTCGTAATGTGTGGGTTGATGATTTTCAAAAAATGGACAATGCAGATTTTACAGTAGTCAATTCTTAAGCGCATCCTAATAAGATATACATTTTTAGGTCAACGGTGTGGATGGAGTATATTTTTAATTCCATTTTCTACCACTGAAAATTAATTATATTGTTAATAATGACCGTAAAAATACTGTTCATTTTTCTAGAAATCAGAGATAATTAAGATAGAAAAGAGTTACATTAATGATATAACATTTTCAATACTTCAGGTTCCTGCGAGCCAAATGATGTCATAATAAATTTGAAGCATGGTTCTTATCCAGCTGTCAATCCTGATGGCTATGAGTTCCCCAAGGACTTCATAGATCCAAGTAGAAGAGAAACAATACACACAATTGAATTTAAATCAGATGGAAGAAATGTAACTTATAGTATAGAAAATCCGAAACCCGGTAATTGGTATGCATTAGCATATTTAAAATGGCAAGATCCTAGGAACCAAAAAGTTGAACAACAAGGTAAGTAGGTAAAGATCGTCTAAAATTACGCGCCCCTCCATAAATTGTGATTTTTTCAATATGTTATATATTATGTTTATTTAGCAGTGCCTATGTCACTCTAAATTATAGTGGTCCCGGTACACTGTGTAGTCCATGCGAGTGGAGTCGAGGGCGGAAAACTAGTTTGAAAATAAAATATAGCCTATGTTACTTGCTGATAATGTAGCTTTCTATAGGTGGAAGAATTTTCAAAATCTGTTAAGTAGTTTTTGGGTTTATCAGAAACAAACAAAAAATCAATCTTCTCTCTTTATAATATTAATATAGATATATAAAAAATGACATTCAGAGAAGAGACGCAAGATTTTCGACTAGACGATCTCTAATTTGGTTGAAACATTCTTCTGTCTAGCATCTAGAAATTTAGCTGGTCCGCCACCCCAATATGTTATGCTTACAGATACATAGACGGTTATTAGAAGAAATCTCTAAATATACAAAAGATCAACTGAGTCCTTTCATTCCAAACACTTCAAATTTGACATAATTTCTTATCAAGGCACATTCAATTTTTTTAGAAGGAAAGAATTTACGTCTAGTTACAAAAACATGTTAATTCTCGTTATGGGTTTTGAACTAAAATGATCTAAATATTTGCCATAAAATTCAGCATAAAAAGGTTTAATTCACCATTTTACATAATAGTAAGACATATATTTATTTGGTGTTGGAGGATACTGCCTTATAGTACATAAAACCGAGTGGCCTTTGCTCAGTGTGGGTACGCGCTAAATTGCATTCTGTCACCGCGTGCATGAATAGATCTGATAATAGTATTGTCCGACGGCATGTACGCAGTCCCGTCCGGGGTTGTCAACCCAGACAAACAAATGTTTATTGATAAAATGCGAACTCTTAACTTAAAATGTTCAGTACTTTAACAAATAAATATAATAATACCTGGGACATCCCACACGGTGCCATCTAGTCCCAAAGTAAGCAAGTATTATGCTGGTATTATGGGGTACTAGACAACCGGTATACATACTTAAATAATCTTTTATAATACATACAGATTTATATAGATACTTTTTCCACTCAGACATGGAACAAATAGACATGTTCATGCACACAAATATTTCTCCCGGACGGGAATCGAACCCACGACCAAAATTAATGAATTAAACTATGGTATTTGATATTTATTTATTGGCAATATATTAATTTAAAAAAAGTACCAAGTAGCAATATAGCAATACCAATAGCAACTAGGTAAGTAATAGGCAAAAATATGATCTAAAATATGAAAAATACATACCTTCTGTTATTTTAATTTATTAAAGATAATTATTTTATAAAAGTCACAAGTAAATAATCAAAAACAATTAAAACACTAGTAAAACAATCACTACTTGTTTTTCCATTGTACATTCATCAATACAACAATGTCTGCATGTAATTATTACTAATTTTTTCGTGGCGCTTAACAAGATGCTAAACTACCTCACGCAACACAGCAGTATACAGGGTTCGTGCCTCAGAGAGAAAAGCCCTGACCATGGAAATTAGCAGCATGGCGTATTGGACCTTATTAAGCAGAATTTCATGACAAATATTTTTAAACTTATGATGTATTAGGGCTAGACTCACTATTCAAACTCCAAAAAGACTGGTTGGAGTTTTTTTTTTTAAGAAAGGGAATGTTCCTTTTAAATATTACTTCTCTTAAGTATTGCAAATATGTATTTGTTTTCCTTAATTTTGCCATATTTTAACTAATTTGCCTCTATGATTACTTATTTACACACATGAATAACGATAAACAATAATGAATAGAAAACTTGAATGCCAGTTGAGTTTATGGTATAATAGTTGTTGTATAACACTATTCACCGGATGAATGAATAATGTCATCAAGGCATTGTCAGAGTTGAACGCAATGAGAGATTTGATTGCTCCCATTTCCTGTGCTCCAGATATTGCTACCCACGCGTGCACTAGTGCAACTGCCTGCAATGATTTTGACATTTAAAGGTGAACAGAAGTTGATGTGACAACCTAATGTTAATCATAAAAATTAAATTTTAAGAGTTTTGAGCGTAGAGTAAATTACTTTGACAACAGCGTTTAGTTTTAATAGAGTCAAATCAATTCACAGTATCGAGGTGACGTTACGCAATTTCGGGAGGTTGAAACCGGCGCGCGGGGATTTCTCGGTGGTGAAGAGCGGTGCGCGGGGACCTTGCCCACTGAAACTCGGGCTAAAACTCGCCATCTTATACCAGCTAGCTATAGTATGAGTGGTTAGACGGTAAACGGAGAAGAGGGCTTCTAGTTGATTCATATTTTTATGGTTTTGAGGCTGAAAATCTCAACTTATTATTTATACAAATCCAAATAAATTCTTATAGCCACATAAAACTGGTGGAATTTTTTTTTCAATCTTTAATGAGTATCATCAAAGAATGGGGCTCCCGTAGAGTACATTTTTTATACCTATTGTTTTAAATAAAAATAAGAAAAATCAATTACCATCAAAAGCCAGCCTGAACGAATCTGAAATATGATTATTTAGTTTCTGTTTTACGAAATTCCAGGTCTCGCTGCAAGATGTCAGACAGTACTGTATACAGACTTACAAGTGAAAAGGGAGGAAGAGATCACAAAATGGGTTGATTGCTATAGTGGAATCACTACAGAAGTACCAAGTTCTTATAAATGTATGGCGCGAGATGATATTTCGACAATAAATTTAAACATAACCATCCTACATAAATCGGCGTTAAATTCTAACATTTCCATTAAAATACAAGCACTTTCTTTACCGACGGAGAGTGATTATTTGATATATTGTAAATTCAACCCTCAAGATAGTGATGTGCAGACTGTATATTTTGATCCAAACCCAGGTGCTTGGCATTACATTGTTATAGATTTATTAGCAGGAACTCACGATGACGTCGCAGACTGTGCCTCGTACAATACTCCATCAGAATTAGATAGAGTAGACAACCATACTGCTTATGATTTGATGCGAGATGACAAAGGGCGATTCTTCACTTTCGACTACGGCCTGCCGACGGCTGATTTACACGATACGACGAGCTTAGTAAACCTGACGTCGGACGAAATCAAAACCGTGCGTTTCAATGTCAACCAATTTTTGGATATCGGCGGTACTCTGTTGTTGGAGTCCAGTCTTTTGATGAGTTGGAAATACTACGCTGGTTACAAGAGAGAAATCAGGAATGGAAATTTATTAGCGTTCACCGAGGATGACCAGTTTTTGAAAGTAGTAGTATGTTTGGATATAGGTCATGCAAGTATACCATTGAATTCAGGGCAGTGCCAATACAATGATGTCCTTAAGCCGGCTTTGTTTATTCTGAACAGTACAGATTCTGATACCATTTATGACAAAGTCAATATACCATACCCAGATAGCGGTTTGTGGTATTTAACGTTCAGATTGTTCTGTGACAGCTCGGTGTGTCCATGTCGAACTTCAAACAATGGAAGTAAATATTATGTGGAATCTAATTCCACTGTGGAAAAAGGTGATGTCAATTCGATGAAGCTTTCTAACGAAACTAGATTGGGTGATTCAAGTTGTAATGCAACGGTAGTGCTCTCTATATCGTCGTCGTCTTGTGTCCGTGGCCAGTGTGCTCACAGCGGGAACTGCCTGCTAAACACTTTTGGTGGACTCGTTATGTCTTTTTGCGCGTGCCACCCTGGATATGGAAGTAAGTGATCATTTTACTATGTTTTTAAAACTTATTTGTTAAGTAATACTTTCTTCAGATTGGATATAGTAATAATTTTACATTTATTTGATAACTGTTGTTATTTAGTATGACAGTGGTGAAAAAATTCATGAGTTTCCCGTGATGTCTGTAAATTTTTCGTAATTATTTAACTGAGTAGTTTCAAACAAAATCAACAAAACAACAATAAACAAAATCATACTGGGATGCCGAAATTCCAAGTCCATTTTATATCCATGCCACCATATGCATACCCATGATGTGGTGTCACCATAGTTGCACATGGTCCTCTAATTCTTGTGACGCATCATCACTAGATAGCGTATGTGTGCAAAAGCTAATCCATATTATATTTTAGCATTTATAATAAAACTTTCTGAACTAATATTCTCTAAAATGTGTTCCTAAATAGAGCATTTTTTATAAACGTACATCCTTTTGAAATATAACTTGAGCCAAAATAATTTTGTTCCAGGTTGGGATTGTTCGGACGACTCTAGAATAGATAGCATGTCATATATGTTGTTATCGGTACTACTTTTAACTTTAAGTAATTTACTGTTCATATTGTCTGTTTATGTAGCAGTAATACGTTTATACTATTCTGAGGCTATCATGTATTTCTTCACAATGGTGCTCTCTACATTTTATCACGCTTGTGATGCTCCCCCACAAGTTGCATATTGTATAACTAGGGGCAGTATATTGCAGTTTGGGGATTTTTATTGTGGTATAATGTCCTTTTGGCTTACTTTATTAGCTATGAGTCTTATAAATGATAGATTTAGATCCTTCCTTCAACTTGTTGGTGCGATAGTAATAGCTTTATTGACTACATGGAATATGCAGTCTTTAGCAGCTTTCATGGTACCAGTTGCTGTAGGTGTTGTTATTGTGTTTTCGAGCTGGCTGCTGGATTACAGGAAATTCAGGTTGTTAAAACTCCCTAGAACGTATTATAGAATATACCTTCCTATTGGTATAGGGTTAGTTGGTATAGGTCTGATATGTTTCGCGTTCCTACAAACTGAACAGAATTACAAAATAGTTCATTCAGTTTGGCATATGATAATAGCTCTCAGCGTGGTATGCCTGTTGCCAGACGCGAAACGCGACGGAAGCGCTAATCCATTCAAATGGAATCAGAACGAGTTCAGCTTGCCTTTCGGGAGATTTTTCAACAGGTCTTAATCGTTAATTATTGAATGTATGGTCAATGACTAACTGAAAAAATCTATTATTCATTGACATCTTTAATAATTGAATTACATGTGTATGTAAATTTTGCATACTAGCTTTTGCCTACAGCTCTGGCCGTATCCATCTTTTTCTTTGTCCATATCGCTTTTTTATTTCTACTACTTTCACTCGTTACTTTTCACTTGTTTATTTATATTAAGAATTCGCATACAATATAAGCAGGTCACTATTGTATCTTTTAATAGAAGTGCCATTGATAACTTAACAAACAGACAATTTGATATACAATATGGCTAAAGATATAATGCGCATAGAAATCTTCGCCTTACTTTGGCAAAGGTCGTATTTCCGAGCAGGCGCAAAGCGATATCTTTATAGAGCGGTTAAAATCCACAACAAAGTAAGTGATATTTTTTACGTTAAATGTTTTTTTATTAACCAATATGCCTGTACAAATAAACAAATTAAAATTACAATTACAGTGAAGTTACGTGTTACCTATGAGACCTATGTTACAAGTTTTACCTAGTTTATATATTATAGGCTTGTAAGTAAAGCTAGTCGCAATCTAATTATTTAGTAATTCTAGTGTGAAAAATGACTACTATTTTTTTTTAATATTGACAGTTAAAAATCACCTTAAAAACAAAACGAAAAATGGTGTTAATAACAACTCTATAGAATTTGTAACAAGAAGTGCACATGTCTAGCTAGCAACAAGGCCTGCATCTACACTATTGTAAATTATCTTGAATTTTAAATTCTTTGCGATAAGGTTTAAAATGCGAGTATTATGTTTAGGGCCCTTACGTTTTATGATTCGTTTTTGTCGGAAATATGAAGTGTGACGAAGATCTCTATGCACATTATAATTTTAGCAGTACTGTACCATTATTATGTCTAGCCTACCCAAACGGTGCCCCTGATAGTCATCAAAAATTATTTACTGTCCATCTACAGCCCCAGAACAGATTTTTATGATTTTTATAGATATATGATACATATTTTTTATATATGTGCATAATAATATAATATAAATAGTAAAATCACTTTATTATGATAAGCAAAAGAATAATTGATAGAGATTATATTCTGTACTAGTTCTCAAAGCCTTGAGTGTACAGACGTTTTTACACTTAATATAGTCAATTATATATATTCATAAATATTAACTGCCATATTATTATTATTACATTGTATATTCTAGAACAGCTATAATGTTATATATTTCAGTAATTCCGCCCGTTTCGTTAGTATACTTGATTGATTTTGAAAGTAATTGTGAAGGTGTGATCAACGTTGAGAACAGACTGAGTAACATCATTTTTTGGAAGACTGAGGGCTACCACTTGCAGCTCAGGTAGATATACTTTGTCAAATTCATACAACTGTTTGCTTTTACGGTTTTTTAACATTTTCATATGTATTGGGGAAAGTTAACAAAAATCGAACCATACCATAAGCCCATTAATGTCCCACTGCAGGGGCTTAGGCCTACCTATGAGATGAGGGGTTGAAGCTTAATCCACCAGTGCGGGTTGGTGGATTTTAATGATTCAGTGATTGTTATATACGTAAGTAAGGAAAAACTCTTTGGTACATGCCCTAGAATTCGAACCATACCCTTCTAAAAAAAAGCGGGCTCGCTTGCTACCTCTCGGCTATCACGACATTACTAACATTACAGTGTGCATAATTTAAAACTGAATTTGATTAATTAATTAGTTTTTTTTTGTTCATCTTTTAGTTGACAAACATACACAAAACAACATTAATACAGTTATTTCTCATGTAAACAACAAAGTAGATAGCAAATAACATTTTTAATTTGCTTGAAATGTCAATAAATACCTTAAAAGGTTTATTTGTATGATTTTGACAGATACCTGAGTTGCTAGTGGCACCGATCGGAACCTGATCTGGTAGTCCCCATTGATCTTGTGATAATATTAACCAAAAATTTTTTTTATTTCAATAGTGTGTATATAGTATTTTTAAAGTAGACGATAAAATAAAATGGAACAATGTACTGACAATAAATTCATATGAGTATTGCAGTATTTAGACTATTGCTATGTAATTTATGTTCGATCATTATAAATCTGCAATAACCTCTGACATTGTTGCATGAATTATTATACAGTGCTTCAATAATTTAATAGGTGGCAACCATAGACAGTGTTCCAATTATCAAATAGGTGGCAACCATAGAACAACAGCCAACCAACAGCCGCCTATGGGCAACTAACTCACTTGGCAGTGACTATAAAAAAGTTTAATAACACCAAGTTATTTTTATTGTGAATATCATGACAATTTATGTAAAACATAAAATTCTAGTGTAAATTTATACGATATAGTGTATATATCGTCGGCAAAAAAAAATCTATGAAAATTTCCATAGACTTCTGTATGGCACTTTGCTCCACTTCGCTTTGCTTTGCTCCTCAGATTGAAATAACCTAACCTGACCTACCAACGTGAAAAAACGTTAGAAACTGACGACGGCCGATTTGCCAACGATATGTATACATGCTGTCAGATTCAGATCGCAAACAATTTCATGTTAATCCCTGTTACAAAACATATAGAATTTAGATATATCGAAAATATTTTTTAATGTGACTATTGATATGTGTGTTGCTATGTGTAAAATTAAATTTTGCATAATTCCAGAGGGAAGTACTAATCCGCAGACAAATCAGGTCCCCCATTATTGCCTATTTATGATGACTGAACTATAAATGCATATAATTAATAAAAATAATAATAATGCCGAATATATTATTAAATCAAAATACTTTTTATACAATATTAACATTGCTAAGTGAAACGTATATTGTGCTAGTGGTATTTTTTTATTTTTAGGTTTGTGTTTGACTTGAATTACACCCAATCTAAACGCTGCTCAAATAATTGATTTGTTGACCGGCGATTAATTTTTAAGTTTGATGGGAATGCCGGAATGTTGATTGGACAACAATTAACTAACAGCAGAATTGTCAGTTTGACCGATTCATTCGTTCATTCATTTGCTATCACGTTCAAGTGTATAGGCAGAGGTATAGCATTGTCTCCTTTTAGCTAATTAACATTTCTCAAATAAAAAATTGACCATAGATTGACTAGTGATAGTCAACTTACTACAGAAGGACCTATTCAGTGATGTTACACTTACAACGCTGGTTAACCTCTGTTTAACAAACAATTAATTTGACAAGCGTTTAAGAACTTGGGTCTAAGTCTTTCTGTTATTTACCAATATTTATTGTTCTGACATTTACTGATTATATTGAAATATCACTACAATGTTACAATTTATGCATAACTTTAATAACTGAACTAGTTTACAAGTTGTATTCTTTTTTTTTATTTGAAATTAACATTTTTCCATCATCTGAGGCACAATGACTGATTTTATAATTGTGCTGCCATCTGTTCCAATGATTTTTGCGATGTGCAGTTTTCTAACACTTCAGTTTTGATACACTGAATAAATCTTTGATTTGTTAAATAGCACTATTTATTAATGTTTAAATTTGGAGTTTTTTTTTTTGCAATAGATTAAACAGATTTTTTTAAACTGGTAATTTGTCAGTATTAACTAAAAAAAAAAAACAGATTCATTCACTGTTTGTTTACTGTTACTTTCAAGGGTATTGTATTGTTTCTTTTCAGCCGATAAACCCTTGACTTTTTCATATATTTAACAGCAGACTAACAAGTGATTAGACAATCAATCAAAGAAACACACAGTGATATTACCCCTGAAATGTTAGTTAACCTCTTTTTAGCAAATGATTATCATTGATCAGACATCGAAACTTAGGTGTTGGTTTATAAAAAAAAATGTTTTTGTTATTCATAATTCTTCTAAAAACAATGTATTTGTGAAAAAACGTTTAGTGAAAATAAGTCGATCAAAAAGTACATTCATGTCCAACAATAGTCCAGGGCTTAGGAGCAGCTTATTTTTAAGCTAATTCAATGATACTAACTAGAAAATTGGAATTTTGTTTACCTTTATTATGAAATAAGAAAAAAACTTGTAAAGTGTTAACAATATTTTATGTGCTAAAAATACTCAAATTTTTTTGTAAATTATTCTAAAACTGGTAGCACAACTGCATGTCACAATCAATGTTTTTTTATGTATTATTTTAGTTTTTTAGACATATTAAGTACAAAATAGTGAAATATATAGGAATGTAAACTTCAAATTAAGTTCAATCAATAAAACAAAATGTGCATTTAAGTAAAGATTATTTTTGCCACACGCAAATATCAATTTGTGCCTTAGGAATGTAGAAATTAGGAATGAAATGGTTTTGAGTGACACTGTCAAAGCTTTGGAGAACCAAAATATGTCGAGTGTCTATTGTTTTACGACGCTTTTGGTGCTTAAATTAAGGGTATGTTCTTAATTTAAGCACCAGCACCACCATGAGCAGCAACCATCACACATATTATAACAAAAATAATTTTATTTTCTTGTTAGCGTTTATAGTTGGATGTGTACATTGCTTAAATTTTCCAATAACATACCTACTGCTTTTCCTCTTAAGGAGTATGAAATAATTGCCCTTGCAGATTTTATAAATTCCGTGTATCGTTTGGCTCGGTGTATCTTGGATAGCCGAGGGTAACCATCAGTCTATTAGTATAATAACCAAATTTTACGAGTTACAATAGGTGTGGTGAAAATGAATAAAAAGTTTGATCTGCAGTAAATACCATCGCGCGGTGGAATTGAAGAAAACGAGATTGTGAATCGGCTAGCAAACTTAGTAATGACAGGCGGACTGTACGTGGACTCGGTACTGGTTCACTATGACTATAGTCCTGAAATTAAAATTGCCAGCATATGAATTGTAAGTCTACTTTAATTTAAAATCTTTAATCATGCGTCATGCCATTTTTCATGTCATAGAAATATTATTTATTAAGAAAAACTAATAAGTGAAAGAATTTTATTGATATCTACAAAAATGCCGAAGATACAAATTTTTAAAATAGATCGTACTGTGACGTCACTCATAGTTGTATGTAGCGGCACCGAGTGACGTCACGAGCGAGTTGTAAAAACAAATACTTTTATTTTTGTTATATTTCCGGTAATAATCGGTATTTTCCCGAAATTCAAAAAGTATAGTCATCAGTTTGTTATACTCTAGTTACACTGTGTGAATTAGAGTATGATACATAATTTTGTTGGAGAGAACGCGCTCATTGATATGTAAACATGTAAGAATATTCAATTTCCAGTTCACACATATACCTGGGTATTTCTACGATCTACGCAAAACAGGGTTGCACTGATCTTATTTGAAAAATATGCACTGGAAATTTTATTTCTTTATTACAAGATGTGTATATAACTGTTTTCTAAATAATTCTAAGATAATTGTTTAAAATACATAATTTATAAATTATATATACCTACCATTAAATCATACGTGTTCATGGTATCTGGTAAGTGCGACCACATTATTTTATTTCGAAAGTCTGACAATATAAAAACACGTGTAGAAATCTCTATCAAATTAACATTTCCTCATACTTGATACTCTGTACTAAAAATTAAGATCAAACAAACAAATATTGAATACACACACGTTATATAGCGTGGTACATGATACATGGTACGTGGTACAGGACAGAAACTTGTCTTTACCGTCTTTTGAAAGAAAATAGTCTATGTATATATATCTCATTCACTCTAATAAGTCTCCCCGCCCGCGAAAGACGCGCAAGTCTTTCATTGTGCTCGGAGTAATTTCCGTCAATGGAGGTGTGTTGTTTTATCGACGCAGCAAGTGTTATACAAACTTAGTTAAAAAGTGTTGTCTTTTTTGTCTTTTTCTTGTCCTTAACAGTTTTAATGTCTTTACCATTTATACTATTTAACCTTCTATATTGATTTACAAAGCTTAATAGTTTTGCAAAATACATCTATTATCCATAATGTATACAAATAGCCTGTCGTCTGAAACTTTTACGACATTGCTAAGTATCCGTATTTCCCACCTACCCACCCACTGAAAGTTAAAATTATTTTGTTTGTATTTTATTAAAATATGAACTTTAATTTTTTCTTTATTGTTTAATTTAGATTTGACTTAATTGGGCCCTTTTGATATTACTCTATCAACATAAATACACACACATTAATATATTCTTACGTGTGCCATATAGAGGCCTGTTTCAAATTCGGCCATATTCCCACCAATCTTTATAATTTTGACAGAAATTCAATCATCCTCGTATGCCTGCTAACCAATTTAACTGGACTTGTTTAGACATCATGATGGCTCAATGTCGAATACACCGTCTGCCGATCAGACAGGTCGCACGTTACGCTCCAGTTTTAAGCATTTTCGAGCGTTGAACACGTGCACAGCACAGCATCGTGACATAAGCCTGGTCAGTCAAGCACAACCCTTAAGGTTATCAATTTTATTTTTTTATATAGTACTTCGCCGAAACCGTTTGACTATTTACAAATTCCTACGGTCTGTGACGTCACAGCCATGTCGGTTATCCCATGAACGTTAGACTCTTAATTAGGTTCTACCGTGGAGCAAGCGCTGTAACGCTTGAACTTGAGTTCTGTGAGTTACGGCTGAATGATATAAACTATTAACTACCTATGAAAAAAAGTTTCTCTTATCGAATTTAGAAATGAAGACAAAAGAAATACCTGTAATTTTTTTAGCGATAAAGGATACAAATTGGTTATTTATTGATTTTATAAATTATGTTCTCACAAAATTCATAGAATAAAAAGCATTAAAACTAAAAAAAAATCCCTTGAAAAACAAAGAGTAGGTGCGTTTTTAGGTCACGCGGTCTTAAGAAGGAATGAGTCCATAACTACTTGTATACAATATCTGAGTTTTCATTCAATTCAAGTAAATAATATAGGTACCTAATGCCACCATATCAGATAAAATGTTCATTTTCCTTGTTTTAGTATTTAACCAGTATTTCTGTCATGCAAATATCATCCAAATAATTATAGAAATCAACTATTTGTTATTATCAATCTCTTCATTTTATTGAAATATGTTTTTATTAACAAATTATGAATATTTTTAAAGATCATTGCACTTATAATTACTTTTGTTTTTAGTTTTAGTAGTTATCAAGATTTATTGTTACTATGATTTATTAGATTTCTGTTACAATTTAAATGATTTAGTGCTAGTACTCAATTTTATACAAGATGTTCTCTATAGCAGTGGTAATTTAGTGGGGATAGGACAGTTCATGACCGATCAAATTAGCAACATATAGCAGCCATTTTTCGAAAATTGGAGAAGCTTCCGTGTTCTAATAGTTGTGTGATAAAATAATAATACCTACTACAAATTAAATTTTTCTTAGTATTATTTTTTTATTTGACTCAAAAATATTATTACCTAATTTAAAGGAAGTTTTCCAACAGCACCATACTGTTTTTCCTTTACCCATTTTGAGTTCAAATACTGAAAAAAAAAAATGTTAACACTAAACTGTACATTTCCTGCAGATTCTGAAATGGTATTTCGAAGGTAATTTTTTTTCTTGTGAAGATCATCAAAGTTCGTATACACTTACGGTTTAAACATAAAAAATTGGAAAGTTGTGACATGAAAACCTTAAGAATACGTGGACTTAGCATCCGAGAACTGATGCACACCTAGTAAGTCTGCTTGCTATGTATGGACGCATCAATTTACACATAGCATAGTAGTTCTACTGGCGAGTACGCTACGAAGTTCGTGCAGTTCATTGAAAGGGAGTCTAGAATTTTTGTTACATCACTACATTGATATTTGTTACATGTTGTGAATTAAGATTATACCGTTCAGCGGGATACACAAACTAAATGAATCAGTATTACTTATAAAGTGGTGTGCACCTGTAGTAAAAGAGGAAGAGCAAATGACGCTATTTTTTGTCACAGTTCCAGAGGTGGCAAAAAAATGAAATCAAAACATCCGATCCACTTTCCTGAGCAACTCTCATTTAAATATTCTCATACTTGCATTACATAACGTGTAAAGCACCTGGCAATTTGTAACCACATAATATTTCCAAGTTCTAAACTCAAAACAGCTCCTTTCCAACTTCACAATCTTTACACCCTTCATGTACACAAACGTTGATTATGATTCTGGCATGAAAAAATATTTCATGTGTTAAATCATTTCGGAAACTGCAGAAAATGCGCAAATTTTTAAAACCACTGTTCATGCTAGTGTAAAGCATTTTCTTTTTTTTTTCTTTATTGTCACACTCAATGCAGCAAAGAATAATTAGTGAAAAAGAAACTATAATATTTTTTTCTGATAAAACCAAAAGTGCTTTTGAGCCAAAGATTGATTAGACTGAAAAAGTTTGATTTTAGTAGTATTTTACTGTAAAGTTGATGTAAAATAAAAGTGAAGGCTTCAAAATAAATTAATAGGATATTTAACTAAATTATATATTGATAATTTGAACAGATACGAATTACTCTTCTATACCCACTAAATATATGTATTATTCGTGCTTTACCGGACATCTTGCATAGTGAATTATAATCATGATCATCTTTTTACTTATTTTCATTGATGCCGTCTACTATTATTGGCTGCTGTATATTGTCTGAAAGAACAAACAATCCACATTCACGACCAAGCGCTCGAAAGTATGTTATGCAATCAATACGTCTTTGACGTACGGCGCGTGCGGTTAGCGTGGAGTCATTATAAAAGTACGAAACTATGAATCAATTATAAGCGAGAAACCGTAAGCTTATTATCTAGAATAACAACATCAAACTATACTAACTCAGCAAGATTTGTAACATTGAACTATATTTTCATTTTAATTACGAGTTGAAGTATAGACTATAGTCGCGCGATGAGTATTTGTATTGATCGTATATAGTATATCAACCTGATGAAGTTGTAGATTCAATTAATAGAAACATTTTCTATTTTTAATCCAATCTTTTACTTAGTACTCATTTGTTGCCTGTGAGAGAGCGGCACCCAAAAAGAGACCTCGCGCGATCCATTGCCGAAAATCTGAGAAATATTTTGCTTCCTTAGGTTGGCTTCATCATTCAACAAACATAGTTTTGATATTGTCATAGTTGATACCATATCCTATTCTATTCCATGTTTTTTAAGTTTTGTTTACATAAGTTTCATGTGATTTGTAGTGGGAATAGAATATTTACTACAATCATTGGTGTCTCAAAGCTTACTATAATATAATATATAAAAGTTAGTTAGAATGACTAATGTTTTTAAATATTCTGCATTATAAACAATACAGAATGTGCAAAGACATTAATATTTATTGAATTTGAATACCATTTTATGATAAATTATATTTTATTTTAGATGGTTTTTACCTATAATAGTAATTTTACTGTGTGTGTACCACCAAAGAAAGTGTTTCAATAACTATTTCATTGGGTACAATTCTTTTTTAATAGTTTTTAGTTATAGAATTTTCATTTAATTATATAAAATGCATTATTTAGCTATAGTGACTTATAAAGTATATATTTGCTTTATTTCATTATAGTTGCTATTATTAAAATATATTTCTTGTATTACGGAAGCAAAGTGTTTATCTAACATTCCTTCTGTATTTGATTGCTCAAAAATCTTTTTCCTTGATCTCGACGATTGGACAAATAAAAAAAAACCTTAATATTATTTTAATGAAACGTTTCTTGTATCAAATATTTTATGTAATGTACCACTGCATGTTTGTAAGCAAAACATATGGAAGATCATAAAACAATCATTAAAAAGAAATGTGTTTTAATTGATAAAACATCTGACCAAGTGCAAAGTTTTGTACTGCGTCCAGATTTACAATTTATGGAAACCTGGTATGCACAAATATTTATTTTTTAATCACCATTAGGTTATACAAGTATACTCAAGGAACAAAAACATATTTAGTTACAGCTCGCGCCAAACTTCTAGTTCTAGAGCGTCTAGAAGAAGGTCTATAGCGGGCCCCGTATCTGCGTCAACTTCAAGGCAAATTAAAGTTTGGCGCGAGCTGTATTATTAATTTTTTTAAGTCAGAAAAATCAGTCTAAGAATTATTTTTTTTGTAATTATTCAACATCTTCATAACTCGAAATGTTACATTTATATTGTACAATAGTTACTAAAACAGACATACATACATTTATGTAGATAAGACCAAGAAAGTAATTAAAAAAGACTTTCTTTAATAAAATAAATTTATCTGGAATGTCATAACAAAATACAAATATTTTGGTTTAAAAATAATTTGAACATATTTTCATTATAAATCATCTAACACTTCCGGGTCCAAAGCGAATTTCTTTTTCAAACTGCTCTGCTGTCAAAGTTCCTTCAATACTTTCACAGTTCTCGTTAAACACACTATAAGCAGATACTTCTCCAGCTTTTCTAGGCCTCGTTCTTGTGTTCAGGCATATACCTATCAGAACAGATGCGACAAAGAAAACTGCACCAAATTGTAACTTCAAAAAAAATATGTACATAGTAAGCCATATAATGAAGTAAATAGTCCATTTGACTGTGAAAAACGTGAATGATTCTTGTTTACTTTCTAATTCATTCTCACTGACTTCAGATGTAATGTCAATATTTGATTCGATATCATCATCTTGGACCTAGAAGAAAGTGATTAGTTTGTAAGTAAAACTATAATTTACTATAATACAGGGTCTTAAAAGTTTATGCTTATGATTATTTACCACAAAGTGACTTTCCCATTGAATCCAAACTTTAAACATATATTTGAATGGGCACTTCTCTGTGATCCCATTGACCTATTAATGAGTCCATCGGGTAATTTCTACCCATAGTTCCATGACCTAGTGATGGATTTAAAATAATGTTTATCTATGTCATTAAATTTTAATTTTGTAAATGAATTATTTGCTTATATGTTCTATGTATGGAATTTACAAATTTAAGGAAAGAAGCAATTAAATGGTGGCGCTTTTACAGTTTGTGTAATAAATGGTGGCATGAAAGTGTTATCTATACTAATATTATAAAGAGGAATGATTCCATTTTTGTTTGTAATCGATAAACTCAAAAACTACTAAACTGATTTTAAAAATCCTTTCACGTAGCTATACAAACCTACATTATCAGCGAGTAACATAGGCTATATTTTATTTTCAAACTAGATTTCCACCCGTGGCTACACGAGTATGGACTACACAGTTGTACCAGAACCGCTATACATTTATATATGATGCTGACGTGGCAAATGTTTTGCCATATAAATTATTTCTAGAGATTATTTTAGTAGGAAAAAAAAATTATTGTAAGTGTATGAGGCTGTGGTATATGAGTGAAAAAAGCATGAAGCGCTGTGAACAATGACGGAATATAAAAATAACAAAAGACTAGCTAGAAAAATAACAAATGTCATTTATATTGTTTCATTAATTAAAATTTATTCTATATTGACAATTATATTTTTACTAATTAAATTATCAATCCCTTAACGCAATAGAATGTACAATATTTTTTGTTATTCCATCTTCAGCTATAATACAAACAAACTGGATGGTTTGCCCAGCGGGAGGATGTCACGTATAATTGCCCATGTAAAAGCATGGTGTGCTCAAATCTAAGCCACAGACATCGTTTGGCCTTGAGATTTATCGTTCACATTTCTACTTTGTGTTGTTTACGAAGTGAGACTGACACCAGTAGACGTCTGGCGGGAATAACTGATCAGTTATCAACTGTCGAGAGTAGAAAATTATTAAATTACTAATATTGCTATTAAAAAAATAGGGGATGGTGGTGAAAAAGTAAAAATTCAGGAGTGTAAGTATTTTTTATGCCACATTACAAAAATAAAATTTTAGTCCAAAAATTTTTAGAAAATGGGTATGTTCTCTCAGGTTATTGTCCATTATTTAAAAAAAATAGATTAGGTTAGGATTTGCTTGTGATAATGTGAGGTGCGAAGGGGAACGACGCGCCGCCAATAAGCATTATATTTTTTTTGCATTTCCATAAATAAATATTTACTGCACGAGGTTCCTACGTTCTTCCCCTACAAGCCTGATTAAATATTTACTTTCTTTTCAGCAGGCAACATTGGAAAGCACTACCACAATTTAAACAAAATATATATAGAGAATTCCATATTCAAGCCTAAGCTCGAACCTCTTTTGACACTATTAAAACAGTTGTTCACAAGGGTCATATTAATATTACGAAGTAATTAGTTTTGATGAAAATATTATTCCATTACTAGATCTTGGGACTATAGGGAAGAAAATCCCCTTGGACCCATGAAGGACTGGTAAGTGCCCATTTGATTACATAGATCACAATGTACAAACCAATCTACACTACACATTAGAAACAGATTGAACATGTAAACACCTTATCAATGATATTCGTCAATAAAAGACATCGGAAACTTAGAATGTTTTACCATTATCAATTCTTGTGCTTCTTTCTTTACACCTATATGTGGTGTCATAATGTTAAGAGTATTTGTTGACGATGGTTCTACTTTTTCGCTGACAACTTTTTCTAATTCTTTACGTCGTCGGAGTTCGCGATATTCCTTCAATTTTGCCTCCATCCGTAGCAAACTTTTTCAATGCCTTCGTGGCAACAAATTTAACTTATCTTGAAATTATAGACGCAAGAAATATGATTCTAACATGATTCTAAATATTTCCGACAAAAGGCTGAAAGTATTTTTATGGTAATAAATAAGGAAGTTAAATGTCTTACTGTAGCTACTGAAAATTGAATCGTAACTGAAATTGGAAAAATCTTGTAAATCACTGAATTTGTGGAATTGTAAATTAATGACTGAAATCAACTGAAACCTGTCGTCACTTTCTGAAATGAACTTCATGACAGACCAGCCAGACATGAATTGACGACATGAACATCACAGAAATTGACAGAAATGAACCACGAAAAATGAACATTCATGAACTTGGCACTGCTTGGCACTCTTGTTTAGTGTTGTCATCATGGACGTAATATACCTACTACGTAGATTCAGGACTGCAATCCCGAAACTGCGTAGTAAAAAAATGAAACTTTTGCGTTATGCATAATTTAAATTGTAAACCGTAAGGCACCGTAAGGAGTTAAAATGAATTTGTAGGAGATAGCTACAAAGTCTGAGCGGAGAGTCTGAGCGGAGAGTTCATTTGTCCCTTTCTAACACTTGCCATTAGAAAAAAATATTTCATCTAGTAGGTTCATTACCGAATGTTATATTTATGAATACTCGTCTAATATCAATTTTCTGTGATTTCTGGTTTTTGATATGTCTTGGTATTCGGATGATAATAATATTTTTGAAAGTTTTTACGTTACATTTTACAAATTTATAAAAAATTTCAGTTATATTTAAAAAAGATGTTTTACTTTATTGTTTTGTACTGGCAACTAAAACGAGAATTTGGGGAATTTTGACGTGTGTATTGTCAAAGTTGAAGTTTTTGACGTCATATTACTAAGGTGACCACAATATTTTCTTAAGTTAGGAATCCTTTATGTTTAAAAAATAGATAATGTGTTCAAAATACCCAGTTTTTTCTTTGCAGCGCAAAGTTTAAATTACTATGTTAAAAACGAAAATATTCTGATATAGTAAAAAATATGTCTAAATTTATAGAATAGCATAGTACTTACGCACAAAAATATCAATGGAGCATCGGACGGAAAATCTAAAATGTCTAACTACATGAGTGCGAAATGGAGTCAGCAGCAGGAATCAGTCCAGCGCCGTAGGCATATGTTTCAGTGTAGGATGATATAGAAACACATAGATAATAAAAAATACGAAGCAACATTCATTATATAGATAGATGACCCACCGTAAACAGGACGATGATCATTCGACCGATCGCGGCATGTAGTGCGATTTGTTTCCTATCACGGAATTGATTACGGTTGTTACATATATAGTATGCATTCGTCTTATTATATTGATATCGTGTGATGACGATGGATCAAAACGTTCACCGTCCCAAATGTGACCTAAAACGTTATCACGTTAGTGTTTGCGTTACAAAGTGTTACTTTTGGTTTAATTAGTTAGTAAGCTAAAATCAACTTGTCAATTGAAATTACTAGGTTTGTGAAAATTTCTGCTGCATTAGTTTTTTCGTTTAAGTTTTTAATATATTCTTCATATCTCTATTAAAAAATGATTAAAAAGTGTTTTATGTCTTTGGAAAAGAATCAGTGGGTGGTTGTGGCAAATTTTTCCATAGGTTACTTCAAATATAGTATAAAAAAACTGGTCAGTAATAAACTGTACACCTGTACAAAATTATAATTTTAGGTTCCCACGTTTGCACAAGGCAGTAAAGCGTGACAAAATTTATGAGAAATATATTTTAAACATTGATATTTAGAAAATTCCCAATCTTCTACAGAAAAATCTACAAAAAGAAGAAGACGAAATTAGTTACTTAAATTTTGTAGACGAAACTTTTCCACTCACTTTTAAAGAAATCAAAGCAGAAACTGCGAAAGATACCATTCTTAGTAAAATTTTTGGATACGTGATGTTTGGTTGGCCGGTCCGTGTTAACGAAGCCACCGGAAAAGCATATTTTGATAGAAAAGATTTACATATTGAGCACGGGTGTCTAGTTTGGGGATATAGAATAGTAATTCCATCGTCGTTGCGAGAAGTTCTTCTAAAAGAAATTCATACGGGTCATCCTGGTATAGTAAAAATGAAACAAATTGCTCGTAATTATATCTGGTGGGAGGGACTCGATGCTGACGTCGAACGGGTATGTCGCCATACCCGCGACGTATGGGTATGGGTATAGTGCGCCGCATGCCGCTCGGAGCGAGCACAGGCGCCGCCAGCACCGTTACACTCTTGATCTTGGCCTACGGAACCGTGGACGCGATTAAATGTTGATTTTTTGGGGCCATTTCGTAATAAATATTATTTAATTGTAGTGGACGCACACTCTAAATGGATAGAAGTCGAGCGGGTCAATAGTACAGCGGCGTCGGTAGTGATAAGACATTTTCGGCGGCTATTCGCGCGTTTCGGTTTACCTAAACAAATAGTGAGCGATAACGGACCTCCTTTTTCATTGGCGGAATACACGACATATTTAAAACGTAATGGCATTAAGCAGATTTTAGTCGTGCCATATCACCTTTCTAGTAACGGCGCCGCTGAAAATGCAGCACGAATAGTAAAAAAAGCTCTAAAAAAGCCATTTCAGAAAACCAAGATGAAGACGTAGCCTTAAGCAGATTTTTATACATGTACAGAAATACTGAACACAGCATGACTAATAAGGAACCGGCTGTAGCATTACTGGGACGACGGCTACGAAGGCGTCTCGATTTGTTACGGCCTGACACAGCGGAAGTAGTATGTGAGGCCCAGCGTACACAGGAAGCGCGCCGCGGCGAGCGCATTCTACGTGAAGCCGACCCGGGCCAACCGGTACTTATTCGCGACTACGGAGTGCGCAGTTCCAAATGGGAGGGAGTAGTGATGAAAAGAACAGGACCGGTGTCATACACGGTACAAGGAAACGGCGACCAGGTCTACCGGCGCCACATTGATCAAATTCTGTTACAGAAAAAGAGAAATTCTCGACATTCTTTAACTCGAGTAGATAATAATGAAGAAAATTCAAGATATTCGGGGCAATCATCTGACGAAATAAATGAGTGCGTGGCTGCTGGAAGCGATACACAACAATCCATTTGTATGGACGACGAGTTACCCGGCGGGTTGAAAGGTGACACACGCGATTCTGAGTCGAAAACCACAAATAAGGTTGCGACGCCCGCGTTTCCACCAGCATCCCCACGACCTCTTAAGGCTAAAAGTATTAAACTAACAATACCCACACATGGTATGGTCTTACCCTCCCGTTTTAAAGAAAACAAAAATTGAATACCTCTTAACATTTATGAGGATGGTTTGTACCTCAGTTCATTTATTTTTGTATTAGTTTTTTTTTTCTTTACAATCTATTTAAGTCATAGACGTGTAGCGTAATTATATTATTAAGAAAAATAAGTACCTATATACTAGACCCTAAGACTATCATCATTTTTTCAGAATAAATTTTTTTTTTTAAATTTGTGTTACTGTTTAAATTGGAAAGGAGATAGTGGCATGTAATTAAATTGATTAAATTGTTTAAATTTTAGAAGGGACAGTGATATGTGGGTACATAGAGAATAATGGTAAGCCGGCGCGCCCGCGCCTTTGTTCAATAAACAGTCTGCGACCGACCGTCTTGACTATCATTTATTCCCATACGTTACACTTCTGTGTAGCGTGTTTAGGCACATTGGGATCCTTTTAACGAGATATTTCCTAAGTGATGGGTCCTGGGAACCCGGGCGTGCAAAAGTATGTAACTTATCGTGCTTGGCTTCTTACTCATATGGGACTTAATTTCTTTGTAAATATAGGCGGTCAGCCATCTAATTATTCATCACAATCTAGGTACCTTTATTTCTGTGATTGAATCAGAGATTTGTATTCAAAGCGGTGTTATATATAAGGGGAGCCTGTCGCTAATTTATTAAGGTGATTAAGTTATCAAAAAGCTTTAATTTTTAAGAGTTCTAACTGTTTTACAATTTATTTTGGAGGTGATCCTCCGCCGACGGATCATATTTTAATACGGGTTGCCGCTTTCAGTGACTAACTTTCTTGATCTACCTATGTTTTGAAAAATATAAAACAGTTTCCTAATAATAGTAGAACATAGCGTAGATACTATATACAAAAACTTATGGCGAACCCAAATCATAGGTTTGATCATAGTTATTGATTTCTGATTATTTTCTGGATTACGCACTTAACTTGACTTGATGAACTTTTTGATAACTTTGTGATTAATTTTTGTACTTGATATGGCTGCGAAACCACGTGATTCAACACGCAATTGTTGTTATTTGCCAGTTTTTTAAGGTGTCGGCAATTTGATTTTAAATTAAATTTTTCTCTTACCTTTTTCTTTCTTTACCTGTCAACTTTTCTATCACGCACATCCGCTATTTAGATATTCGTCATATTTTCTCGTTTAATTTTTTTTAAGTAAACTTGGTATTATAGAGCACTCGCAACAAAAGTCAAGATGTGAGAAGAAAAAAATAAAAATAAATTATTGTCACCCTAGAAGAAAAGAGACAAAGGGACTTGGACTGACTTGGAACTCGCTATTTCATCTCCTCGTTTCGCAAAACCGAGTGCACTGTCCTGAACCTAGTATTACGTCCATGCACAATACGTAGTTTCCCTATATAGTTTGTGGTTAAACACATGGCAGCAAAGCAACTGCAACACTAAATCTGAGACTAGCCACACTAAACCAAGGCGGGAAGTTACGATCGATATTCGTACCTACATGCGATTCAGCGTTAATAAGTGTATCTAATAAATAAATGTATCTAGTAAATTAAAATATTAGTTAAATGCCCCGAACATTTTGTAAATGAAAAGCTGCATCAGTCATTAAATTAGTTTCCATCGTTCGTAATTCATAGTATGAAATATATAAAAGAAATTTAATAATAGCAAATTTTCAAGAAAACCTAAATGGAACATCAGTCTGACATGGGAGCTTACGGAGAAAATCCAAATGTACAGAACAGTGGAAATTATATCACAATAATTCCAGTTGATTACTCTCGCAGAGGATACCCTATTCAAGCAGAATATCAATACAAGTAAGAAACAATTGCGATATTGTTTGCTTTAGGTTCAAATATTTTTACTTTATGATACCAACGTAAATATTTTACCTATGTACATCTTGAATTTTGACCTAATTCAATTATTCACTTTTCATTTCACATTGTGTGAAATGCTGTGTTTCTTTTGTGGCATTGTTGTTGCAATCATTATTTAAAATCTTTCGCAGTGAGTACCGGTCCCGCGAAGAATACTACAGTGTCCAAAGTCAAAAATTGCAAGCAGAAGTCAATGCCCATTTATATTCAGTATCCCAAAGGTTGCCACATTTATCATACAGCCCTCTTGGTCGACACAGTGAGTGGGACAAACATGATACACACAAACTGCAGCCTGATGCCAAAGAAAGCAACAGTTCTGATTCGCTTGAGAAGAGTGTCATGGGTACGTTCAAAAAATATTTGGTAGTGAACAGAGCAATCCATGCAGTTTCTGGGCAACAGGTGCAAAGTATCTGACCCGAAGATTTTAAGAATAGGTGGGATGGAAAACTTGCGCACTATTGGAAGAAATAGATAATATTTGTCCATGTCGTACACCAATAACTTGTTTAACAATCTAGAAAAAACAATGCTTTATTACTATCGCTCTATTTTCTATACACCATGTTCAGCTGAACGTAGTCCCAACTTATAAATTGTGTAGAGCTTACAAAAATTCATTCATTCATTTCATTTCATTTTTTTTATTATATGCTACTTTTTTAAACCTTTTTTTTAGTTTTGGTAAGCTCTACACCCTCCATAAGTTTAGACTATGTTCAGCCAAACATGCTGCTATGCTGTTGTTAATATACAGCATATTCAGCTGAAATTAGTCCAAAGTTATAGAGCGTGTAAAGCTTACCGAATTAAACAAAAAGTTTCAAGTGAGCAGATGGCGCAAACTAATGGTTACCGAGAAAGCTTCATTTCTTTGAATTTTTTGTTAAGTTCGATAAGTTCTACCAACACGCTTTATGAGTTTGGACCACAATCAGCCGAACACCCGATATATAATATCGTAGTGTCTGTTCGTACAGACAAATCTTCAAAACGGCTGAACTAATTTAATGAAACTTCGCAACATAAAAAGGGCGTTGTCCGGAGTGGCATAGGCAAATTTTTCTCTACCTATCTGTCTGTTAGTTCAGACTAATCCAAACCAACTGAAGGAAGTCACTGGCGGTCATTAGTTCTAACACAGTGGTGCCAAGGGTTACTCAATCTTTACGTAAAACTCAAGTCTGCCAAAAAAGTTGTTTTCAAACTTTGGATGCTGAATGTCTTCGAAATAAAAGCGGAAAGGCATACTTTTTTAGGGTTCCGTACCCAAATGGTACCAACGGAAACCCTGCACATGGCTGTATTGTCTGAACCATGTCTATTGTGTAACCGAACATGAAAGTGTCTATCTATTAATACTTAAAATTTTCAGTGTAATTTATTTATGAAAAACCTATAGCTAAAACAGAAAAAATACTTTAAAATATTACATTACATAAATAGCCATAACATTGAAAATCAGACTGTTAAAGTATTATTGCTTTAATTTTAACTTTTATCAATTTACAGGTTCAAACCTGAGCAGTTGCTCAAATCAAACGGCGTCGAGCAGTATTGCGGCGGGTTCTTTCAGCACCAGTGACCAAGTCACAAGCAGCGGGAGCACATCCAGTGCTATTTCGCCTCCACTACCAGGTAACAACTAGACTTCATTTATGGCATCTATAATTTCTCAGAACCATTATGAATTATCATACCCGTCCTGACTTTGTAGATCTGTAACACCATTTTTAAAGAATTTCATAGGTTTTAAATTTCTAGGCGAATGCTAAGCTCACACAGATGAAGGCCACGCACAGTGAAGGGTTCCATAGTCAGTATGAATGTTCATGGTTAAATTTCAAATAATAAGTTAAAGTACAAATATTTTGAAAACTACTCAACTTAACTTATTCTTATTGATAGACCGATCGGTCGAGTGGTTAGAGATCCTAATTGTGGAGCCAAGGGTCGCGGGTTCGATTCCCGCCCGAGGCAAATATTTGTGTGCATGAACATGACTATTTGTTCCATGTCTGGATGTAAAATATCTGTACATGTATATAATGTAAAGAATATTTAAGTATGTATATCAATTGTCTAGTACCCCATAATACAAGCATAATACTTGCTCACTTTGGGACTAGATGGCGCTGTGTGGGATGTCCCAGGTATTATTATTAAACAATTTTTTCTTGATTGTGTTTTTTAAGTTGTAACTGCCTATTACTTAATTATTTTTTTCGAATTTTTCACCCCATCGTCCAAAATGTCGATCGACATCGACCTATCTATTGGTAGGTAACCCTCACATAATTGTGGACTGAAATTTTTTTTTTGCGTCTCTTAGTTACATATAGCGACGTTACATTCCAAGTTTCATTTATATATAAAAAAAAAAATAAAAATATTTATATATGTATATATAATAAAGAATATTTAAGTATGTATATCAGTTGTCTAGTAACCCATAACACAAGCATAATACTTGCTTACTTTGGGACTAGATGGCTCTGTGTGGGAAGTCCCATGTATTATTATTATTATTATTATACTATAAGGGTTCCGATTTTTGCCATTTGCCTCCAGAAGTCTGAACAATGAGACCGACAGACAGACAGACAATATTATACAATATTTTAAGGAAGTAAATGCTGTTGAAGGAAATCTTGTATATAAAATCAAGTAGCATATGATGGAACAAGCTTTTCAGAATTGTTTTACATATCATTTAATTTTTTTTAAATAAATAGGTATCAAGGATCTGTGTTATGTTATGCGAGCATTATAGTAATGAATATTTTTTTACTTTTCAGGATCAACAGGAAGTACCGCATCATCATCGTCAGTTAGTTCAAACCCAGTGACATGCATCTACTTAATGTCTCGTACTGCAATCATGGTGGAGATGAGTTCAGAAGAAGTGCCATCTTGTGTGACGGCTGCGAGGTTTCTAAATGCGGTGTTGAATACCGAGGAGCTAGGGTTGTCACAAACTAGTAACAGGAATCTCGCTGCTAGTATTTTTGCGCTGTGGATGTGCAGCCCTTTACTAGGTGAGTTGTTGTACCTAACAAAATGTTCTTCGAGAAGAAATTTCGACTTCCAAATTTTAATTTACCTTTAATATTACGATTTGTTTTGTCAAATAAATACTAAACATACATACTGTATTTTGTTGGTCATATTTATGGGTGTGGCCCTTCGATGTTTAAAGATGGGCCATTCCAACCAAAAAAGTTGTATATTGTATCGATTAAATACTTTTTTTTTAAATTTAAGTTAATGTTTAAGAAAATGTCACATTGTTGGTTCTGTTCTCGCCTCGTATAAAAAAGGTGTGCACCGCATCTACTGCAGTTTTGAAAAATATGGCGTAAACCATAGTGCGTGCCTCAAGTTCTCACGTGTAAATTTTCGGGTTAATTTTTCGAGTGCCTTTACTAATACACTGGCCTATCTTTAAACGTCGACGGTGCGGTGTGGTGCGGACCCAATACAAGCGAGAAACTGCACTTACTATCGATTTATCAGCAGATGTAACATCGAAGTACACAGTCAATCAGAAAATACAGAAGTAGATTCGACGACCTAGAACAGTTTTTATTTCTCTCATAATCTTTTACTTACTTGCTATTCGTTTGTTGCCTGTAATGGACTTCGCACCATTAGTAATATTCTTGATTATGTATATAATAGTATTGTTACGTATTAATATCTGTACCTATACCTATAGACACTAGCTTTCCGACCGCGGCTTACCCCGTGTGGATCGCGACTATACCGAACTGCTATTATTTGGTCATGAATATAAAAAAATATTGAATTAAAAAATATTGAATTAAAAATTATTGTGAGGTGCAGAAAAATTGAAGTTGTATTTTTAGGTGAAAAATATAAAAAAATAAAATATATATATATAAATAAAAAAAAATGGATTTGGAGAACAGCGTCAACTGCCGGGTCTAACTATAGCTAAGAAACGTCTAGGTGACCCCATAAGTACAAAGAATTTTCATCAAAATCTATCAAACCGTTTAGTAGGAGAAGAGTACGAACCCCGAAATTTTATATATAAAGATATTTTTTCTGTACACTGTCTACAGCTTAATACTTTTTATAAAACATAACTCACCCAACGATGCTGACTTATACTGTTTTTATTTAAACAAATCACAAGTTATTAGTTGATAGACAATTTTATTTACTTATTTGTTGGTAATAATAAATACAAACTATTAGGAACTTCTATTACTTTTTTTA
This sequence comes from Luffia ferchaultella, assembly GCA_949709985.1. Taxonomy (NCBI): domain Eukaryota; kingdom Metazoa; phylum Arthropoda; class Insecta; order Lepidoptera; family Psychidae; genus Luffia; species Luffia ferchaultella. The sequence continues at coordinate 17,446,276 of OX453256.1, forward strand.
AAACGAATATAATTTAAAAAATCTATAACCACTAAAACAGTTGTAATACATACTAACTATGCAAGTATTTTTCATAAATTTTTCTATTCTTCGTTCAGAAATCCAGCTGAAACCCCACGACTGCCCGTGGCGGGTCTGGGCGAGCTGGTCACGGCTATTGCGTCGATACGGCCACGCTTCGGAATCAAAAAGATCTCGGGACCAACCCGTACTCAGGTTGCAGAGAAATGTTTTCTTCCCCAAACATTTGGAAGAAACTGTCAAGTGAGTCTGTACTCGCATCTAATGTATGACCCGCGCCTACCTTACACTAATTTGGATTCAAACTAATTTAACTAAACAGGGGGTTTATATATCCATGTTAATTTAATACGGCCCTACCATTTTAGTGTAGGTATGTATCTTACCAGTCATTATCCTCTACAATTTAGTGGGTTTTAATGAAATTTTAATGAGCCAAATGGTAAATAAGGAACCTTTATAATTTCGTACTGTCGGTCTGTCTGTCTGTCACAGTCATTTTATGGTTACTTTATATACACTTACAGTTTCAATCAACCTTTATGGCGAATGTGAACATAGGCACAAGTCGCGTCGCAGTAACCAGTTTTAGGTGTAGCGGGACGCAGTGGAGCGAGTGGCATATGACTGAACCTGCGCAAGCATGCCCATAGCGTTGTATTCCGATCCGCCATAAAGTTTGATTGGAACTCTACCATACAAATAAAAGAAGGATGGCGGTTTGTATCTTGAATTGTGAAATTTATTTATTTATTAGGAGAAAAAACAGTTACAGGTGTTGCAGTACAGTTACAGGTTAAATTATGAAACTGTAACCATAAGTCAGACATCAAATTACAAAATACAAAAAATAATAATTCATTCACCTGGCACCTGATACAGATGAATGCAAACGAGTAATAGTTCAAACGTGAAGTGTATCGGAACCTTCGGTGTAGAGATGATACAAAAAAAAGACATATTTTTGTTAATATTTATTATTATTTATATACCTGCATCAAAAATCAAATAATAGTTATAGTTATGCAGCCGAGAGTACTATTTTCAGAGATTCTCGGATACAAGAGTTATTGTATGAAGAAGCGAGACATAACGTTGTGACGGGACGTTATCCGTTGGAGAGCGCTCAGGCCGTCATGCTAGGCGGCTTACAGGCCAGGATACAATTAGGGCCTTATGATCCACATCGACACACTGCCAGTTTCTTTAGGTATGTATCTATTCATATGTAAATGTGCATCTCATCACATTTGTAAGTATGCCTGGAATAGCATAATAGGTTATAGCCACTAGAGAACGTAAAAATTATTATCCATATCGTTTTGACCTCACGGGTTCTATTTTTGACCAGTAAAACTAACAATTAGTCCTCACTCGTTTATTTTGCTAACAATTCATTTTTATAATCTGACATATCACAAAAAAAATTAATGATTTTGCCTTTTTCATCTTAAAATACCTTGTCATGTCACTTGTATTTGTTTAACATCTCATAAATAGCTCTCATATTTGACTCTACTTGACACTCCAGTAAAGCGCATCGCCTTGTCTATTCTAAGTTTCAATCGTTCTACTACTTTCCCTACAAGTTCCATCATATTAATTTTATTGGCATGACTTTTTCACTGACCCTTTTAGGCTAAAACTTGATATGAAAAATGTCGATGATTGATACGGATGACATGCCCATACCAATAATAGTTATGTTAATCAATTCACATTTTTATTTTCAGAGAACAACAAGATAAATACTTACCCGCTCACGCCAGATCTGGTCGTTGGGCTCAACTCTTACCCGCAGGAAGAAAGGGATCACCAGAAGCAAGGCTGTTGGAACAAGCGCAAAGACCGCCAGCTGCCCCTCCACGGAAATTGAGACACAAATATTTAGCGCACTGTCGAACGCTTCCAACTTACGGGTAAGATTAATTTTGGTGGCCCGGAAACAAAATATATACCTACAAACGAAGGCGGTATAGTATATCCATTACTTAAACCTACATCCCTTGAGACGCCGCCAAAGCACTCAGACAAAAAATCCACAAAGAAAGCCGCTGTACGTGCCGACCGTCACAAAGGAAAACGACGGGTTGCACGTGCGGCGTACAGTTTCAGCGAAAATTTATTAGTATATTTCGACGCTTCACGGAGTAATTAAATGACAAAATATAACGTTTTATTATGAACACAGGGGGTGATCGAAGGATACGTCAAGTGATGAAGAATGTTTGTCATAAGTTTTTGTTTCGTCTAAATAAATATATTTTAATTTGTCTATTTCGTTCCTCTTTTGCCTTTCGGTGTACCGAGGTCTAATATAACGGATATACCTTATTCTGTCCAACGTGACGTTTGACGAGAGGTATTTGTAGCAAACATGACATATAAAGCAAAGAATTATGCAAACGATTTGTATGTTGTGATTTATTTGGTTTTTTTTTTGTGACACATACTAAACATAAATGTGGCAAGCACAATAATCAAAGGTCGACATAGCAAGACTTAAGTAATATATACAGGGAGGGTCTACACAAGCGTGTTATGTACAAGTAGAGAAATCCTAAATGTTAGAATTAGGTGTGCGTACCTTATGGACGGCCCATTATGTAATGTATACGATTTCCATATATTACACGATCCAATATTGTTTTTTTTTACAAAAAAATATGTTTTTAAGGGCGGCATTTTTCCAAGGCCAAATCGAACAGCCAGTTCGGAGTTTGACTAGTCTCTTGATGCATGAGGATATTCCAGTGCTAGTCGCGATCAACTCTAGTGGCGTCTACGTCATAGATGATACTGAAAGTGTGAGTATTTATAAAAGTCAATTATTTATAAGTTCTGCATTTCAATTTTCGTTTATGCGCTTCGGCGTTCTGGCGTATTATTTGAACACTAAGCTCACCAATTTTAGAAAAGTTTGGAGTGAGGTGTTGGGAACAGAAGAACTTTAGAATTAACCACGTCTTGATTTTGTGAGGTCTATGCATAAAAGCACGTCGATGTGTTATAGAAAGTACTCGAATGAACACGCGACTTCACAAGCATTTCGACCGAGTACAGAAATAACTAGAAACTCGAGATAAAAATAAATGAAAATCAATTTCAAAGGCTGCGCGATTCAAAAAAAAAAATAATGCAGTCGAAATTATATTTTTTATTTATTTATATTTAATATTGGCGTTACGCACACTCAAGGCTAGGCGCCGGCACTATGAAATGTTTCCACGATAAATTGTTATTAGAATTTCAAAAATCGAATATTCGAAGACAGAAATTTCGAAATGCTGCGGGGTTGGCATTTCGGCGCCTATATAAAGATGCTAGCGCGGCATGGTTAGTCAGTTTCTAGGTAGAGTCAAGAGGTAACAACTGCGAGTGCGGTAAAAGTACGATAATAGTTTGTGATTTTGTTTTGTAACAAAGTATAAATACAACTTAAATCGTTGTTTTCCTGCATCCTAAATATCTAGCCGTAGCCCGTAACAATATTTTGTGAAGTAATGTACTAATCCTTTAATTCAAATTTTTCAAACGTACTGATGTCATGAATCGAACGAAAACATATCACAACGCGGTCGTAATTATATTGGCCTTTTCACAAAGGAAAGACACAAAGAGTCGATCTTTATGTCTATAGTTAAAATCGAGGCAGATAAAATCTCTGTAATAGATAAACAGACACTTAGGTAAAGTATCTGTTTGAATATTTTTTTCAGACACTACTTCTTGGTCTGTTATACGAAGAACTGTCCTGGGACTTTGGATTACCTTCAGATGAAAACAATGAAGATTGTATGCCATGTTTGTTTTTACAATTCATGGTCGTCGAAAACGGGCTACGAGTTTCCAAAATATTACAGGTACCTATATAATTATTACGACGATTATAAAAGTATTCGTGACAAAATTGTAGGTAGGGGAAACTGGGTAAGAAGAGACATGTGTCGATTGAGAAAACGTTATTTTTTTGTTTGCTATGCATATTATAAATGTGTGTGTGCTAGCAGCACACACCTTTAAAATATCCGATGTAAATCTCACTCGGCCAGAGTCAGCGCTCGTTGTTGAATGTAAGACGTAGAAATGGAAAATGAAAATGAATTAAGACATTAGGACAATTAAAACAAGTTTTTTTTTTCATACTAAAAGTGTACATCAAAACATTCGCAGTTTTCATAATATATTTATAAAATTTACTTCGTTTTTGCAAACAAATCGCAAACTTACGGCGATTTGTTATTTATATTTTTTACTAATAAAATTATTGATCCCATAGTTTAAAATGTTGAAGTGGTTTTATTAAATTAACTATTCAAACACACAAAAAATAAAAATTTCAGCATACTGGCAAAACATGAGAAATTATTAATTTATTTTATTTAAAATCAAATATCTATTTCCTTTAAACAAAAATAAACAAAATTGAGATATATTTTAATTGTTGAACATTTCTTACATTCAATCCCACAATTGGGTCGTTTGAGACGATTTCCATGACCGTTTTTTGATCATCACTTCCCCAACTACTTTTATCAAAATTGATTAGATGGTATTTGTAGCTGAACGAATTCTCTATCTGATAACGAATATACATTTTCTGTAATTTTCACAGTTGAATTGCGAAACTATCGTGAATAGTGTCTCAGCTGACCCCAATCCCTCTACAAAATATAAAAAAATACCTTAATTTGGTGTCAAATGTATCCGAATAGGCAAGAAACATATGCACAGGTGTTTTTGGCACTAAGAAATGAAATCTATGAAATTGTTTTGTCTTTGCGTAATTTATAATTCAATAGGTGGAAACTTGAGTAACACTATGGATTTTAGTGAAATTTTACTATGAAAACTATAGGAATTATACAAATTTTCAGGTGTTTTCAAAGCAATCGGTAATGATGGACACTTTGATTGAGCATTTCGCTGGAGAATATAGAAAAAGGCTAGGACAGGACACCCCCAGTGATCACACGCAGTACGATTATCATTCGGGTGAGAGACGTTGAGCTATAGTATTGACAAGAAAATTTCAAGATTTTGATACTTAAATAGCACCTATTTGCAACATTGGAAAAGTAAAATTTTGTTAAGGCGAATAGAAAACGTTTCTCAGCACTATTTATGGTGAATGGCGACCTACTTCTACAAAAATATTTTTAGTCATTTCGCATCACCCTATCTTCCAAAGTTTATCATTGAATATGGAAGAGCGGGGTACTCCTACCGCAGGTACATATTACTTAAAAGGAGACCTCAAACACAGTTAATATTGTAGCTGTATACCTACGAGTTACGAAATAAAGATCATTCATTTTTTTTAATATTTCCATCTGTATAGTGCAAATGTCGTGATAGCCCTAACGAAGCGATTTCGAATCTATACGGCCATTTGGCCATGGTTCGAATCCGGGCGTGTACCAATAAGTTTTTCTGACTTAAGTACATTAACTATTACTGATTCCGTGCCTCGGAGAGCACGTTAAGCAGTTGGTCCCGGGTGCTGTCAATAGATGGCGATCTTTACAATTCGCCAACCCCGCCGAGCAGCGTGGTGGATTTAAGCTCCAAGCCCTCTCATCTTGAGGCGAGGCCTAAGCCCCTGCAGTGGGGTGTAAAAAGGGCTCATGAAATGGAAAAATTGTGCAAATAGTCTCGGAGTAAAGTGACTGTTACAGACTGTGTTACAGACAGAACAGACAAACGGACTGGACGAAATAAGGGTTCTGTTTTTTGTCGTTTGATTACAGAACCTTAAAAAGGCACGAATTTGGCTTTGCGTTAGTTTGAGTGGGCGCCGAAAGATTCGATGCGATGCGGCGAGTTCGTGGCAGGACAGGGAAATTATTTTAAATATATCTTTTCAGGGTTCCGTACCATAGGGTACCCTACTTCTAAAGCTTTGCTGTCCGTTCGTCCATCTGTCACAGAGATATATCATCTGAACCGTAATAGGTAGACACTTGAAATTACTATGGACGCTATAACACAATAAAATTGTATACCTTTACAAATTACCAGAAACTTGTTTTTTCGACGTTTCTGGTGATTGGTGGTTGTGAGATCATTGTTTACACTTGTGATTTTCATGAAGTATGTAATACTATGGTCGCCATAACTACAAGTAATAAAAATAAAATAAGGTTAAAAAGTAAAGAGAGTCCTCACACAAAAAACATTTTTAATATTGTACAGTGGTACCTACGTAACCCTTCGTCTGCGAATCCGACTCGCACTTGGTACGGACCAAGCGACCAAAGACCAAGCAAGATGAATAAAAACTGTTTTATTCATCTTTTCATATAGTGCGCTTCAAACTTTATGGCGGATCGGAATACAACGCTTTAAGCGTGCTTACACAGATACAGCCATATACCCCTCGCTTCACTCCGTCGCGCTAAGCCTGAAACTGGTTACTGCAACGCGACTTGTGCCCATGTTCGGATGCGCCATAAAGTTTGATTGTGACTGTACTACGCTTTAAAGTATTGACGTATAATTAAATTATATTACAGATTCAGGTAGCATATCGTTACCACCGCTTTCGAGGCCAGACTCCCCGCAAAGAAGGCTTGCCAACAAACTGTCACGTTTGGCGCTAGCGACGCACGACGGTCGCGGGAATTTGTTAGGCGGTGCAGGCGACTGGAATACAGATCTAGAACATCCTCTACCATCCTGGATATTACCTAAACATTGAAGAAATTTAGTTTAATATGGTGAACGGAGCGACTGAAGTTTCTGTAAATTTTGTAAGTAACTAACGATTAATGGATGTGTTAGTACATCCTAGTTTTCAAATTTCGAATCAAATGTGATCCATAGGACAGTGAATCTATTAACACGGCACGCATCCTGTGGTCTTGGTTTAATATCCATCTTGTGAACTCCTCATACTTTTCCCAGGCGAAATATTGTTTATATATACTACAAAATGTATTAATAAACATTACTAAGGAGGGTTGGCAATTCAAATTCGATCCAGGCTACATTTAAATAAATTGTTAATATAATTTTAATATATGAAAATAAAAGTAATTATGTTAGATCAATAAAAAACAATAAAGAGTAAAAATTCAGGTAAAAATCAAACTTTGTTTCACATTAGAATAATTATTAATACTTATTGGTAACGAAATATACCTTATGGAAGTTACACGTTTTGGAGCATGCAATAACTTTTGGTATAAAGATGTATATGGTAAAAGACATGTTCTAAATAAACATTTTTTTAACGGATTTTAATTAAAAATGTCCTGGACCGCATTTAAGGTGCCAACCCTCCTTAATATATTTTATAGTATATGAACAATATTTAGCCTGGTAAAAGAACGAGTAGTTCACAAGGTAAATCTGGATCTTGTACAATCTGGTTGAAGGCGATTAAAAAAAATGTGTTTGTGTAAATTAACATGCCACTAATTTTGTTAGGTTGCTTCGATTGCAGACAGTGTATAGGCAGATGGGTTTTGAAATTACAAACTCAAAATTTAAAAACAACTTTGTTGTTATTAAAAATCTGTGTACAGGCAGAAAAATGAATACCTACCTATTTATTTCGATTAGATTTCATAAGTAAATAAATTATGATGAATTTTAAGTTAGTAAACAATTTTTTAAAATTTTTATACTATTTATGTGTTGTTCTTCACGCTTATTTTCCATGAATTGTAATTTTCTCTGCTACAGAAGACTAGTTTCATCATTTTCAGTATTCACATATACCTATTTATTTCGATTAGATTTCATAAGTAAATAAATTATGATGAATTTTAAGTTAGTAAACAATTTTTTAAAATTTTTATACCATTTATGTGTTGTTCTTCACGCTTATTTCCCATGAATTGTAATTTTCTCTGCTACAGAAGACTAGTTTCATCATTTTCAGTATTCACATACACAGTAAAATTATGTATGACACTTTCACTACCAAATTGTGCATGCCATGTGAACATTCTCTCACTAAGTAAATTTTTACTAGTCAATTTTTTTGTTGTATGTAATTATTGTCATTATCACTTGTAATTATGTTAATGCGATGATAATAGAAATTGAATACAATAAATTATTATTATTTTTTTAATTAATATAACAACAAGCGATCGCCCCTGGCTCTGCCTGCGTAGACTACATGCATCTATGTACGTAATTAAACTTAATCACTTCTAAATAGGGTGCAGAAGAAATTAATTTCTTTTCATACTTTTTTATATTTATAAAATGTATTTCAACTATTATTCGGACATTACCCAAAATCCTTGGGTGATTCTAAGTGAACCCTGGTAAACGTAGGTTTACTCAATCTTCTAGCACTACCCGTAACATATATATGAAGTAACCTAGATATTAATCTCCAAAAAGTCCTCTATGTTGCTATGAAAGCCCAATTAAAATCTGTGCAGCCGTTCCGGAGATCAGCCCGGACAAACAAGCAGACAGGCAGATAGAATATAGTGTGTGTCCATCTTAAGGACCACTCTAAATATCGGTGAATTGATTTTTGAAATTGGACCAGTAGTTTTGGAAATCACTTCTTACACACAAACTTTACCTCGTGTTGTTTACCGTTGTTGTTGTTGTTGTTGTTCTTCTTCTTAATTAATAGCGTTTTCTGCCTACAGCAATTTCGCCATAATTGTAAATTCACCATAATGATTACTTATGGCATCTAATATATTATTTTCAATGTCTAAATTGTAGTTTTATTTCTATAGGTTTGTGCATAGTTATGTCTGTTATAATCTATAGAAATTCAGAAAGTTTAATAGTTTTAAAATTAAGTCGTACTTTACTTAATAAAATTTTATTTTCAAAATAATTATTCGGTGGTTTTCATATGAAATAAATTTTTAACTAGTTCAATAAACACAATTTATTTATAATTGTTAATAGTAAATAGTATGTTAATATTTCGTTAACAAAGATAATTTAATGTTAAAAAACAAAATAACAATACAATAATTGATTGAAAAAACATAGGTAAACCTTATTTATTAACGTTTGTATATAAAAATATGAGATATATTTCACATTGGTTTCGAATTTATCTACATATAAAAACATATTTAACAGGGCCTGGTATTGACTTTATAGTGGCACTATCTTGATTTGGCGTATCGAAAATATTCCTTATAACTTTTTCGCCCACACAACTCCGTATATAAGAGCTCTAACAAAGCTGCATTAATAAAATACCTAAATGTTCTCACTTTCTATTTATAAAAGTAGAAAACAATTATATATATTAAATTCTTTTTAAATTCATATCACCTATTTATAATAAATAAGATTTAAAATATTTTACAAATTAGTATAATATGAGTCTTTTGAGAATATGGGTTTATGCTATTGTATAGTAATAATAATATGATAATAATACCTGGGATATTCCACACAGCGCCATCTAGTCTCATAGTAAGTAAATTTTATGCTTATATTGTGGGATACTAGACAACTGGTAAAATACAGTATTCTTTTTTTAATAATATATACATATATAGATACTTTTTACACCCAGACACGGAACAAATAGACATGTTCATGTACACAAATATTTGTCCCGACCGGGATTCGAAGCCGCAACCGTTGGATCCACAATTAGGGTCTCTAACCATTTGGCCAATCGGTTAGTCGTAGTGCGGACTCACTGACTTGTTAGACCTACAAACTGCAGACCCGAAGGTCGCGGGTTCGATTCCTGCCCGGAACAAATGTCAGTGTGCGTCAACAACTCGATTTGTCCCGTATCTGAGCGTTACATTATACCTATATTTTATGTATTTAAAAAAATTATTAAAATATGTATATCAGTTGTTTGGTACACCTAGCACAGGATGTCCCAGATATTGTTATTATTATTATTATTATTTCAGTGCTGAGATAAATTGAGGTGCAGCATCGCGTTGCAATTTGTGGTATATTTGACAGAAATACAAGAGTTTCAAATTAATATTCAGAACACATAGACTTATTTTGTAAACTTTGAATCAAATTTCTCTCCAAACCGTTTCAGATGGTTCGACATTACATTTTTCTATTCCACTATTAAAATTTTCACTAATCGACGAACTGACTAAGGTCCTATTCTAAGCTCTACAGTTGAATCGTAGCAGTATAGTATTGTCGCATACGTGTGTACTCTTTCAGTAACGGATGTTTGTCCAAAATTTCAATCAGAGCACGGAATCGGGGTCCAGACAAATCTCGGTGTCTCGTAAGGCGGACTTCTAATGCGTGGACTTGAAACGCCAGCTCTGCACTGTTTTGACAACAAATATTAGCACAAAAAGGCATAAAAAAGTAAGAAATATAATTGGCAAATATTTTTGAATAATGCTTATAATGTTTCGGATGTAATTAAATATTCATTTAAATCATATGTTTAAGACCCAAAATAATTTTCATAAATCATATACCTATATCAGATTTTTATTTACAGATTTTAGAATGAAAGCATTGTTATTAGCAGGCTTTATTTTCCAGTATACGTGAAACTATAAAATGATTAGGTCTAGATGTGTATCTACCTACCTATTTTTAATTATAAAATATATATAATAGGTTAAAATTAATATATAGAAAAAACTCGAACCTGGTAGCGAAATAAGCGCTTTCCTTTTCTGGGGTAAGGATGAACTGGTTAGCCAAGTACCATAATTTCTTTTGTTTGTACTCTTCGTTAAGCTGCAATCAATAACATTTTTTGATGAATATTGCAGTTTTTTTTAATACAGCAGATGCACCGAAAACAAGGCACCGCCTTATACTTACATTTTTTTTTTAATTTTAACATATTTTATAACTAGGGATGTTGTTATAACACTACTTTCGTCTTAAAATGTTTTCTTAATCAAAGAAAACAAATTTACAATACATACCTATATTATACTTTTTGAGATTAATATAATTTAGTGACAGTCTATGTTAAAGTTTCTATAATATTTATTTTAACTTGCCTTGTCAAATCTCTCTTGTACCAAGTTCTGTCTTGCGAGTTGTTTGGCGCGGAAGTCGTAGATGCATTGTTCTCGCACTAAGTTGGCCTCTTTGAAAGACAACGGTGCCCCACCGCCGTGGCCAGAACCGAATAAACGCGCCAAATATGGTGCCAGAGGATCTATTTCGGCTTCCGTTTCACGCTCTTCGACTTCCGCTTTTCGCGCTTCCTGAAATACGAGCATCATCGAAATCACTATGACTCGTTATAAATCATCTGTGTTTAAATATAACTATTTATTTCAGTAATAAGTTGCTACTGACGATACATCGAGAGATCGCAGACTTCTCCTATTTACAAAAAGTTGTATAAGATCTGGTCGAATGGTCCGAACTTCTTTCACATCTCCATATGCTCCCAGTAGACCCCTAAGACTGAAGAACCGGTTAAGGCCACCTACGCCAACATCCAATTACAAGAAAAACTTCTTTTTGGCATCCTAGCAATAACTTCAACAAACGGTTATTAGATGATCCTAGTATTGACCTCTTTTATTCTAGCGTTGAAGCGGTGTGGCCTATTCTGAGTAACAATTTCTTGGTTTGAATATTACATATTTTACTTGTCTAAGTTCATCGAGTATTGAGAGCAATGTGTGTTTTCTTCAGCATGTGAAGTGCAGGATGTATGTGCGTGGTGCGTTGAGTGCATATGCTGACAAACATTTTTTACTCTCTACATATGAGAACCTCTAATTGGCCGTCTGATGTAACTTTCCGCAGTTATTTGTAATTGTCTTGGCTGTTGATTTTCCTTCAAATTAATAAATGAAAGTTTCCGTAGAGCCGACGCGTCGTTAGTTCAACGCAGACGTCTGCTACTGGATATAGGTTTCCCCTTAATATACCAGCGCTTTAGAGAGATACGTCTGTTAAGAGACACTACAAGAAAAACAAAACTATGTTTTTTGGGAAATAACATATGTCCGTGAAGTGAATATAATTATTGCCGTTTGAAATAGAAAAAAAACCAGCCAATTGCGTGTTCAACCACGCACAATGAAGTACGTGATAAACTTGACTTGATTAAGTTATTGTGACATTTACTACTACCTGTGTTATATTTTTGGATAAAAGAAGTTTATTTTTTGTAAACTATTGTAGTTTTTCTTTGTTCTTGTTTGAATTGGTTTCTATCTGTGATGACAACCGATCTTATACATAAATGATTATATGGTATTCAAAGAAAAAACCGTCGCCTTACTCAATATTTTTGTTTCGTTCCTCTACAACTCTACATTGTTGCGTATAATTTGAGGTCTTGATTTTTAGCTTTGTCAAATGAACTCATGATATAGGCAAATAAAACTCTTACCTGTTCCTTCCAGCATCTCTTGGCAGCGTCGTTCCTCTCTGTATCGAACAGAGCCACTACCAAAATGGGGTTTGTGAGTTCTCTATGTCTTTGGCGTAAGTATTCGGAAACGTCCGACTCTCGATCTCGAATGAATTTTCGCGTCTCATATTCCCATTCTATGTTGTCGCATAGCGTCAAATATACGTTCAATTTTCGTGGCTCTTTACTTATTGGATTTGCCTGGACATAATTAAAAAAAGTATGTAAAAAATTTGGCACTAAAAAAGAATGGGTGGTCCTTTACAGGAATTCCAGAATATTCCAGGAATGACGTGAAATATACTATATATAGGTATATACTAAACTATACCTAGACCCGATCAGGTCGGGATCTAGGTTTTGGTGATCTCATCCAATCTTAGAGATACGCGTTACGTGTTCATAGGCGTGTCTGGCATGGCATCTGCAAAAAGGAGGAGGTTCTAAGTTCGTCTGTGTGTTTCTTGGCTTTTTTTTTATATATTTTCACGATATCTTTGGCAATTGTGACCTGATTTAAAAAAAATCTTTTTTGTTTAAAAGGGTACATTCCCAACGTGGTCCCATTGCCACCAAGTCAGGATCTGATAAAAGGGATCCCAGGGAAATTGAGGAAAAGCCTCAAATTTTATACGTACACATAGTGTGTTTTTAGATTTAATTTAGTTCGCGTGGTACGCCTAACAACACAGGTATTTCTGTAGGTATTTACTCTTTATTAGGAAGTGAAGTAGACTTACTATACTTAAGCTGCTTAGGTATATGCAAAAGGGGAATGTATTAAGGCGTTTCCAAACCTGAGGGGTCGTCGTCGAAACATCATCCGAGCTGCCGCGCAAACACTGAATATTTCGATCGACGAAGTTGGTTGTCAACACCTACCAGATGCTCGTTGGGCCTCGATCGATACCGAATGACCGGTTTTTTGGTTACCACCTACGTATTGGGAGCTTTTAGCGGGTAAGTATGCGGGGTGGATCGGAGAAAGGCGGGACGAACCACGTTCTCGTTATTCCACATTTTAATTAAAACTATCTGCCGATCGATCAAGGTATCTTGTCAGTCGGTAGACTTTGTTATGTTAGCTGCTATTTCTTCGACACTAAATCGTGGTACGATTAAGTTTGAACGCGGCCAAACAACTATACGAAAAGATGATCCATTTTATATTATAGTCTATAATAATAATAATAATATATGGGAAATCCCACACAGCGCTATTTAGTCCCAAAGTAAGCAAGTATTATACTTGTGTTATGGGTTACTAGACCAACTGATATACTTACTTATTCTTTTTTTTTTTCAAATAATATCTAACGTATATATATATAAATATGTTACACCCAGACTCGAAACGAAATAAACGTGCTTATGCACACAAATATTTGTTCCAAGCGGGAATTGAACCCGTGACCTTTGGCTCCGCAGTGAGGGTCTCTAACCACTCAGCCAATCGGTCATGTAGTCGATGGATAGTCAGTATATGGATAATCACAATATATCCAGATATCTTGGATGGATCGAACAATATCTGTCCACCGGTCTCTGCCAAGTTAGGTTTTGTGTACACCCGTGTGTCGTTGGTTACAAAATTATGGGCGTAGTGGTATAATAGTTCTATAATATTGTCTGCAATACGAAATATCCTCTTCCACACGTCTTCTTCTGCTGGCACGTTGGGATTGCGACTGTAGGTTTCTGTTACCGTCTGAAACAAGAACAGAGAGTCAAACTTCATGCGAAGTAAATTAACTGACAAAACATTTAGAAAATGGGAAAATCAGCAGGTAAGAATTTTTCACGTTTTCAGTGTTATTACTACTTTGTAGTGATAAAGCATCTGACAAACTGACAGATGACACGACAACGATAGAAGACAGCGAAGGTCCCATTAAAGTTATAAGTTTTCTTTGTTAGGTGCCAACTTGTAATGTAGTCTTTTGACTACAATACGAAACGATGAAAAGGGAAACTGACCTGAGCTGATGGTGATGGTACTGCCGAGACACCTCGCTTGCCTTGTGCTGCTACGCGTCAGCGACGGGGTTTTCACAGTAACGGTCTGAGCTGATGTTACTGTCACTATACACTCATTGTCTTTATTTAGCGCTAGTGGGATGCCACGATATTCAAACGACTCGAATTTGGGTTCCTTTTGTTTAGCGATGTACACTTACACTTTTACCGACGGTTCGGAGCGAGAACACGCGTGAGCCGCTCGCGACTGGTGCGCGCTATCATTGAGAGTGAATGATATTGTCGAGTCCATAATCTATGGCGCGAACACAACTAAACTAACTAAAATGCAAAACAGTGCGAAATTGTGAATAAAATACGTACATGTATTTTCCTCTTTTCAGATTTACTGCCTTCCGTGTACACTATAATTCTAGTCTCCAGCCTGTAAATACATATAATATATAATTATTAATATATCTAGGAAATCCGCTTTGTCCAAATATAGAAAAATCATAAATTCTAATAAAAATTACATCAAAACATGTTTACAGTTTTGTTCGAGTAAACAAAAATATATACCGATAGACAACAAAAATTTAAAATATGTATTTTGGGTTCGACTGAGATAATGTTAACTTTCGTGGAAATGTTAAAATATTTGCAATTTTACCAATTATGGCATTTTCTATTTGATATAGCATATGATTTTTAGCGAATGCCATAAAAACTTTGTCTCATGTACCTAGTAATTTTACTAGGTATTTAGAGTGCGTATTAGGTGTCGACTGAACGTAGTCCAAACTTATGGAGCGTGTACAGTTTATAGAACTAAACAAAAAGTGTAAAAAATATGACGATTAAATGAAAAAAAATGAAACTAAACTTTTTTTTTAAGAAACTGTTAGTTTGTGCTATCTGCTCGCTTGAAACTTTTTGTGTAATTCGGTAAGCTCTATACTTGCTTTATAAGTTTGGACTACATTCAGCCGAAACCGCGGTATATTATACGGGATGTTGGGCTGAACGTACTTAAATTTACAATGTTTTTCTCGGTAACCGTTAGTTTGCTCCATCTGCTCACTTGAAATTTTTTGTTCCGTTCGGTAAGATCTACACGCTCTATAAGTTTGCACTACGTTCAGCCGAACATCCTATAGACTATCGAAGCTATTTTGTTAATGCGATTTAATTTGATTCGTCAGTTGAGATAAAATATTCGAAACCTGTCTTGTCTATCAGTGTAATACTCGTCGAACGTAAGCGCAGTGCATTCTATCCGCGTGAGATGGTCCAGACGCGCGTAGTAGTTGAACTCGAGCACTCGGGTTCCTTCCACCGATCCTACTGGTGCGTCGAACGCATGTGTATGCTCTGAGAATAAAACAAATACATAGATTATAGTCACCAGCGATTTCAAACATAGTAGATTCTGGTAATATTCACAATTGTGAATCAAACAAATAAAATAAGTTATATGTGGTCCTATCAAACATCAAACAAAAAAGGTTACACTAAAAAAAGATGTTCTTTAAATATTATAATGATTCACTATCAATAGAGCAATGGATTATTGAGACAAGTTTACAATGGGGTCCTCATGTTATGAGGGTGGCTGGTAAACTGAGCTCTGCTGTTTTTGCAATTAGCAAATAAGAAGACTAACCGATGTGCCTACAGCGAGGCTTGTTTATTTTAGCTACTTTCATAGCATAATGTCATATGGCATTCTGCTCTGGGGAAAGGTCGCTGACATTCAAACAATATTTGTTCTGCAGAAAAGGGCTATTCGAGCTATATATAAATTAAAATCTAGAGATAGTGTGAAGGCTCACTTTAGAGAAAGTAACATTTTGACAGTCCCTTGTCAGTACATTTATGAAAATATAATTTATGTACATAAAAACTTAAATGCTTTCTCTAGGGTGGGTGATGTCCACAACTTAAATACAAGACATAAGCATATGTTATCGATTCCCAGGTTCAGACTTTCAAAAGTTAATAATTCTTTCATGGGAAATTGTATCCGTTTTTATAATAAAATTCCAAAAGAAATGTTAGACTTGAATTCTAATCAATTTATAAAGCGAGTTAAAGTCCAACTCATGAAAAAAGCTTACTATTGTATTACCGAGTATTTAAATGATAAGTGCGCATGGACATCATTGTAATAGTTGTAAGACTTTAAATTAAAAAAGAAAAAACAATTAAGAAAAACATATATTTAAATAAAATAAACAGAGAGGAGTTTCTTACCGGTTCTTCTCCTCCTAGTTTTTGAACCGGTACCTAATCCATTTATTTTGACTTTCAATAAGTGTGTGTAAACATCTTATATTGAATATAAACACTTTTTGAATTTGAATTTGAATCATTAAATACGAGAAATACGAGAGGAAAAATAACGCGTCAACAGAGTTACATTACAAGGATAGAACAGGAACCATAAATTACGCTGTATTACTTGCATTTTATGATGTGAGTGTTTCTCTGCTAGGAATCATCATAATATTTAATAACCATTTTTCTCAGTGTACAATCGTAACATTGTTATAATTCGCCTATTTATTAAAGAAACACGTTCCAATGGCCAGAGTCTAGTCGCCACATTAATCGCGTATTTGTTACGACCATAGAGTATTGAAGTTGACAGCAGTTTATGGTAGGTACGATAGAGTATGCGATGTCTGTATTTGAGTATCGAACGAGAGCGATCTGAAACAATTAATGTGAAAGCGTACGCGCGAATTCGCTAGATTATCCTAGCCTTAGGGTTGTCATGACATAAAATCATGTATGAGAGATTGGCACGCGCGACTGTCTATATGTCTCTGGCAAAGAGCGCTAGGCATATGAACTTACGAACTCTGTGGTTACGGCCTGTGGTACGGTAAAGGTAATCTTCAACGTTTACTTAACTAAACATTTTACGCAATTTTAACACTCACTTAGCATATGATCCTTCCTTCCGACTTTGAAGCACTCCCTGACTTCCTTTTTAACGTGATCTATTCTAATCGTCTCCATTTTGTCCATTCTATGCTCAAACCATTCGTATCTGAATGAAAAAGTATTTGAATTAGTTTCAAAAAATATATAAAAAACGGTTGTATGTATCAGTGTGTACCAACACGTGTAAGAGACCGAGAAGTTAAACTTCTGTGGGTTTTACACATTTTTTTTGTGTTATTTTTACACTCATACATTTAACACGTATCTATAATCGTAACCGAGTTGGACTGAGTTTGACCAAGTTATACACGATTGTGCTATTATGTCTTACTTCACGTTCCCTAGGCATTAGTACTAAACTTCTATTATATTACAGGGCAATGTTTCTACTGGTGGATTTATTAGCAGGCTGAGTAGGCTGCAGCCTAGGGCGGCAGGTTTTAGGGGCGGCAAAGAAGTCAATTTTTTTTAAATTTTTAATTAAATAGGTTAATATGTATATAGGCACCTAAATGTTATTAGGTCTAAACAAACAATTCAACATGTAATACATTGATATATTTCACCACTTATAATTTAATTTATTTATATTTAATATTAATATACATAATTTTTCCTACAACTTGCGTAGTCGTGTTTGATTGCATGCGGCGCGGGAACGAGTGAAATGGAAGTTCGCTGTGTTCCCTAAAAAAAATTTGGATGGCCTACTAGTGGTAAATGTGTAAAAATCCCCCACTGAATATATCACTTTTAATATACAGTCATAGACAAGTCAACCTTTAGACCACGCTTTAACAGGGAGTAGCATTCGCCAAGGCTATGTAGTGACACTACATAACTACGTCACTAGTGAGCCGTCAGTTGGCAGCACGTCGGAAGCCATTAAATTGTCAATTTTGAACGTGCCAATGAAAACTAGCCGACATCTCCCCGCACCCCGCCACTTTTTGGCGATTTCGTTTTCGTACTGACGTTTATTAAAGCGTGGTCTATAGGTTGACTTGTCTGTGTATACAGTACATTTTGCTAACAAACTTACGTTAGTAACGGTTGAGTTAGGGCGTAGTCTTTGAAAATTTTCACTCTTTGTACTATCCCATCGCGCTGTGAGTACGGGGCGAACTTTTCGTGTATCACTTTCTTGTAGTGCACCATTTTATGGCTGCCTGGGTAGCGCTGCTCGAATTCTAGAAAAAGAAGTATAAGGCCAACGTCATGCAGGTCAGGTTTTAAACATGAGTTTATAAATAGAGTCCAACATTCCCCAGGTGTAGGCCGGGATGCCGGATAACTTATAAATACAAATTTTTCACTTGCTATGATGCGAGGTGGTCAAACTATCAATGTTGATCATTGCGGTGATAAATATAAAACTTGTACATTTACCAATATAATCATAAAGTACCAATTGACTAGAAGCCCTGCTCTGCGTTTACCTTCTAACCACTCATACTATAGCTAGCCGGTGTATGATGGGGAATTTTAGTCCGAGTTTCAGTGCGCAAGGTCCCCGCGCGGCGCTCTTCAACCCCAAGAAATCCCCGCACACCGGTTCTAACCCCCCGAAAATGCGAAATGTCACTTCGATACTGCGAACTGACATTTATGACTATTAAAACCAAACGCTGCGGTCAAATTAATTTAGTCTATGAACATAATGTACGAATTCAGACCACATTCAGAACTCTTTTTCGAAAGAGGTAGGCAAAGACTTATAACTTCTCAACATTGGTATAGTTTGCCTCAAACTTTATGGCGGATCGGAATACAACGCTCTATGTGTGCTTGCGCAGGTACGCAGTGGAGCGAGAGGTATATGACTATATACCTCTCATTCCACTGTGTCCCGCTACACCTAAAACTGGTTACTGCGACGCAACTTGTGCCTATGTTCGGATCCGCAATAAAGTTTGATTGGAACTGTATTAAGCGGACCTCTTCGACTGACGTTTTGTCTCTCCGCTCCAGGGTCACGGCGTGAGGGGTAAGAAGTCTCGTCACCGCAACCGAATTTATGGTTCCTTTGGCCCGCGGGCGTGTTTGAGATTTTTTTGTTGGGAATTTACCTTCTCCAGAGAACTTGGAAAGGATAATGCGGTAGAAATGTGAGAGGAATAAGATATGAGGATACTGCTGTCCCGTGAAAGAGAAAAAGAACAATAAATGGGACAGATGCTGTCCCATCCAAGTGTACAAAGCATTTGTCAAAGTAACTTTCTGAAAAGCTCGTGTATTTTTTTGTTTTTATAAATATATTATAAATTATAATAAACATTCCATTGAGACAACAAAGGATCTAAAATAGCGTACCACAGTACAGAATATGGTATATAACTGCTTATAAGCAGTTAGAAATACCCAAACATTTTGGAAGTATCAAACCGATTTACCGCCTTAAACACAAACAATGCAATACTCAAAAACATATAAATTATGTGTGATCAAGAATCTAAAACAAACAAAAACAAATTGGCTTAAAGTATCATCTCTAAGATTGGTTGATAGAAATCAATTTTATCATACCTAAATAGGCCAGCGAGATCCACCCACTTAGCATAACTACTTGTACCAATATATTGTGCTACGGTTCATACCATCAGCCGATATGTCAAGTTTCTCGACCCAGCTGGTGGGCATGTCCAAGTGCTTTTCAGTTTCGACGGCAGTGCTTTTGTCTCCATAGTCGACGCCCGTCATTTGGCGGCGCGAAAAAGGCTCGCCGGCCAACAAATGCTCCCAGCACTTCAGATCGCATAGATCGTAGCTAATTCGGTCCAGACCCTCTGAGCAATCCTGCAAATTTGCCTGAAGAAAATTTTCTTTGTTAGCAATTGAAACATTTAAAAAAAAGTCGATCCAATATAAAGACAAAACAATCATTGAGGGAAAGAAAAAATGTTACGATGTCATGAAAATTAGAATAGGTATTCATATATACCATTCGGTGATAATTTTTCAAACATTCCTTTGACGTAATTGGAACATTATTTTAATTAAATTGATAAGTACGTTCGTTGAATTGAGAATATTTAAATATAACACTTTGAACTTTTGTAGGGGACCGGAAGTCTCAAAATTCAACGAGTTGGATTTTGCGATATATGTCTCGTTTCGCGCAGAGCAAGAAGTGGCTATACTGACACCCATTTCAAAAATGAGAATACGCTTAACACGTTTGTTGTCTGTTTTCACCGAATAATTTAAAAAAGTAAATATATGATTTACTCAAAACGGAGCGAAACGTAATTTTTTTCATGATTATATTGGAACAACCGAAAGTAATATGGGCTATTGTATATTTTATCCCATCGGATGCAAAACTAAACAGATTCGACATAAATCAGGAGCAAACCTCTAAGCTATATAATGGAATAGTAATAGAAGTACAGTTCTAAAAATAATTATGTCCATGGGACGGAACAGCGACCAAAGCAGGTAGTAAATAAAACGTTACTAACATAGTAGTTCTCATGGTTGTATATGGCATGGATACGTTGGTATTGCGGAGCGGACACTGGATAAGCGTTCCCTTCACTCGGCTCTATGAAGAACGGCTCCTCAACACCATGCGGCCCTGGCAGCACGAGCACCCAGGCATGGGTACGCCACCCGTCTATTTCATCTGGCGGTGGTTGTTCCAGTTCCTTAATAAAATATCCAATTTTTAAGATGTCTAAGTAAAATATTCATCGACGTCGATTATTGATAACATCTTTATCAAACAAACGACGACCAATAGAGTTGTGGGCGTTTTATAGAAGGTGCGAGAACTTCACAACCTTCTTAACGAAGTGAAGAATAATAGGTCAGGAACCAGTGTACTTTTTTTGCTATGAACTATCTTTTAACGAAATAAAGTGTATAAGAACTTGTCCTCTACAGAGCGTGTCATAAAGAATTGATGATTGTAATAGTATATTAACAAAACGATATGAGCATGATTATAAAAGTTGTTTGCTATTATTAGGTAAATACATTGTGAATTAGCTTACGGAATGTTTACACTGTCGAAACAAAGTGGAATAATAGTCTAAAGTAGTATTCTAAGTGCCGAAGCAAGATTGATATGACGGCTGTGTTACCTATATGTTAAATTAGGCTGTGTTATATTGCCTTCATGAGTTTGAATTAAATAAACATATCTAATACAAAATACAAGACATATAACGTGATTGAGTCTCACATCTATCAGCCTTTGCCTCTCCGCTTCTTCTTTGTCCAAAGCATCTTGTTTCTTCTTTCGTTCCTTCTCCTCCATTTCGAGGATGTACTTAGAACGTAGATCGGGTAACGGCACTAGTTTATAACGAGGTTCTTCTTCGGGTATCGACTCTTCTTCTATCACCTATTAAAATTACCTATTTATCAGTACTGTTCTATATTATGCTCTCAGACTAAAAAGAATGACAGGATGCCGAGAATCAACGCTTTGAACCCGCAAAGTTAAATGTGTTACTGTGCGATTGACCTTTGAATACTTCGACAAATCGATTACACGACACACGATGGCATTTTAAACTTTTTTTTACCCGTGTGCGGAGGGTAATGTTTTTCTAGTGTATGTATGTCTTTTTCTGTGGCCTAAACGGCTTGTTGGATTTTTTTACATGTGAAATGTTAAATCCGCCTTATTCGTGGTAGTGACATAGGGTCTAAAATATTTAAAAACGGCGTCTGAGAATTAAAAAAAGTGCTGGGAAATAATAAAAATCGTTATTAGAACAACACTGGTATCAAATAAAAACTAATAGTAACTTGATATCATTTATAACACTTTTATGCTACAATTTTGACACAAATTGCACAACAAAATAATGATAATTCCTGGGACGTTCCATACAGCACCATCTACTCCCAAACCAAGCAAAGTTTGTATTATGGGTACCAGACAACTAATATATATACTTAAATATTCTTTTTAATATATATATAGATATTTCACACCCAGTCACATAACAAAATAGGCATGTTCATGCACACAAATATTTGTCTCGGGCAGGAATCGAACTCATGTTACAGTCTTTAACCACTCGGCCAATCGGCCAGTCAAAATACCACACTGGATCGGTCTGTTGTGGATATTTAGCTAACATATCGTTGAATCAGACTTATGTAGCCCTAAGTCGAGTAGAAATTCAAGAGAACTTTAGTTTTTAAGTTTAAAAAAAAAATTGTATAGAAAAATTAAAAAACTCGTTTGCATAAAAAATAATTAACAGAAAAAATAAAAAGAAGCTCTAAAATCTATAAAATGTGAAAAAACACTAAGATTTATTACACTAAGACCACTACCAAACATATTTTGGTAATTGGTTTGTATTCGTCTGCAATATCTTACATAACATTCAAGCCATATTTAAATGATAGTGTATTTTATTCACATTCTATAGATTTTATAGTTTGTTTTCTCTGTTCAGTTAATTATTTTTTCACGTTTTGGTGTAATTATACGTGTGCGATTAAAATTCACCAACCCGCATTCAAGCAGCGTGGTAGATTAAGCTCCAATGCCCCCTCATCCCGGAGAGGCCTAAGCTCCTTCATTGGGGCTTTAATGAACTGATGGCATGGTATGGTATGGTTTACGTGTTTGGTGCATTTACAAGCAAATCTGCAAAGTTTATGACGAACATGGTTAAAAAAATTTTTTTATTTTTTTTAGTAGCGCGATGATGATTTAATTGATTAGTGAACTTTTTACCAACTTGTTCCATTTCACGTCACGGGAAATATATACAAGCTGCATTTTATTGAAGACCATATTGATGTCGATAGAGAATATTTCTACTAACACAAGAAAATTATTAAATATTATTATGAGAAAAATACCTGACACATGTCGCACACGACATCTACCCCAAACTATAAATAGAGCTTGTATTATGAGTACTAGACAACTGATATACATACTTAGGAATATATATTTTTTATTATACATACACATACGGCGTGTTCGGCTGTTCGTAGTCCAAAAAACATGTAGAACTTACCGAACTAAACAAAAGTTTAAAAAAAAGTGATAAAAAAGTGAAACGTTAAACGTTTTTCTAGGTAAGTGTTAGTTTGCGCCATCTACTCATTTGAAGCTCTATACGCTCTATAAGTTTGGATTACGTTCAGCCGAACACGGGTATGTTTTTACACCCAGACACGGAAGAAATGGACATCTATTGAACACTAATAATTGTTTGGGGCGGGAATCGATCTCGATTTGGTTCTGCAGTGAAATGTGGTCAACATTTACCGTTATTTACCTTGATTATCGTGCTATTTGTGGCTGCGCCGGTAACGTTTTCACGAAAAAGTCATGTTCATTCGAAATTTTTCTTTTAGGTCATTTGTTTTGATGACCGATTGGTCAAGTGATTAGATACCCTTGCGAGCCAAGGGTCGCGGGTTCGATTCCCGACCGGAGCAAATACTTATTTGTGTGCATTAATTAACATGTCTATTTGTTCCGTACCCCAGTGTAAAAGTGTCTATATATGTATGTATTATAAAGAATATGTCAATATATGTACCAGTTGTCTAGTACCCTATAACACAAGCATGATATTTTCTCACTTTGGGAGTAAATAGCGAAGTCCCATCCATGTGGGTTGTCCCAGGTATTAAGTATTATACCTAAAGGTAATAATATTTATTGTATCTAGGATAACCTCCGTTTCATCCGGTATAAAAGGACAAGTTGTCCTGTAACGTATTCCCAAAGCGGTGTCTCTGCGGGCGTAGCCGTGCACAACAAAAGCATCGTAACCAGCGCCACCTAGCCAGGATACCAGAACGTGGGCGATCTCGAACGGGTTCCCGCTTCGACGAACTAGCACTGTGTAGGGTGACATAATGCGTTCAGGCTGTAAAATAAAGAATGTTCGATGGAAGTTCTGCTGTTCAAAGTTTTCAGAGTTTTTCATGAATAAAAAAAAACTATTCTATGTAGCTATTGAATAATAGATGGCACTATAAAAAGTACCATAGTTCCGATTTTAAAATAGTTTATTGCTATTGAATAACAGATGTCACTCTATTCAAAAAATTTAAAATTTTATTCTTAGTATTAAATAAAATTTAATTAATATTAATTATAATATAATAATTTATATAATAATAAATATAATAATTTATAATAATTAATTGCGAGTTTTTTCTGACTTGAGTACATAACTGTCACTAACTCCGTGCCTCGGAAAGCACGTTAAGCTGTCGGTGTCGGGTGCCACCAAGAGTTGTCTGGCAGTGGTTAAAATCCACCAACCCGCACTGGAGCATCGTGGTGGATTAAACTCCGATTCCCCTCTCACCCTGGGGGAGGCCTAAGCCCCTTAATTGGGACATTAATAGGCTGGTGGAAGTGTAAGTAGGATTGTTATTAAACTAATGCTTAGCTAGAAGAACATCAAGAAGGAGCGTCTTATACTTCGAAACCAAACAAATTGACAAACTCGGAGATTAGGCAGTTGTTTGTTTCAATATTTAGTTAGATATGAAATGTAATTTCATAAATTTTATTTGCGTTCCCAGTATACAATTTTAAATGCGCGTCATAATAAATTCTACTTCGCAGTGCAATGTCAAAACACCAAAATGGCGTATATATCCATTTTCTTCTCATATTTTCGTGGTCACGATGCGGTGTCCCTGTAGTCAGCAAATCGTATAATTAATGTAATGTAAATTAATTTCTGATTACTTACCTATATGCACCAAGTTCGAAATTAATCAATATCCTACTTCTGAGTGGCTAACCGCTCCGCTCGGCTTAGTTCCTCGTATTGACATAATCTAACCTGACATCAATTTGAAAAAAGTTAGAAACTGACGACGCCGTTTGTAATCAGACGAATTATATTTACACGTTGACTTATTAATATTACTGTGATTAATATATTATTATCCTATTTCCTGAAAATCAATACTACAAATAAATAAAATTGAAATATCTATCTGTGATTACGAAAATTTTTTTTGCTTACGCCCATATGTTTATTTGGGAACCAAAATCAAAACACGTTTTTCAAAGTATGTTTGGGCTAATCAAACTGGCTCCTAAACGGCTGAACTAATTTTGATCGGACTTTCAGTGGCAGATACAAAACTTTTAGAGAATATTTTAGTGTAATTTTGTTCCGGAAACATTTGGGGGTTTTTACTCAAACTTGAAAAACTGTAGAAATCAAACAAAACCACGGGCTCTAGTATGAAATAATCTCGGCTCAACGTACTGAAGAAAGTCGCCCGAAAATTGTTTTGTAATTCGCAGTAGATTTGGTGACATTGCCGAGAAAAATTTCAACAAAAAAAAGTTTTTTTTTTCGTTATTCGTATTAATTATATTAAAATTATTATGAAATGCAATTTTAAGAATTTAATTTCATATAATTCAAATAAATATAAATATATATACGTTTAGTTCCACAGGAGAGTGCAAGAGATAATAATTAAAACTGATTCATAATCTATTATGGATTGAATCCCACCGTTGTAATAAAATGAAAAGTTTAACGAAACGAAGTGAGCGCCCAATAGAACTTTTGCGGGTCGCGATTTCACTTTTCACGGAAAACTTTGACGAGATCCCCCGCCCCTCCTAACGCGCCCGCTCAACTCTCTATAAAGGGGGCGAAAGGGTGATTGACTTGTCAAGTTTTGTTATAATAATCTATATCTCAATAGTCAATGTCAGAAAATTAATAATTTCATATTTAAGGGAAAGTATAATGTAGTCATTGTGGAATAGTTTATTGTGTCGACTTGTGTAATCTATTAAACCTAAGGCTTGATTTAATTTCGAATTTTTCTGCGGTAAGGTTATAATATATCCTTTATTATACGGGATGTTCGGATGAACGTGGTCCAAACTTATAAAGAATGTAGAGCTTACCGAACTAAAAAAAGGTTTCATAAATAGCAACTGATTTAAAAAAAATGAGACTTTATACATGTTTTTCTCGATAACAGTTAGTTTGCGCCATGTACTCACTTTAAACGTTTTGTTTAGTTTGGTAAGCTCTACACGCACTATAAGGTTGAACAACTTTCAGCCGAACACCTCGTATAATGTAATATATACCTACGTGCATTGTGCCCATCAATCTATTTATAAAATTTTCCTCGCTATAACATGTATCGGATTAATAATAATAGGAAGATGATGTGGTCATCATCCAGACGACCAAGACGGCTTATCACCTGTCTGCCCCGAGTGCGCGTCGTGTGTCTTATTGGCGGGAAAATATTAAAACTATGGCCTCTTGTATAACTACACATAAATATTTCTTGCTTTCAATAATCATTGGAATTACTTTCTACATGTAAATAAACAATTATTTGTGTAATTTTATGCAAAATCATGTAAATGTTTATTGAAATGAATTCTTCTATAGTGTACCTATATACCAGGTGTGTGTTAAACCTCCTGCCAGCTTGGTGTGAGTTACTATGAGAAGATCGATGAGCTAACAGAAGCAAGGGACAAGTAGAAGTGGAATATTTAGGACGATCTGAAGTCCCAGGAGAATGGAAGGACACGATAATCCTCTAGTCCGGTAAGTTGCTCTACTCCCGGTGAAACTCTGTCTCAAGGTGGCGTCGTTGTCGGGTTTATCGTCCGCACTATATACCTGCACTGCAACTACCTCATTAATAATGTAATGAAGATTGGAAGTGTACCAAGCAGGATAGTATGCCTTAGACACAGAACCACGAAAACGGTATAAGTATTCGTATTTTTTATGAAAAAAAAAACTAGATAGAATGAAAAACATAATGAAAACTATGTGGGCGAAGTTACGACAAAAACGAGTTATCTACTAAATAAAATCGATTCGAAGAAGTTACTACAGAATCATCTCTAATTGGAAATGTTCATTAGCGACAGAGGCTAGGTAAGTACGCGCGGCTTCTCCCCTACACAAAGCGACCGAGTCGGCACCACTCGCCGTGCTAGGTATACTGTAGGTACAAGACGCGAGAGGTGCATGCGGGCGGGCGGCGTAGTGTGGTCTGTAGGTAACGGCTATGCATATCGATGGTTCGCGATGGCCACTATCGATTCTGGCGGGGTGGGGTAGGGGGTTAGCGGGTGGCCGCCATTAGGTGGTCTGAGGGGGAGGGTCCAAGTTTGCGCGAGCAACGTCGTCGCCGACGCGCAGAGACGCCACTCATGCGAGACGCGCGGCGCTCGCTGCTGCGCGTTCTAATTGAAAATGTTGTGACGCTGTCGATGATTTTTTGATATCGATATATAAAAAATGCTAGAATATTTATCGTATTGTTACGTACCCGTCTTCGTTGGCTATCGAAATTTTCCCATCACTACTTTCCGCTAGAAAATAAAGATAAAACAAAGTGTCGTTCAATCAAAGGATAACTGGTATTTTGTCCAAAAAAGTCGCTGCAACCAGATTTAGGGTTATTTTGAATACCCAGAACAAATAGTAATAGCTATCGAAAATAAAACTAGATCTTATTTCATATTTTTGATACCACATTCAAAATTCGAGGCTGTAAAACCATTACTAATCGATGTTTATCATTTATGTTATTTTCAAGAGCAACGTGCTTTCGCACCATTGTATCATATGTATATGCAATTCAAATTGATTTTGAATTATTTTGACGCGAAACTTCGAATCACTCGTGAAAGAGGTAGCTGTAACATCTTTGCTATGAAGTATTTGTTTTGCCTGTGACGTCATCATACCTGTGTAGTGTAGATTGTCACGAACCAGCTTTGTGTAAAGTTTTAAATTACTGTAGCATGGAAACGTGTTTAGATTCCTATCTTGACTGTCATTGTAAAGGCCTCGCAGAGCACTACAAGGAAGGAAGTTGAGAACATAAAAATACCTTTTATAATATAATTGAAAATAGATATTAAATTGTAAATTACAAAATAAAATAGGGTAAAGAGGTGATTCGTGAATATGCTCGTAATTACAAAAAAAAAGTAAGATAAGAAAGCTCGAGTCGAAGGAAAGCAATAAACCTAAAAAGTTTAGTGCCAAGCGACTGCGAGAGTTGCGGCAGCGTCGAAAAGGAAACGAAGTTGTCACGTTTGTTTACACGTGAACGCTTAGATGCGATTGAATCAGACAGTTTTTTTTTAGTTATCTATTCAGTTAGGTCAACCAATGATTTTGTCAATTGATTAATTGCTCAGAAAATGCAGTCAGCGTGTCAAACTCATAGTTAAAGTTGGTGCTTTCCATTTGGCCGTGTGTAGTAATAAAGCTATTTTTAGGATAGAATTGTCTACCTACCTATGTCATGTCGGTTTATGCAGATTTATGGTTTGTAGATTCGAAATGATTTCTGCGCCCATAGCTAACATATTTGATATTTAATTTAGTATTAGAAGACCCTCATTTTGACGTTTGTGGTTTTATAGTAGAAATAAATTAACGTCAAATAATGTAGAATGAAGTAGACATCAAAAACGTCGCAAAAAAAAAAAACTTAAAGCAAATCAAATTATAAAATCACATTCGCTATTTTTTAGGTTTTTTTCCATCAACCACAGACACTTAAAAAATAATCGTGACTGAGTTCACAAAATTCCAACTTAATTATGATTTATTTTTATGTTATTCTTCGTTTAATAAAATATAACAATATTCTCTGTGGCATTATAATGTATTAGCCGTTAATTAAAAATGTTTTCTAAAACATATCGACCTTAGACCATCGTAGTAGCACTGGGCTCAGAGCGGTGGCGGTAGTTCGCGCGAGTGATTTGCGCCACCCGCCGCCGCCTCGAGCCCTAGTGATGTGACCAATATTCGTAGTATTTGTTATCGATAAGACATTCTTTATAATATTTATAACTACAATAATTCTCATACCTAAATATTACAACAAGGTGCATTCAAAAAGTGTATGACTATAGTTGAATATGTTAAAGTTCTAAGAAGAAAATTAAACAAAATCGAAATTCAGACGTTTTTAATTTAAATTCTTCTATAACAGACTTTATAATTGTATTTCAATTGTTTTAAATTCATGATTTATAAACTGTCAAAGACATGACTACAGTATCGTTTCATAAAGTTGATAGTTAAAATTGAATCACGCAATCGATTTTTATCATGTAAACAACTTCAATGTCGCCCAAAGCCAAAATTTGTCAACTGTCAGCATGTTTAACTATGTTATCGTCGCGAGTGGATCGCGCGACACTGAGCGCAAACAAAGGGCCGCCGTTTTTCTCGCTGCGAAAGCAGTGCAGATAAAAGGATCAGTAAGTAACCGAAGCCGACATAAAATTGCAGTCCTACCTACCTACCTACTAAAATGTTTTGTCTTTGCGTATAGAGAAGATAGATAGGGAACGAAATCTTTTTCCATGACGAAAGTACTTAAGTGTGTCGTGATAGCCCAGAGCACAACGAACCTGTCTTAAATTTATAAGGCCCCACAGGGCCATGGTTCGAATCCGGGCGTGTACCAATGAGTTTTTCTGACTTAAGTACACAATATCACTGACACCGTGCTTCGGAGGGCACGTTAAGCAGTCGGTCCCGGACGCTGTCAATAGATGGCGGTCGTTACAGTTCCCAACCCGCAGTGGAGCAGCGTGGTGGACTTAAGGTCCAAGCCCCCCTCCTCACCCTGGGGGAGGCCTAAGCCCCTGTAGTGGGGTAAAAATGGGCTGATGATGATGATGATGAAAGTACTTAAAATTGAGAAAAAAAAATTTGTAGTCGATACGGGCTAGGTCCGAAGAGTACGAAGGATGACGATTTACGCAAGACAAGCTGCGCAATTTACGCAAGCAATTTATGTGGAATCCATTTTTCAAGTTATTTGATTTTGCCGATTAGGCGCAAATGAGTCAATATACGGACTTCGGGTACCTATACTGGCACATCAAACTATACTGCTGATTTTAGAGTAGCGTACCAGAATCTACCATCGGTTGCAATTTTTTATTACTAACTTTAGTGGTTAGTCTACGTTTTGGTTCATTTACAAGTAAAAACTGCAGATTTTACACACTTACACGTACATCTAAGGACGCCGTCAAATAAGTATGTAGGACCACTTTTTCTAATATACCGTAACATATCGTTTTTATGTATTCTATCGAAAATATGGTTCAACGTTAAAAACGAATTTTGTTCTTTTCTGAAAAAAATGGTATACATTAAAAAAATGGTTTTGGCGGATATATGGTTACGGAGAGAAAAAGGCTATAGTTAAATTCACTAAAGTTTACCTATACAATATAAAAGTATCGTATTCTAACATTTAGTTAAAGCTGCGAAAAGAACAAAATTATAACAACAAAAACTATCTTGTTGTTAAACAGTGTTTAGTATTTTTTACTATAGTGGTTTTTAAAATGAATGAATCGGTATTTGTTAATTTTATTTGAACGAATGTATATATTTTTTTGTTAATATTACTAATCATAATTATGAAAAATACTTTACTACATTTTTATTCTTACAAAAATACTCATTAAAATTGCTATTGTAACTGGTAGGTTCACGCTTGCAAACATCTGGTAACAGGTAGCAGCTGTCCTAGTTTTCCACATCGTACCCTACTATCAAAACATTTTGCTCATCATAATAATTCTGTCAGTCTAACTTTTCGAAAGTCCATACTTACTACAACGATAAGAAGACTCAGGCGTGGTCACTCTGAGCCACAGACAAGTCAACCTTATAGACCACGCTTTGACAGGGAGTAGCATTCGCCAAGGCTATGTAGTGACACTACATAACTACGTCTCTTCTGAGCGGTCAGTTGGAAGCACGTCGGAAGCCATTAAATTGTCAATTTTGAACGAGCCAATGAAAACTAGCTGACCTCTCCCCGCACCCCTCCACTTTTTGGCGATTTCGTTTTCGTACTGACGTTTATTAAAGCGTGGTCTATAGGTTGACTGGTCTGTGCTCTGAGCGTGCTCGTGAGACGGGCATTGTCTATTTCATTGTGATTTGACGACCGCTTAGCCTAGTGGGTAGCGACCCTGCCTGCGAAGCTGGAGGTCCCGGGTTCGAGTCTCAGGTCGGGTCAGTATTTATTTGATGAATATCGATACTGGTACCGTGTCATGGTTGTTATATGTATGTGTTGTCTTCGCTTGGTACCCAAAACACAAGCTAATGCTTAGTTTGGGGCCTAGACGTTGTTGTCATGTAAACGTTATTATTATTATTATTATTATTATTATTATTATTATTGTAATAACTACACTGCTTCATTGTCGTAACTATATTAAATAATTAGATTAAATGAATTCATTTATTACGAACATACACCTATGCTTTTTTGTATGTTAATAGTCTCGGCTCTAGGTGCAAGACCTTTTTAGCTAATCATTAAGATAAAGTAGCTACCATTTCGCACATTCAATTTTACTCTCCATAATTTTACTTTAGTTTGTTTAGTAAATTTAACTAATGCACTCTTGTAAAATTGAACATTCCTTTAGTTCGAGTTTAGTTACATAAGATAAAATTTTAGTAGGTATTTTTGACATAACTTTTCAGTGTGTATAATTCTTGGGAATACTTAAGTTTTCTGTCAATTCTGTCAACCATAAAAATATAATTAAATATGTAATATCAATGCCTTCTGCTTGCTCAATTGTAACTATTCGAGAACGGATGTCATTTAGATACATACAACTTTATCTTCACATTTTGATAATTTATTCTAATCTATGTGTTGATAATCCCACTGGTACTTATATACACTGTGGTCGCGGCTCGCGATTTTCGTTGCGACACTCCGCCGATCGATATCGGCCGACGCTCGAGATCCTCAGCCTACGCGGCACACGGCCGGCCATTTGCCTAGCTCTAGCCTCAGGCAAGCGTGTGTACACTGTACATAGAGACCTCCCTCCCGCACTCCGCGACACCCTCGTCAGTAGATTACCACCGCCTCGGTAGCTTGACGTGCATGCAATGTTCGCAAGCAACGAACAAAGTCGACTCGTGGGTAATGATTCAATAGGAAGTTTACGACATGCTCTTAGGTAATTAATTTTAGGGTGAATAATAATAATCAGGCAAAATTAAACAAGTAATTACTGATAAAAAGCTGTATTTAATTAAAATAATTAGCCATATTTACTACGCATTTTTGTCATCTATTATCGAGATCATGGAAGTCTTTGCGATATAGAATATATGGAAAGCAGAATTCGATAAAGTTTGCAAAGGCGATTCCTACTCACTAGTGGTCGCCCAGCGGTCGAAATTCGACCGTACCTACCTACCTACTTACTTTTTTAAAACAACCAATAAAAAATAGGCGATCAATTGATATTGCAACAAACGACAGACTTAATATGTAGGTATGCTACGTTCAGAATTGCGTTTTTGGTGCAACATTTTCTTTTTTTATTTGTTCTTGGCATTCCTTTTTCTTTTCGATACAATGTTCCAATGTATAGGGAATGACGTATAACCATAGAGTAAATTAATTTGAAAAAGTATCTTATAATTAATTCCAAATAGTAAAAAACGTAAGGAGTAGTATGTAAATATGACGAATAGAGACTTCTAAATAGAGGCTCGACCCCTACGTCGAAGGTGAGAAATAAAACTGTTTCTAAAAATTTTTATTGATAACACTAAAAATGACAGTAAAGTTCGTCAATAGCTAATAAACAAACAAAACAAAATCTGTAGACAAGCAGAGGAGAAAAAGAAGGTAGGTACCTACTGAAATGTTTTGTCTTTGCGTATAGAGAAGATAGACAGGGAACCAAAACTTTTTCCATGGCGAAAGTACTTAAAATTGAGAAGAAAAAAAATTGTAGTCGATACGGGCTAGGTCCGAAGAGTACGAAGAATGACGATTTACGCAAGACAAGCTGCGCAATTTACGCAAGCAATTTATGTGGAATCCATTTTTCAAGTTATTTGATTTTTCCAATTAGGCGCAAACGAGTCAATATACGGACTTCGGGTACCTATACTGGCATATCAAACTATACTGCTGATTTTAGAGTAGCGGACCAGATTCTACAATGGCTTGCAATTTTTTATTACTGACTTTAGTAGTTAGTTTACGTTTTGGTTTATTTACAAGTAAAAACTTCGACTGCGAAAGCTAAAAACGAACGATGCGTACTTAGTCATCCATACATTACAAGCTGTATCTATTTTGTTAGCCACAACTGAATTCGTATTCAAAAATAAATCGAATTTTCGACGTGTCCATGTTTGAGGGCAAACGCAATTGTAAAAACAAAATGGGTCTCCACACTTGTTTCTGCCACCAGAGTGGAATCACTTTGGATGGAAGTGACAGATTTCCTGGCAAGGAAGGTGACAATTTGGAAATATGTTGAGATGAAAATTCATTGCTAAGATGTTTTACCAATATAGTAATATTTCACTGATTAAAAATGGATAAACCAAATTATAGATTTCCTAAAGTAGAAGAATCAAAACGAGAATTACTAAAAAAAGATTCTAAAGTTACTGACATCGAATCCAAACTGTGCATAATAAATACTTCAGAAAGCAAAAATAATTAATTTCAATTTTACGACGAAAACCGTACTTTGACATATGATAGATAGATATAAGACCAATCTCAAACCGTGACATCTGGTGAGCGCAAGACTGTTAGCCGTCATTGAAAAGTTAAATGCATTTTTTACACACTTACACACCCAATATCTAAATACGTAGAAACACAATGTAAAGTGGCTCCTACTCCTCCTTTTTGCCAAGCATCTGCTTCAAGTCCATTCTGCTTACCTCTATAATAAGCTACACGGCAAATACAATATATATACATACTACGAATGGAAAAAAAAACATTCATCAAAGAATTTGAGACAATTGGATACTATGTGACAGAGGACCTACAATGCCTAAAAGCCCATAATGAATATTATTCAAATATTCATTGTAGGCTTTTAGTATGGTATCTATACTAATATTATAAAGCTGAAGAGTTTGTTTGTTTGTTTGTTTGTTTGAACGCGCAAATCTCAGGAACTACTGGTTCGAATTGAAAAATTCTTTTTGTGTTGGATAGCCTATTTATTGAGAAAGGCTATAGGCTATATGTATAAAATAATACTATCTGTCTGTCTGTCTATTCGAATAAATCTCCAAAACGGCTAAACTGATTTTGATGAAACTTCACAGATATGGAAAGAAAGTGGTCAAAAGTAACATACACTACTCTCTGTATGTCTGTATGTACGTTCATCTGTCTATTCGAGCTAATCTCCAAAACGGTTAAACCGATTTTGATGAAATTTCACGGGTATGAAAAGGAGGTGGTCAAAAGTGACAAACGCTATTTTTTGTCCGTCTGTCTGTCTGTACGTCTATGTGTCTATTCGAGCTAATCTCTAAAACGGCTAAACAGATTTTAATGAAACTTTGCAGACGTAAAAGAAGGTTGTCAAGAGTGACATCAGTTACTTTTTGTGGCTGTCTGTCGTTTGTCCTCACTGATCTATCAGCGTAGATAAAGCCGAAACTACTAAGTCTAGGAAGCCGAAATTTGGAATAGTGTTTTATTTTATAACGTGAGTATTAATTTTATAAGAAAGGAATATTTAGAAATTTCAAATTTAAGGAGGAAGGGATGGAGGGGCTTTGTATGAGTCTTTGTTTTTTAAATTTAGAAACAAAAATCTTATTACAAATAAATAATGACATGTTTCAGGGTTTTTGGATTTTTACATTTTAAGGGTGGGAAACGTGAGGTGAAAAGTATGTGAGTATCGGTTTTCATAACGCAGTCAATAGATGGCGGTCTTTACAATCCCCAACCCGGAGTGAAGTAGCGTGGTGGATTTAAGCTCCAAAACCCCCTCTTCACCCTGGGGGAGGCCTAAGCCCCTGCAGTGGGATAAAATGGGGTGATGATGATCGGTTTTCTTAAAGGAGTGGGAAGAATGAAGATTGAAAGTTTAAACGGGTGTACCCAATATTAGTTTCAGCAAAAAGTACGTATAAACCGTTTCGAATGTTAATGCTACCTAAAACAGGAATGTGTAGTCTACGCAAGCGAAGCTGCGGCCGGTCGCTAGTAAATTATAAAAATATAGTTTCAATTTGTATGAATTCACTAATAACTCACACACCCGCACGCACACACGCACACACACACACACACACACACACACACACACACACACACACACAAAACCCACACACACCTCACTCACGCGCGTGCATATTCATTTTGTTTTTTTTTTTTTTGTTTTCATAAGCTAAATATTTACTAGTATAAAATGTTATAAATAGTATAATTTCATTTATTATATACTCTCTGTGTACAAAATAAATGTAATACTTATGAGAAGAGCAGAACGTCCTACTACAAGCATTTAACATGCTTACTGGGATGGTTCTGGCCATTGCATTGTATACAAATGTAAATAAATTTAACGTAAATAATCTAATTTTTTTTTATTTTGTCATAAAAACACAGTAAACCAGTTTAAGGAATCACAGCCACTGAAGCGAAACTGCATTACTATCAAACAAAAAGTTTGATAACAAATCTTCGCTTTTGACATTAAACATACAAGTAAGTACATAGGCTGCATATGTACGAAATCCACAAACATATAACGGCCTTCTTGGCTATATACACTAAAATAGCTCTCGCAGCCCGGCCGTTTCGCTTTGACATCCTCCCTAGGTCCTGTATGTGTTCTAGAATAGACGTAGATCTTGTTTAGTCCACCTAGGTCGGGACAGCGCGCCTACGTTCCGAATAACGTTAACGTCCGAGCCTGCGACCAATCTCGCTAATTGCCTACCCATTACCAATAACGATATAGAGGGCGATTCGATATTCTAATTACCTTGGTAACTCGCTTACATTTATAACATCCTTACTGACAATACAAATTTATTTAAAAAAGGTAGATAATTACGGCTTACATTTAACTTATGAAATTCTTATGCATTCATAGTATATTTTTAAATTATCAATAGAATGATTTGGGAAATGAAGACGGAGTGGATTCGATTAGACACAAAATATATAAAAACCTTTACGGTTTCTTTATGTACATCATCATCATCATCATCATCAGCCCATTTTTACCCCACTGCAGGGGCTTAGGCCTCCCCCAGGGTGAGGAGAAGGGCTTGGAGCTTAAGTCCACCACGCTGCTCCACTGCGGGTTGGGAACTGTAACGACCGCCATCTATTGACAGCGTCCGGGACCGACTGCTTAACGTGCTATCCGAGGCACGGTGTCAGTGATATTGTGTACTTAAGTCAGAAAAACTCATTGGTACACGCCCGGATTCGTACCATGGCCCTATGGGGCCTTATAAATTTGAGACAGGTTCTTTGCGCTCTGGGCTATCACGACTATCTTTATGTACGTCCATCGGTATATCACAGCCATTTTACTCATAGACTATTACTGCTCTGAAGTTGAAAAGCGTGGGGAATACGAAGAGGACAAAAATATGCATCAGCGGAAATTATGGTTCTTGTGACGTAATTATGATGATGCGTAGTTTTTCTTCCTCGGTTTCCTCGTATTTATGATGATTTCGATCTTCAATTATTGTTCTACGGATGGTGAACCATCATATTTTTTGAAGAACACTTTTCTCAGTGTAAGTTTGCGATTGCTACATATTTTAACATAATTAGGTTAGTTAATACTTTCTTATAATTAGATCCTGTCTTTGATTATATAAAACGTCGCCTGTCTCGCCTATTACATTTTACAACTTATTCTGGCAGCTCGCAACGCTACTAAAACACGTACCTATAGTATTTTATTTTATTTTTATTTTTTTTTTAAATGGCGGAATATGCAAAAAATAACTTTTCATATGTAAAGTGTAAGTTTGAAGAGGTAGGTATTTTTTCGGAGTAGGTCGTCATACCAGTGGCCATACGTAACTGAGAATCAGTAAAAAAATTCGGTGCATATTAAGATGTGGTGTACTTATAAATAAGTTTTTGAAAATGATATCAAATTTACAAAATGACTTTTTTATTTAACTCAATAGTTGTTGAGATCGCATATCTCAACAACTATTGAGTTAAAATTAAAATTCCAAAAAAGTGTTATCTCCCATTAACTTTTGAACAATTTGATTTAAGTTTTATTTGTGAAATGCAAACGTAAAGAGTGTTGCTGAGCCTTTTAAAAAAATAAATAAATAAACAATATACAGTGGGAATAAAATTCTGAAAAAATTGAAGTCAGTGCACCTTAAAAAAAAAAACACTTACCGAAATTTGTTTAAATAGGATATATTGAGTTGGTTTTGAGATATTTGTTTTTAAACTAGTTATTTAAATTCTAACCATGAACTTTCAACCCGACTGCTGAACCATTCTCAATATCTATATACTATAAAGAATATTCAAAAAGGTATATCCGTTGTCTGGTACCCATAATACAAGCTTAGCTTAGTTTGGGACTAGATGGCGTTGTGTGGGATGTCCGAGGTGTTATTGTTATTATTAACACTATGTATGATCCGACACACAATTGAGATGGTAACCGCAGTGGGTTAGACCTACTTTTACTCAGGTAGACACTGCTGCCCGTCGACTTTTAATTACTACACGCTTCCCTCAGCAGCGGTGGGGATTAATATCCTTTTTCCATGAACACCCGGACCTCACGCGTGGCGTACCAAGTTACTTTTCAAAGTTTCATTTTACATGTGAAAAGTTCGTTTTTGCTTTTTTTTGCGTTTATAAGTTTGCGATAGCTTATTTATCGGATGGTTAAAAGATGTTCTTCACTAGAATATGCAAAATAAAATTGTCATTAAAAAAAATAGATTACTCAGAAGAAAGAACCTTCGACATTTTAAGTGCGTATTTAAAGGATTTTAAAATTTTTTTTTTTTGACTTGTAAAAAGATTGTATAAATGTTTCTATTTTATGTTGTTAAATGTCAGAATAGATAGAAATGGTGGGGGTGTAGGGAGGGGGGCGGGGCGTACGAGGTGAAGTATGGCAGAGGTCAACACGTACAGTGACAATATGTCACCGGAAAGGAAAATAAAACGTCAGAGTTATCGACATCTTTTCGATAATTTTTCATATTAAAATTAATATTGTACCGATCTTTTAACAAGAGCTGTTGCCAAGCGTAGCGCGTCAACTATTTAAAATTTAAGTGTAGTTCCGGTAAGGCAGTGTAAGCGTAGTGTCATCTATATTATACCTACTTCTATGGTATTCCGTGTGAGCCACAAATAGGCCTAGACCAGTGTCTCTCCATTCCACCCTGACAAGGAAAGTTCGCATTTACATATTAGCGTTGGTAGCGCCCTACAAACTTTGAGGATGATTAGCGTGCCTAGTTGGGTAAAAACTACAGTTCGCCCGCTCGAAAGTCAATATTGATGTTGTTAGGTTATTAAAATACATGATATTATTTATTTGTAATACGATAAAGTAAAATTTAGTAAGTAACAAATTCGAAAACTATCAATCTATACTAAATGAATACTTGAATAATATATTATATTATTAAATCAAATAATACGTATCTAATTAATTTATCTGACACGAAAAACCAATCAAGTGTGTGTCGAGTTACACATAGAGTAGGGTTCTGTAGCCATGCATCCATCAACAAAAACTTGTCATAAACCAAAATCTCATTCAGAGTGGAAATGTATTAACTTTTTTGGCTTTAACACGTGAACTAGTTGACTTTAGACATTCCTGATAATTCTACTAGTAAGTTATTACTATGTGTTATATTGTATAGGTCTTCTCATACATACATATAAAATGTTTTCCTAAAAATTACACAAAAGCATACATTACATGTTTTCCACTTAAAAATATATACAACATTTACAGTAACAAAACAACACAACCTAAGATTAATATTTCGCAAACTGGCGCAAATTTTGTAAAATCGCAAAGGAATTTGAAACTTCTTTTTCAAGGCTATGGCCTCTCATTTGATTTCAAAATAGCTATCTATGGTAGCAACGCTCGAAAGGGTATCTGAAATAAAATTTCACTTCAGTTTTCTCTATGGCAGGCAACGCAGAACTTTTATATTCCTATATTTTAAGAGACACCTTTTATGTAGCGATTACAACATATGATTAAAAAATCCATTTATTTTCAAGTAGAACTCTGCAGTCACTTTTGCACGTCGTACAAGGAATTTTACCATCGAATTTTGCACAGGTCTATACGCGACCACTCTAAGAAGAACACTGCAAGAAACTTAAGACTAATTTTTTTTTAGCGGCCGGCGCTACGTACCATTGTCTTATAAACTAAACGGATTAGAATAACTTAACGGAAAACATTTTTATCATTCATATATTCTTTTAAATTGTGATATGCTATAGACATAAATTGTCTCATAAATCTTACACTATTCACTTTGAATAAATTATTAATTTTATGAATTATGTTTATTCCTAGTATTAACATTGTATATATCACAATTTCTTTTAAATTTGGTATTATTTGTATAATTTTTATGTAATCATGCCATATACCTTTATAAAATAAAGATTTTCTAGTAAAATGGCTGTGATATACGAACAGACAGACGAAAAGACATAGACAAACTGTAAAGGTTCGTTGTCGGTTTATGAAACTCTAAAAAGTTTGTTATAGATATCCTACAACTTTCTCAATGTTCGTAACCTTTCAGAATGTCCGCCGTACGTTTAAAATTAATAAAAATTCGTACCTAATTAAGCATATACGTATATTTTAAAAAAATAATGTTATTAACCCCAAAGAAGAAATATTTTTATTGTTTTTTTAAATAGCTTCAATCTAATTGTGAAATGTTGGTCTAGAGTGCCAAAAACTTTTTATTTATATGTACTTACGAAAAAAGCTTACTGGCCAGTTCTGGAACGTTTATTAAGAGAAAGTAACGAAGAGAGAACTTGTTTACAAAGGGACAAGCCGTGCGTTTTAGTAGTCTTATGCAGAACCCGGGGTCCATAATGGCATGAATAAGAAAGAAATGACGACAAACAACAAGAATTTTTTCGACTAATTTCACGATGGGGTACTAGGCATTATTAGAAGGTAGGTATATCTGATTGAAAGCGTCCATTAGGTACCGTACGAGTGTTATGCGAACAAAGGAGCGTCGCGGTCCTCGGTAACAATGAGTGACCGCCAACTCTCGGTCGAATCACCTAAATATCTAGCAGCGACACTCTTTCGTACAGTTGTTTGCGATCGGCTTATTAACACTAGAGATTACTCAAATCCGAGAATGGATTTGAACGCACACAGCGCTACGTCTAAAAGAGGTGGACAGCCGTAGGGCTAGGGACAACGTTTGTCGTGGCTTTCGGGAATATTTTAGCGTATTTCAATAAAGGCGCGACATCTTTAATCCGGGCGGGAGCGGGTACAAGCATAAATCTTGCAGGTCCGGGCGAGTTTTGAATCATTTAGCGCGGCCGATGCCGACGCGGCCCGCGCTTCCGTCCGGCACGTGCTGCCCGCTCACCCCACGGCCACCCCACGCGCTGTCTTCTCGAGACAAAGGGGTGCTAGGGCGGCCAATATATCGATGTCGATATTTAACACGGTATCGAAAAATCATTTCAAGCTTATCTTTCAGTAGTAGAGGAAAATGGTAAAATTCAGTTAAGCAGTATAGCATACTTTTCATCCGCTTTGCAGATTTTTGTTGATCTTTTTACACAAAATTTTAAACGGTGGGTTATCTTAGCATAGTGTTGACCTAAAATTTGAAATGAACATCACCACTCGACTATTATATTGATTAATTTACCGAGTACCTAGAGTGGCGCTAGAGTGCGACGCCGTAGTGACAAAATATCTTATTTATATTTTTCTACCAAAAATAAGCATCCTTTATTGATAGATTAAGAGAGATATTTAATCAACTTTACTAATGAAAACTAAGCTTCAAAAATAAATGTCTAAAGTTTTGAAGTGTCATACTTTGTAGTTTTGATGAGCTGTCAAAAAATGTCTAGTTGTAGCAACTTGAAAAAACACATACTATTAAAACAAATTTATGGATGTGACCACAGACTCTAGAATAATAATTAATATTTAATATTAAATTCGGAACTGTGTTATTTGTTTGTTTGTCTTTACATTGCGTCGGTCGTGATGGAGCAATGGAACTAGGTATGTGAAATATCTAACCTGTTTAATCTAATAGAAATTACCATAGGAAAAGTATCGAGTTATGAGATAGATTAGTATAGTGTTCATTACTTAAATAGAGTTGCCGCGTCATGAAATTCAGTATAGTTTTCGTTGCATCGTAAATTTTGGTTTGACTACCAAACTGAATTTAAGGATCATTCATAGATTACGCTACACAAATTTTATTATTATTTTATCTCCCCTCCTTTTCTCGCTTATGCGACAGCTGACGCCATGAAGGGTGACGTAGTCTGACAAGAAGTTTAGAAATCATAAGTTTGTGACATGACAGTTGAAAAAGTCAAAAAATATTCACCACATGCGAAAACGAAAGTTTACGCAACATTTTGAGGTTATAATATTGAAGCATCTTGAATGACTATTATGTTAAATTTAATCATTATGAAAGATATATCGTTGAATTTAATGTAAATTATGATTATGAAAAATATGTTGATGAATTTAATTCTTATTCAACAATATATATTTAATAATCCCTCAATTTTACGCAATGGTAAATACGCTTCTATACGCATATTGTAACTTTAATTTGTTGCGTTTGAAAAGTTTCCTTTTTACATGTAGTTTTTTTTTTATTTCCTATTTGTCATGTTACAAATCTTGTGACTTCTACTTCCTTGTGAAAGTACGTCAAACTTTTAGCACATCCTCCTCCCTCTCCCTTTCTAACCCTTAAAGAATGAATTAGTTTATCGACGGCTTCATACATATAGATGTTTTCACGCTAAAACGGAAAAAAACAGTGCTCAATGATGGTCGGTGGCCACGAATACAATAATAATGTTGAAAATGTTCTTGAAGTTGAAGTTAAAAGCAACCACACAATTCCATCGACAGGATACGAAGTGCATTCCTAGCGCACGAAGTCCGAGCCGCCCCTAATTTGAATTCACGGAGACTCCGCGACGCGTCCGCCGCATCGGCCGCGCCCGACTTAATGAATCGCGGGTGGCCGTGGGCGAAATGGGCGAAAGTGGGCGAACGCCCGCTCGGAGCTAGGGTGGGCGACGATCGGCCGCCGCATCCTCCGCGCGGATAAGTGACGCCCGTGTTGTACATACGCCTTATGTACCAGAGGCACATAGCCGGCCGTGTACGTAGCGACCGCGGCTCGCCTCGCCAAATTTATGTCCCACACATGTCTACGGACCGCGCCCGGTCGCCGTGAAACCTTCACCTTACTCACCTCAACGAGTCGGGTTTCACGTGTTTAAGCTCATAGAGGAGCTCTAACCAAGTATCGATCAAGCCTCTAATAACAAATACCCTGATCAGGTCTAGAATATTCTGTCTGGAAAAACACGCAGTTCGCATATCAAAGATTTGCCGAACAATAACACGTGGAGTAATCATTCACCAGAACAAAGTTTCCATGCACGTGGCGGGCGCTGCCTCTGGACTCGACTACAAAACAAAGTTGTATAATATAAAATGTGCAAAGAAAATGAGAACGATGGATACGGTATTTAATTTTTTTTTTAAATTTAAATTATAAAATATCAAAACAAAGAGGTAACGCTGTGTTCGGTCCCAATAATCAGAAATGATGTCCAGCAGCCCAGGATTTGTATTTAATTTAGGCGGCAAAAATTCGGCCAAGTGCATGTTGGGCATTAACTTAGGATTTCAAAGCAATCACCATAAAATTATCATATAAAGTTTACTTGCTTACTTAGTTGTGATGTCATTCAAAACAATTTTAATTGAAGTGTTTCTTACGTACTACTCTTCTGATTTTTTTTTTTCAGAATTTTAAATAACTTGGATTAAAAGTTTTTTAAATAAGTCACTTAAAAATCTTTATTCATTTTCAAACATCTGTCCAACGATACAACGGCACAGCTTTTTCGGTTGGTTTTCCCGCGATATTCGAATGTTTCGATTCCGCACGGAAGGCCAACACTAAATCATTTATCTCTATACTCTGTACTTGTCTGTTCAATGAAAGAAGTACTCTACTGTAAGTCTAAACAAGTTGATGAAATAGAAAAAATGCAATGTGTATTGTTAACATAGCATGAACAGTAAGAACTTTTTCCATCACAGGATTCTACTAGGATTTGGTAATATCATTTTGTCACGCAAAAAAGTTTTATTGAGAACGCCATGTAGGTACATGGCGTTTGGGAAGGATATGACATTAAAATTTCGTAATGTTCCGGCGACACACCTGTCACTGTGATGGCGCGGTTTCAAACAAAA
Organism: Luffia ferchaultella; assembly: GCA_949709985.1. Lineage (NCBI taxonomy): Eukaryota > Metazoa > Arthropoda > Insecta > Lepidoptera > Psychidae > Luffia > Luffia ferchaultella. The sequence goes on from OX453256.1 coordinate 17,489,877, forward strand.
ACTTGCTAATGGGCAATTATGCAGATTGAACGCATCAAATGACCGATCAATACGCAGTAAATTATTTCAGAATAACACATGAATTCTTTTAGTGTTGTGAATGATAAAATCGATATGAGTAGTAGGTATCGAAGCCATAGTGTTTTAGTAATTTTAAAAAAACTAATAAGGACGTTTTGAATTGGTCGATTAATAAATATACTTACTGTACTGAAATTGTCAATAATTAACTTATTAAAATCTGATTCAATTGATTGACATTCGAAAGTTAATCTTATAAGTGTTGAAAGAAGGTCTTAAAATTATCAACTCAAATGACAACAATACCTGGGACATCCCACACAGCGCTATCTAGTCTCAAAGTAAGCAAGTATTATGTTTGTATTATGTGGATCTAGATAACTGATAAACATACTTAAGTATTCTTTATAATATTACATAATAATAATAAAATCGTTTATTGCCAAAAAATATACACAAAGTTTATTACATTAATTCCCAATTTTAGATGTAATGGCAAACGGGATCGGCTCAGCTCAGGCTCGGCTTGCCACAAACAGACATGCCCATCGCTGGTATTCTGCCGATTTCGAAAAAAAAATATAAGTTTATCTACATTTAATTTTCTTTTTTACATTTCTTAACCTATGAAGTTGCCATTCTTCAGAATGGGTCATTTCAAACAAAAAAAAAAAAAATTGATTAGCTGTGAATTCTAAATTCAAATTAATTTTGTTTTAAAAACATGGCATACTTTTTACAAAGTCAGTCTTTTGTTCATTGATTAGTGTTGTGTTTTCATTACATTTGAAGATTTTTCGTCATAATGGACACTTTAAAAATTCGTGTAATTATGGAATATGAGTCCCGTTGTGGCACTAATGCGGCACAAACGGCACGTAACATCAACAACGTTTACGGAGTGTACTTAACAAAGGAACGCACAATCCGTTATTGGTTTGCTCGCTTCCGTTCTGGAGATTATGACTTGAATAATGAACCTCGTGGTCGTCCGGACACTTTGGTCAACAATGATGAATTGAAGGCATTGTGGAAGCTGTTGATACTCAAACTACAGCTGAACTAGCTGCAGCTTTTGGTGTTAGCGTCAAAACAATATTGGACCATTTGCGACAAATTGACAAAGTAAAAAAGCTTGATAGATGGGTACCCCACGAACTTAACGATCGCCAGCGCAACGTACGCGTCGAGACTTGCCTCAACTGACACAAAAATGAAGGAATTTTGAACCAGATCGTTACCTGTGATGAAAAATGGATTCTGTTCGACAATCGAAAAAGTTGGTTAGATCCTGGTTCAGCACCAAAGCAATGTGTTAAACGAAAATTAACTCCTAAAAAGGTGATGGTCACTGTTTGGTGGTCTAGTGCCGGTGTGATTCATCACATCTTTTTACAAAATAGCATGAGCATTACTGCAGATGTGTACTGTGAAGAACTGAAGACAATGATAGAGAAGCTCGCACGTGTACAACCAGCTTTGGTCAATCGGTCGTCTCCGCTGCTATTTCACGACAACGCGCGTCACATACTGCACAACAAACAGTCTCCAAGCTGCTAGAGTTGGGGTTGAAAGTTCTCTCTCATCCGCCTTACTCACCAGACCTTGCACCTACCGACTATTACTTTTTTCCAAATTTGGACAACTTTTTAATGGGGAAAAAAAATTCAATTCCCGAGTATTAAATGCCTTTGAAGAGTTTGTTGCCTCCCGTCCATTTGATTTTTACAAGAAGGGCATCAATAAACTGCCACTGCGTTGGCAAAGATGCATCGATTGCATGGGAGGTTGCACTTTGAATAACAGAAAAAAAGAAGTTTGAAAAAAAAAAATACTTTTGCTTACTTATTTCAAACAAAACGGCAACTTCATAGGTTAAGACCTAATATTCTATGTACACATATGGATAGTACGTTTACACCCAGACACATAACAAAGAGACATGTTCATGCACACTTATATTTGTCCCAGGCGCGAATCGAATCTGTGACCCTTGGCTTTGCAGTTAGGGCTTCTAACCATTTGGCCAATCGGTCGGTCGCTAACTATTCTATACTAAGATAAAATGGACGGAAGTGCTACATATTACAGTTAACCTCTCGTACGTCATCATTGTTTAGAAACACCTATAGCTTAGAAAAATAAACGTTTCACTAAATCACGTCTCAGTTTCTGTATATAAAGATACTAATATGTACATATAAGCCGTGTACCAGTAGGGTAGAGCACAAAGGGCTCGCCGCTGTAAGCCCGCAGCCCGTCATCTGGGAGGCGTGGGAAGAGCCCCCGTACGATAATCACGCGATATCGATTGACGTGGCAGTGAGTGCGTGCACTGCCCTAATTTGTCACAGTGCTGCGAACACCGTACATTTTCTAAGCCTTATTATTCATATATGTACAGGAAAAAATAATAAAATTGGAAGTTGAAGGTGCTTTATTTTTAGTTGGTATTTTTAGGGATAATATATTAGTAATTTCAAGTTCAAAACACTTTTTTAATTACACAAGTAATTACAAATACTTTGTTAATTACATATGAAATATTATTTCGGAATCTTTATTTTATTTTTCCAGTGCAAATTTTATACGTGGGTCACACCAAATTGTGCTTCACAGCGAATATCTTAAAACATCAACTGGCGTATATTCGGTTTACGGCGTATATTTTTTTCTTCTCGTATTTGTTACCACAACGCGGTTTCTGTATGAACGTCCATGGTAGGTATTTACATAATATTTTCACAAATATACTGACATGTGACCATAAAGAAGTTTTTTTTTTAAAGTGTACCCTTATACTCAAAATTTAAATTTTAAGTTTTAATTTCTAAGATTATTATGTTTACCATGCAATGCTTTTTTTTACGGTGTAAAATTTAAAAAAAAAAATTTCATTATATAAATTAAATTATTTTCGGACCAACAGCAAAAACAGACCGGATCCAACGTTTAAAGTAATAATAATATCTGGGATATCTCACACACGGTCATCTAGTCTCAAATTAGGCAAAGCCTGTACTATAGACAACTTATAAACATACTTAAATAAATATACAAATGGTCTACCGATGGAATTCTAAACGAACGGGATGGCGCGTGCTTTGATAAAATTCGATCGTCGCCTTCAGCGATAACGTTATTCGATTCACAAACATATTAAAAACTTAAACTCTCTACATCACTGAACAACCAATGAAGCACTGCAATGGCGGCCGCGTAACTATGAGTGAGTAGAACTTCGCAATGTCCTGGCGGTCGGTGGACTTGCTATGGTTTGAGTGTGTAGAAGTTGATGGGTGCATACATAACCAGCTGACTTACTAGGGGTAGATCGGTAGTTTGTTCGCGATGCTATGTCCGAGTATTCCTCGGTTCATGATTCGATCAATTAATTTTTTAGCTTTAATGATTTACTCATTTACTCGTTTACGACGAGGAAACGGAAAACCGTTCATTCATGACACTCCTTAAACCCCATACTATTTACCTACTTGAAAAGTGATGAAATACACGTAAAATGCATTAGTTTATTTATTCAGGCTAAAGAAAATAGGAAATTGTAATCGATGGAACAGATTTTTTGGGTAATATAAGTATCGATGTTCCCTTTCATCGATACTTCGAGATTGGCCGCATGCACTAAATTGTTCGTTCTAAACTGTAAACTCCGTGAACAAAGAGATATAAGTCCGTGGTAGCGACAACAAGTAAAAATTCAACAGGTGGCGCTTTAACGAGCTGTTTTATAGCTTGAATGTCAGCGCTCTATTTCGACTGTGTTTACAGCATTGCAGATTACACTAAATTTTGTATGTTAATTATTAAGCAGAATTAGCAGCTATACATTTTTCAACGTAAACTGTTAATATGTATATTACATTTATCCAATCAAGATTTTACCCTTTAAAATAAGTATAAAACTACAATAAAACGAAAGCTTTATACAAAAGTTTACTATAAAGTATCAGACTACTTACATATTAAAAATCCATGGGAAATTAAAAAAAAAATAATTACTTTAGTTCCTTGGGTATTCTTCTGAAAGAAACCAACACTTTTTTAAAGGCGCCTTTGTCTGATGAATCTGATGGCGAAATGGTAGAGAGCGAAGTTCCAAATTCACTAAGTTTAATAAAATTATACATCCGGTGTGAAAGCTCTATTTCCTTTATTAAATCAGAAAGGGACGGTTCAGAGAGACAAAGAAATAATACCTAGCATCACACGTGTATCACGTAACAGCAAATACGAATACTTCTGATATTTAATGGATTTCAGCTCGAAGTTCTGCAGGTATCGAATTCGCGCCAGCATCAAAAGTAACTCCGTTGTTCCAGTTGTGGCTATGGTAAAAAAAACATTACCTGCCTTATACCATGTCACCTGGGTTGCTGGTTGAGTAAAAGGAGAGTTATCCGTCGCCATGGCAACGCGGGCGGGCCACGTTTCCCCGCGTCACGTCGCGTCGCCGGCCGCGCATCGCCATGGTAATGAGCTCGCCCGCTCGTACTGCGCGCCCGGGCACGACCGCGCCGCGGGACACGCTAGTGATGTATTTGATATATGAATATCGATAATGGCCTATCAAAAGGTTTTTACTTAGTTGTATTCTACTTTCGACTCTCTTAACTTTCTTTTCATGAGATATTTATGAGATATTAGCTGCGGCCGCAGTTCAGTCTGTGTGAATGATGATAGTTGAGTATTTTTTGGTTTATCTATAAGTAAACAAATTGTGGGTCGTGGATTTTTTTTCCCGGCTTATTCAATATTTATTTATATTCACTGATCTGTATTAATAACTATAGTTTGAACAGACACGAGACAAATGTGTCTAATCATAAAAGCGAAAAAAAAAATTTCAGGACAAAAAATAATTACTTTAGTTCCTTGGGTATTCTTCTGAAAGAAACCAACACTTTTTTAAAGGCGCCTTTGTCTGATGAATCTGATGGCGAAATGGTAGAGAGCGAAGTTCCAAATTCACTAAGTTTAATAAAATTATACATCCGGTGTGAAAGCTCTATTTCCTTTATTAAATCAGAAAGGGACGGTTCAGAGAGACAAAGAAATAATACCTAGCATCACACGTGTATCACGTAACAGCAAATACGAATACTTCTGATATTTAATGGATTTCAGCTCGAAGTTCTGCAGGTATCGAATTCGCGCCAGCATCAAAAGTAACTCCGTTGTTCCAGTTGTGGCTATGGTAAAAAAAACATTACCTGCCTTATACCATGTCACCTGGGTTGCTGGTTGAGTAAAAGGAGAGTTATCCGTCGCCATGGCAACGCGGGCGGGCCACGTTTCCCCGCGTCACGTCGCGTCGCCGGCCGCGCATCGCCATGGTAATGAGCTCGCCCGCTCGTACTGCGCGCCCGGGCACGACCGCGCCGCGGGACACGCTAGTGATGTATTTGATATATGAATATCGATAATGGCCTATCAAAAGGTTTTTACTTAGTTGTATTCTACTTTCGACTCTCTTAACTTTCTTTTCATGAGATATTTATGAGATATTAGCTGCGGCCGCAGTTCAGTCTGTGTGAATGATGATAGTTGAGTATTTTTTGGTTTATCTATAAGTAAACAAATTGTGGGTCGTGGATTTTTTTTCCCGGCTTATTCAATATTTATTTATATTCACTGATCTGTATTAATAACTATAGTTTGAACAGACACGAGACAAATGTGTCTAATCATAAAAGCGAAAAAAAAAATTTCAGGACAACGAATCGAAGTTAGGCACGAATAAAAGCTTTGATTAATTCATAGAGTACTAATATATTAAAATAATAAAGTTAGCAGCGTCGGATTTATCGAGTTGGTAGAGTTATCCCTATGAGTGTGAGGCTGCACAGAGGGATAGCGCCTCGCGACAGTAATAACTCCATATAAAAATTATATTTACTTTCGCATGCCGTCATGACAGATGCCGTCGTCCTCCGAGCCCTGTAAGTTGAAAGCGACCGATACGGTGTTTCTAACGAAGACCACTTGGCCATAGACTTCGTAATAAAAAAGACAGTATTCATCACAAGCTTAAGAGACCGGTCATTTATCTAAAATCACAAGATTACCTTACAACATAACAAAACTGCTTCAATACATATATGATTTGAAAATTGAAACACAGATTTAATGCTCCATATATATCAATTCATCTTTCAAGACTCTCAGCCACAGACCAGTCAACCTATAGACCACGCTTTAATAAACGTCAGTACGAAAACGAAATCGCCAAAAGTTGGCGGGGTGCGCGGAGAGGTCGGCTAGTTTTCATTGGCTCGTTCAAAATTGACAATTTAATGGCTTCCGACGTGCTTACAACTGACCGCTCAGAAGAGACGTAGTTATGTAGTGTCACTACTTAGCCTTGGCGAATGTTACTCCCTGTCAAAGCGTGGTCTATAAGGTTGACTTGTCTGTGCTCTCAGCAAAGCGATGGTCATAAAATCGTTTGTCACCAAAATAAATCGATACAAATGATGCATTATCGATGTCCGAAGTGCACTGTTCGGGTTTCAGTCGGCTGCAGGTGCACAAATCTGAATAGTAATGAGTTCACTCCTGTTTGGGAGCGGGAAACTTTTACGTTTTCCCGCGCGCGACACGGTCGGCGTCGTGCTCCCCCGGGATAGCGGTACGCGATACAAATACTTGTTTAAAGTCGATTCAGAAACTGGCTTTTGAACTTAAATGCTATTTGCATACTAATCGAAAAACAAAAGGAGTTTTTTTTTTTGTCTATAGTTAATTTATTAGTTCTAAATGTGTGAATGTTATCATTTTCATTCAAAGGTTTTTAAATTTTTATGAGCTAACGCTTGAACCAAAGCTGAATTTTAAAGTTGGTTAACTTATTTTATTAGTTCCGCTATAACTTCCCTTTTTTCAAATTCAAAAAGTTTTTATTCAATATAAGATGTTTACACACACTTATTGAAAGTCAAAATAAATTAATTAGGTACCGGTTCAAAAACTAGGAGGAGAAGAACCGGCAAGAAACTCCATCCTGTTTATTTTATTTAAATATATGTTTTTCTTAATTGTTTTTTTTTTTTAATTTAAAGTGCTTACAACTATTACAATGATGTCCATGCGCACTTATCATTTACATACACGCTAATACAATAGTAAGCTTTTTTCATGAGTTGGACTTTAACTCGCTTTATAAATTGATTAGAATTCAAGTCTAACATTTCTTTAGGAATTTTATTATAAAAACGGATACAATTTCCGATGAAAGAATTATTAACCTTTGAGAGCCTGAACCTGGGAATCGATAACATATGCTTATGTCTTGTATTTAAGTTGTGGCCATCACCCACTCTAGAGAAAGCATCAAAGTTTTTATGTATATAAATTATATTTTCATAAATGTATTGACAAGGGACTATCAAAATATTACTTTCTCTAAAATGAGCCTTTACACTATTTTAAATCTAATGGTAAACTAATAAATATAAAAATTAAAAAAATTTATCTAAAACTTGACTATGTATTTGTATTTATTTTCGTTTCCGTGTTTTTATAAATAATAATAATAGGTAATAATAATATTATCTGGGATACCGCCCACGCGGCCATATAGTCCCAAACTAGGTAGAGCCTGTATTATGGGTGCTAGCCAATTTATATGCATACTTATATTTTTTTAGAACACATACATATATAGATTTTTTGAACCCAGACACGGAGCTAATAAATTCATACACACAAATAACTATTAATATTTTTTAGTAATATAGTCTTAAAATTAATCTAGTTAATACATAAAATCTATACATACCTACATCATTTCAAACAAATCAGTTAAGTGTGGACATGTTACAAATATAAATCGATTCACTTTCTATGAGCAATTTAAAAAAAAGATTTTCCTATTGCTAAGTTAATATGTTATTTATATCTACTAATATTATAAACAGGAAACATTTGATTTTTTGTTTGTTTGTTACGGACACAGACCAGTCAACCTATAGACCACGCTTTAATAAACGTCAGTACGAAAACGAAATCGCCAAAAAGTGGCGGGGTGCGGGGAGAGGTCGGCTAGTTTTCATTGGCTCGTTCAAAATTGACAATTTAATGGCTTCCGACGTGCTTCCAACTGACGGCTCACTAGTGACGTAGTTATGTAGTGTCACTACATAGCCTTGGCGAATGCTACTCCCTGTCAAAGCGTGGTCTATAAGGTTGACTTGTCTGTGGTTACGGATGAACACAAAAATAACTAAACTGAACTAAATAATTCTTTCATCTGTAGAAAGTTACATTATCAGGAAGTAACTCGGGTTATATTTTATTTTCAAACTAGCTTTCCGCCCGCGACTCTCCTCGCGTCACTACACAGTTAATCAGAAGTGTACCGCTATAAGTTTTGCATAGATATAGTTTATAAGCTGAAGAGTGACATGGACTACTTTTTATCCATGAAAAAGGGCTCCCGGTACAACTGTTTATTCTACGCGAACGGAGCCGCGGGCGGAAAGCTAAGTTATCCATATTATAGTACAGCAACGTGTAAACTATTTAAGTTCTAATTCTAAATTAGAGCATCACAAGATCCTATAACTATATATACTATTAACTATCACTGACTCCGTGCCTCGAAGAGCACGTTAAGCAGTCGGTCCCGGACGCTGTCAATAGATGGCGGTCGTTACAATCCCCAACCCGCAGTGGAGTAGCGTAGTGGATTTAAGCTCCAAACCCCCTCCTCACCCTGGGGGAGGCCTAAGCCCCTGCAGTGGGGTAAAATGGGCTGATAATGATGATGATGAAGATCCTATAAAATATGTCTGAACTATATCATACTTGGAATTTAAAGCGCAAACACATAAATAGCTATTATTAACTTATCCGACTGCGAAACATACTCGAAAAGAAGGAAAAAAATTAAAATATTTATATTATTTGAAATACCAACAAAATTTATACGTTTAGTAATACAAAATTTGACATAAACACAGCTATCTAAAACATATATTATAATATGGGCGATCATGCGAAGTTGCGGACACGGGTGGCGCGTACTGGTACGATCTCGCGAGAACGCTTGTAACCACATCCTGCGAACTAGGGATGGGTTGTAAGAACCTCAACACTATTTCGGCTCACGATAATGATCTGGAACTCGAGAACCGAAAGCGTGATTTATTGTCGAGATAAACATAAACGGCTCTTTAATGAGCGCGGTCTATGTTAAATTCTATAACTACGTATAAAGATCATTTGCATAGTTAGTAAATAATGACAGATTTACTATATTGTAAAGTAATTGATACAGGCACGAATCGAATACTTTTTTATTTAAAATGGATATACAAGATCGAATGTATCATTCAAATCTACCGTTTAACACTGGTAACTTTATGGCACATATCTTATATAAATAAGTAAATAATTTACAAATGAATCGACAGATCCGACGCGATTCCGCTAGATATATCGAAAAAGTTCAGCTCGGTTAGGTAGGTAGGTACACGCTTGCTGTTAACAACCCACTTCCTTTTCAATACCATGGGCCTTCGCTTCGCCGCGCTGATGTCTCGCCCCTTTCTCTTCCATCCTCAAACTGCCCGCAGGCACCACACGCAATGTGCTTCCGGCTGCGGCTCGCCAATACAAGGTCACAAGGCCCATGACACTTAAAGTGGGACGCAGTATCCTACCTGCCTATTCTAAAATTATATACGCCGAAAACTTAGATGACGAAAAAAACAAGATACCGCATCGTAGCAAAAATGTGAGCGGAAAAATAACCAGACGTATCTTAACGTTTTGCCTTTTTCTTAGACTAAATACATAATCATCATTTTCTCTCCTTCGCCGTATGTAGTTACTTTGAGCGTCTGTCTGTCACTGCTCCGTTTTCGATCGCAGAAAATACGGCATCTTGATAATTCTGTTTATTTATCCAAAACCAGGAACGGCAAGCCAATCGTATGCACACCCGAGATAGTGATGTTCGACAAACACGTGTCTTTCATTTCTCAAGAACCACAAAAAATCCTGCGTACATTTTCGCGTTTTTGGCGAAAAAAAACGCCAAAAGCTCTAGAGTTCTCTTTTTTTTTTCGTTTAAGCGCCATGTTTCTCTGAATATGCGATATGCGAATCGAAGTGGTGCTTCCTGTTATAAAAAATATCCAAATAGGCATTTGGACCATGAGCCCACCACGCTGCTGGTCCAATATGCGCCACTTTGCCTCCGTATCTCTCTTTTCATATATATATATTTTAATTCCGGGGAATTCCACTCAGCGCCATATAATTCCAAACTAAGCAGAGCTTGCATCATGATTACTAGACATCTATACTTAAATATTTTTTATAATATATACATGTATAGATCTTTCACACCAAGATACGCAACAAAATAGACATACATGTTTATGCATACAAATATTTGTCTCGGGGGGGAATCGAATTCGCGATCTTTGGTTTGCAGTTAGGGTCTGTAACCACTCGGTCAGTCGGTCAGTCGAACGGTCGGCCAGTCTCTACTTAAGTAATTAAATGCTTACTTGTAATTAATTCAAAAAATATAACACGCATGCTTTCACTACTTTAACTTCTGTCATCTAGTTCCTCTATATCTGTAATCGCACCGCACCTACGGAAATTAATTATCTCATGTCTGTAACTAATACGTTGGACAAACGTTTTTTTATAAAAGGGTAGTACAGGTAAATAAATATTATATAATTTATGAAACAAGCAATAACATTCTACTGCATGTGTTTATTTATCTTTGGAACAAAAAGTAAACTAACAAAGTCTTAAGTTGTGGAACTGAGGTAAAATTTATACATAGTACATAGATTAATGATTGATCTCGCTAGCACTTCTACTAGACGAAGCACTATCTATTAACAATAGCCCTTAGCATGTGGCAATTTGTTACTGTATTTGACCAACTTTTTGCTATGACGATGTTTGATTTTATTTCTTGTAGGTACCAAGTATTATTTTTGCAACTTTACAACACATACCAGCAAACACGCGGCCTGTCAACGTGACACAGACCACAACAAAGGTCGCAAACGGAACTTATTCAGGTCGCCGATGGGTTCTAGAAAAGCAGCGAAACTATTCTTTAATCTATGACACAATAAATATAATATTTCTCAGAAGCTGAGAGATCCGCTTTATAGCTCGTAAAATTATTGATGGGACATGTCCCGGATGTGAACCGTTTAAGAAATTTTTATGTCAATAATTTATTTTTAATAGCGAATTTTCAGTGCAAATCTTTTTCCGGATTAGTGGAGAGACTTATTAAAAATTTATATCATCAGCGGCCACCCATGGTTTCGCCTGCTTGGATTGAGCATTTACATTATTTTGGCTTTAACTCAAATCATATAAGTGCATATTCAAGATGCAAGCTATCTTCGTGCCGAATTTCGTCACGATTGATTTCGCGGTTCAGCCGCGAAAAGCACAAAAAATGTAACATAGACACATATTTCGCGGTAAAAATTAGCCTGAATTCTTCTTCAAGATTCAAGCTATCTCTATACTAAAATTTCATCAATATTGCTTCCGCGGTTCAGACGTGAAAACAGAACAGGCAAACAGACAAACAAAGTCACTGTCGCATTTAGTGCGTAAGAACTCGAAAAAGGCCTTTTTCTACGAATTATTCCAAACTTGTACCAATTATAACGAATTGTTTAAAATGTTTTGTTTAGATAAGGTTTTGGTTATTAAGTTATATGTTTTATGGAAAACGCAATTTTAGACAAACATGACAGTTTTTTATATTTAACTGTTTATTATAGGGCAATCTAGTTTTCTTGGTACTTGTACTGTTGCCAACGGATCTAATCAACTGTTACCTAAAGTTAAAAGTTCAATAATGGGTACCAGTTCAATAATTCGTAGAAAAATGACTTTTTGGAATTCAATCTGGGGGCACGGCCGTGCCCCCACCAAGTCGAGAAAAAAGCGTCACGGCCGTACCGTCCTTTTCTCGAAGCAATTCAGACCATTTTCGACCCCCTGTAACTTCGTTGTGGATAAAACTAGAAGACTGAAATTTTCAGTAACCATGCAGGCATATTATATAAGCATATTTTCAAACTTCATTCAATTTGAACCGGTATTTTTAAGAAATTATAACGGGTCAAATTTCTTAATTCTATCACTCACTGACTCAACGATCATCAAAATTCTAAGGCACTTCTAGCAGACCTAGAAGCTTCAAATTTGGAATATAAGTAGTGTTTGGTGTATGAATCAAGAAAAAACTAAAAAATCTAGAAAATACTGCAAAGAAAATTAAGCCCATACAGCCAAGTCTTCAGTTAAATTTTTCAATATTGTTGGCTTTATTCGTAACGATCGCGAACAGTTTCCCATATGTATAGCCCATGCTATAACTATACATAAAAATCAAGGACTAAGTCTACATAATGCACTGATAGATATCGGTTCTACAGTATTCACATCCGGTCAAGCTTACGTAGCACTTTCGAGAGTTACAAGTCTGGGCGGTTTACATCTAATTAATGTCGACTTTGGAAGTGTTAAAGCGCAGGAATCCTCAATTTGTGAATACAACAGACTAAGAAGCATTTACCGTCCAGATTTGTCAAAAATTGTAACATCAAAGCCTCCCAGAAAAACGCATAGAGACAGGGAGTGGGCTCTTAGAAAAACTGTAGCTGAAGCTCAAGAAGTAGTACCGGAAAAGAGAAAACGGAAGGCTACCTACAAAAATAAGAAAAGTTCATAAGTCAGAGAGAGGGCTTTAAGAAAATTCGTTGCTGGTAGATATACATATATACAATAAGTAGAAGGTACCGAAAAGGAAAAAAGTAGAACTGTCTACAAAATACAAAAAGAAATGAGATCCCATCAAAAACAATACTTGTCAAAAAAACCAAGTCTCGCAACTCAGTTGTTCTGCGGTAAAAAGTTGTGAGATCCATGTAATACCAAGTCGGGTATGTTAATGTTTTATATAAATATATTGAGATTTGGCCATCGCACTAAATAATTTAATTTACATGTGTTTTCAGGCGATTGAATTTACACGTGTTTTCAGGCGATGGCCAAGTCTGTCACAACTGAGTTGCGAGACTTGGTTTTTTTGACAAGTATTGTTTTCGATGGGTTGAATTCTCGCGTACTGTAGATGTAGGCACGTCAGTGAAATTACGAAGTTACTGGTTTTCAAATTTTTTCCCGGTTTTCAAAAGTAGTACGTAAAGTAGTTGTCCGTAATGTTAACAAGTTATTCTATTGATTCTTCAAATTTTATCATGCAATTTCGGATACGGGAGGCCTTGACTACTTACCATTTTACATTTTATTGAAGAAAATAAAACTACTTGGGTACATAATTTTACATATTTGTGATTGATTATAAATACATAGATTTTTCTAGGAATTCCATATCAATTAAACAATTTGATACCTAAGTAACTTATTATGAATTGTTTTCACAATGCAATGGCGCCTGCACTCAAAAATGGACAAGTCTAAAATTCCAGAAATTTTGAATACGAGTTACGTAGTGATACTGGCGCAGCAGATACTATTCGTAAAATTAAAACTGTGTTTGGAGGAAACATGACTTTTGAACGCACGTTGCGTTTTTTGTTTAGTCTCTTTCGGAACGGAAATTTCGACTTGCAAGATGAACCAAGAGGTGAGCTACTTCAATCAATAATCAAGAATTGCAAGCCATCGATCAACAGCATGGTTTGAGGTTAGCTTACACACGATATTTATCTATTTACGCCTAATTGGCATCATATTAAGTAGAACCACAACAACCCAAATCACATGAATTTAATGACCTCACAAAAATGGATGCGTCGAAACTTGCCTTGGGACACAGAAATAAGGTCATTTTGAACCGAATTTTGGCATACCACGAAAAATAGATTGCTTATGGTAACCGCAATGGAAAAACTGAATGGCTGAACCCAGTTCCAACGCTAAAACATTCCCTAAGAGAAATTTAACCACAAAAAGGTAATGTCTATGGTGATCCAGTTGTGACGTTATCTACTATAGGTTCTGTATCAGTTCTGATTCGAGTCCTGCGCATCAATAGTAGTTGAAGTCAGCACTCAAGAACATCGGACAATGATGGTGAAACTGGCAGGAAAACAGCCTCAAATGTTCGCCAGATCTTCACCAATAATACAGTTCAAATGCCATTTTTTTCGCAATTCAGACAATTTTCCCCTACAACAAACCAAATTTTTTTGTGCAAAGTAGGATACAAAATATCACTTTCCAATTGTCATAATAATATATGAGTTATAATATAGACGACTATAAAACATTAATAAAAGGAAATAACCAAAGTATATACACACAATATGCATTTATATAAAACATAGGATTGTGTGATCAGATGATGGATACAAATTGGTCACCAAGCGTCATTAAAATATTCATTCAGGCTATAATTAATAGGTAGGTATGATTTTTGGCTAGTGTCATAATTTTCAAATCAAATCAAATTAAAGATTCCCCTTTCGTAGCTACGAAATACAATGTTGAACTTCGTCACAAGTGTGAGTTCACGACTTTGTGGGAATACGTCTCCACAAAAGCGCATTGAGAAGTGCTGATGGTTCTCAGAAGTACATATAAGAAACTGAGCGATGCTCTTCATAAAAATATATATAAAAAATAATAATTATAATAATAATAATAATACATGGGACTTTCCACACAGCGTCATCTAGTCCCAAAGTAAGCAAATATTATGCTTGTGTTATGGGTTACTAGACAACTGATATACATACTTAAATATTCTTTTTATAATATATATATTTATAATTTTTTTTTTTCGAAGACACCACACACATAACAACCAAGACCCGGTACCAGTATCGATATTCATCGTATAAATACTGACCCGACCTGGCATTCGAACCTGGGACCTCCAGCTTCGTAGGCAGGGTCACTACCCACTAGGCTAAGCGGTCGTCTATAATAATAATTGTTCTAACAACAAGTGTTTATACATATATTAATACTATTTAAAAAAATCATTATTGATTTGCATTTTGCAGTCTATGTGTAGTGCCAATCATAAACTCTGTTGTCATGCTAAGTAGATTAGATTCCAGGAGATCTTTTGTAATTCACATCTTGCTCAATAGAATCAGTAGCTTTGCAGTCAATTTAAATATTTCCTTATATAATAATATTGATTTTCAATTAAATGAAATTCACTAATTAATTGCTTAATGTCAATAAAACTTTACAGATTTCATTTTCCAGATCAAAATAGTCTGAAAATATCCATCACTAATGAAAATCTTATTTTTATAATTTAAGATTGATTTAGTCAAATCCCTATATGTTTCATTCTCGTATATGTACATTTACATATATTTATAAGGTCAACTGAAATCCGAATAGGGTACCTTAATTTAAAATATACCCAGATATTTAAATAAGGACTAGACCCATGGGTAATTTATCCGCTGCGTCGTCGTCGCCGCCCCGATCGCGTGTTGACAAATTATCAAATCTTCTAGTTATAAACATTTCGTTGGTTTTATTCGTCTGTCGTAAGCTTCGAAATTATAAAATTTTTAAAGCTTGTCGGAGACATATATATGTCTACGAATCATATAAATTATCAGTGGTTAATGAAAAAAGAAACGTAATATTCATAAATGGGGGTGAAGACCTCATTCGTATCCTATGCAAGCTGAACTCTTAATTTTTAACATAAAAGTTTTATAAAACTTATTTAATGGATTATTCTTTTTCTTCTTATTAATTATGGCGTTTTCATAATTAATGGTTTCACCTGTTTGTTTAAGACGATCCACTCGCTCGTCGACATCGCATACAATTTTCACATTTGGTAAAAATGAACGATATTTATTTCGGAGGACGTCGTTGGAGTCAAGAGGTTCGAAGGGGAGGAACTCACCTCCGGCCCTCGCTAATTACACCTTGTCTCCAAAGCAACGGTTCGAATTTATTCTTTTTTAAGAGAGTCCCCTTAATAAGTATTTGTCAAAAGTACGTACACAGCGAAAGCTTCTCGACCGTGCTGACGTTCGATGTCTTTCCAGGGCGGGGACTTTAGGGAAGAAATTATGAAAATATAAGAATAAAGTATTTTGCGCTCGTTGTTTGTACTTTTAACTTTGGAAATGTTTAAGAGGATGTTCCTCAGCTGAAAGCGACGGAGTTCGTCATGTGGAAAAGCGCAAATGTCAATAAAATGCGCGAAATCTGAAATGTCGATAAAATATAAAAATATGAAGCGTCGTTAGAAGTATTTCAATGAGAACATGGCCAATTTTTATCGAGTATGCGTACAACATGAACCTAGGAACACCCGAACGTAACATTGCGAACTAACTAGTAGTTAAGTTAAATCTACCGATCGCTAGTACGCCACGAAGTTCGATTCAAACATAACTTACTTTACAGCCATTACAGTTTTTTTTTTTTTTAATTTATTTATTGGGGTCTAGAGTTGTTATTACTTCTGTGGCGTACATTGCGCAAAATCGTGTAAGTTTTTATTACAACTAGAGCACGCATATATCTAATATTGATTTAGATAGCATAGTTTTCACCACAAAGGATTGAATCCTCTGTGGTTTTCACCACCTGCCTTTTTTAGTTTATTAATCACATAAACATATGATCTCACATTTTTTATGTAATTTTACCTGTTTTTTATTCTTCAGATATGTTTTGTGTAACACCCGCTTTATACGACTTAAAGCTGCACGCCTTATGAGTGCTCGCTTTCACACGGACAGTGATTATTTTAGGGTTTATTTAACAGTAAGAAATGAGGTCATGATAAACTATATCGGAATAGTTCCCTCGCCTGTCACAACTCACGTCCTACCACCAAACAAACCCTACTGCGGGTATGAATATCAGCACTCATAACTCGTGCCGCTTAATATACAGCTCGGCTGTTGGATATTGATATGTAGGCAGTTTATATGTATAACAGTTGATTGATAATTTTATTCTACTTCAATTTAAAAGTTTGCCACGATAGAACGGAGACAGGCTATACGTTTAACTACTGGAACGATTTCGTTATTTTTTTTTGCATTACTTAAACTTTACATCAGAGGAAGTTTTGTAGACATGGTTTACGGTTACGGACAACCAGAGATCGGTGCAGTACATGTGTTTCTGTAAAACGGGTAGGTAAGCATTTTTTGGCGCGATTTTTTACATTAAATCAGGATCACATCAAAACAGGTTGGCATGTTTTACCGTTATAAGTTAGCAGGGGTTGAAATTTAAGCAACGGCTGAATTAATTTCATGAAGTTTTTACATTACATAGTAGGTATCATTTCATAGCAGGTTATTAAACATCTAAAATTTTATGTTTAGTGAAAGAACAAATACCCTTATAAGAAGCTTGCCCACAGAAAGGTCTACAATGATTAAAATCTAGTGCATCAATAACAGCTGAGGTCTACAGTCAAGTACTTAGGAAAACATTTGTGAAACTGGAAAAAAAAACAGCTATAATCGGTCAATCGACCTTCGACCTTCGCTATTAAGTTGCTGTAGAAATCGTCTTTATGAACTTTATTAGAATCACACCCCCAGAGTTCTATCGCAAATGCATTCATGATCGCCAGATTATATGGTACAAATGCGTAGAGCACACTAGAAAATATATTTATATTAATAATAATAGTAACGTATATCACATCAATAGTCGTAATAGCCCGAGCCGCAGCGAACCTGTTTCAAATCTATAAGGCCATGTGGCCGTGGTTCGAATCCGGGCGTGTACCAATGAGTTTTTTCTGACTTAAGTACATTAATTGTCACTGACTCCGTGCCTCGGAGAGCACGTTAAGCAGTCGGTCCTGGTCGTTACAATCCGCCAACCCGCATTGGAGCAGCGTGGTGGATTTAAGCTTTGAGCCCCCTCATCTTGAGGGGAGGCCTAGGCTCCTGCAGTGGGGTTTAAAAAGGGCTGATGGAATGGAATGGAATACATAACATCAACGTCTAGGCCCCAAAATTAAATAAATTGTTCTTTCCTATTCTACACAAAGACAATGAAAAAAATATTAGAATTGTGGAGTTATGTGAGAATTGGTCACAAAATTTTGCGGATCGTAAGCAACTATAAGGTGATGCGTGATGCCGCAACCATGTTATTAGTATGTCAATGATTTTCTTTCGATTTCTTCAGAGGTTTCTCAATTTCTCAATGATTACGCTTAGGTATCGTATCGGATGATCAAAGAGCGACATCACACGAGTACAAGGCGGTTATCGGCGAGCACTAGTTAAGAGCGTCTCGCGGGACATGCGAACGCGGCTTTTTTTGCATCGCGGGGGCCGCTAAGGGTGGTTTGTCCGTGTAGGGGAGGGGGAGATAAAGGTTCGGTCGAGGGGTTAGCGGAGAGACGAGAGGGGGCGGAGTTTAATTAGTCGTGGCGCGACCAGCGGGCGCGCGGCCGGCACTCCATCTCATTTCCTTCTTTATTTGCCCACTCGTAACAAATGGTGCGCCCGCACACGATATCATGAGAGTCGTGTCACTATCTTGAGCTGATACTGGCTTTGTATAGATATCTTTTACGTGTTGTATTGTATGGAGAATTACTATATTTAAACCAGAGTATACTGTTGAAGTCTGTATAACAACGACCGACGACCGCTTAGCCTAGTGGGTTCGAATACCAGGTCGGGTCAGTATTTATACGATGAATATCGATACTGGTACCGGATCGTGGTTGTTATATGTATGTGGTGTCTTCACTTCGTACCCAAAACACAAGTTAATGCTTTGTTTGAGGCATAGACGTTGTTGTCATGTATACGTTATTATTATTATTATATTACAAAACAAATCCCTATTTCCCAAGAGCCCGTGATCTAACGGTTACGACTTTCTAAAAATTTAATTTTGGATAACCGATAGTACTGTACCAACTCATAGGCTGTCAATGAGTTAGATATGGGTGCGTAAGGGTACCGCAACCGCACATTTAAAACCTAAACCTATATCTAGCTAACTGACCGTAATCTGTGAATTGACATTATCAATCAATGTATCAAATATCATTATTTTGTATTTATGTAACATAATCTTGGAATAAGTACGTCAGAAGAGTGAATTTATTACTTTGTGGTAAAATGTAACCACAAAGGCGCATTCTTGCACACTTATCAGTTATCAATAATTCAGAGTTTAGAAACTTCGACCATTTTTGATCACAGTTTGGCCGTTTTTGGCTTCCAGACATATACTGGTGTGTACAGATTTCAACAGTGACCATATATTCAGTTTAAAAATTAGAAAAAGTAGGCTTGTATGATGACTGATTTGTCCATTATTATGAAATTGAGATGCATGTGCTTGTAACAAATGATGCCGTCGTACTTAATAGTAACAACGAATGTTCATTAAACGTAGAACAAAATGGAAGTTTTTGTAAAACATATCTGTCAATTGCCGGATAGTTTCATAATTTTTTCAGAAAACGCAACCCGCTGTTGCAGTCATTAGTTAGTGAGCTGCGTGCGTGCAGAAAAACTCATTGGTATCCGGGCGTGTACCAATGAGTTTTTCTGACTTAAGTACATAACTATCACTGGCTCAGTGCCTCGGAGAGCACGTTAAGCAGTCGGTCCCGGACGCTGTCAATAGATGGCGGTCGTTACAATCCCCAACCCGCCGTGGAGCAGCGTGGTGGATTTAAGCTCCAAGCCCCCCTCCTCACCCTGGGGGAGGCCTAAGCCCCTGCAGTGGGGTAAAAATGTGCTGATGAAGAAGTGAAGTGCCTGAAAGTGAAATTTTCATAGTTTTGTAGAACGATAAAATTCATCCAGAAAAACTGTCATTGAACAGTTCCAATAATACGCCAGTCACAAAAATAGAACAAAATGAAGTACGATATGTAAATTTTAACATTGCAATAATATTTTCTAAATCGCATAATGACCACAATTCCTCTATTTGTGTAGTTTCTCTATGGTATCTTTACACACCCTTCTATTCAAACGCATGTTTGTAACAAATCTGGAACTAATAATAATATTAACTAATTTCAGTTAATTATGTGCCTGACTGACCGAATGGCCGAGTGGTTAGAGTCCCTAACTGCGGAGCCAAAAGTCGCGGGTTCGATTCCCGCCCGGGACAAATATTTGTGTGCATTAACGTCTTCATTTCGTTCCATGTCTGGGTGTAAAATATTTATATATATATAATATGTATGTATATCAGTTGGTATAGTATCTCATAACACAAGCATAATATTTGCTTACTTTGCGACTAGATGGCGCTGTGTGGGATGTCCCATGTATTATTATTAACTGTTTGGCAGATCAAACAGAGTAGGTATTCGAATTCATGCATTCCTTGTTTATTGTTTTATTTGTATGGAAAACCAACATCACAATTAGAGTTGCACCGAAATTCGGTTCACATTCTGTACTGCCGAAGTTCGACAGGTTTTACCGAACTTCGTCTCCGGCCGAATTTCGGTTAGATATGCCAGGATATAGCAAATGTCGGCCAAATTTCAGTAAATCCAATTATCAGCATAACTTTTAAATATTCAGTTACACTTGTTTGATTACCAATTTACTAATGTATTGTATTTTGAAAGTAATAAAAAGAATAAAAACAATCAATTTCTACGTTTTATTTAAAAATTGAAATTAACAAAGATTATTTTAATTAAAAATTGTGATAACTTACAAAAATTCAAACGCGCGCGTCGACATGGCAAGCGACGGAACGAACACTAACCGAGAAGTTCATCGGATAAAAGCGCGCCAATTTAAATCGAAGTTCGTCCGAACTACGGCTTCGGCTCATGTTTAAACCGAACATTCGGCCGAAGTCGAACTTCGGCGGAACCCACATTCGGTGCATCTCTAATCACAATTAACTTATTGAGAGACATAATAGCAACAAAAGGCCAATAGCAGGTTCTCACTAATAGATTCTGTTTTAGATATTCTGTTTTATTGATCGCGTATCGTGGATTTTATCTAAAATAACGCTTTTGTATTGAAATTTGCATTAGTGTTATTTATAAACCCTAATAATCTAAGGGTTCCACCTGGCAAAAACTTGGAACTCACTTCCAACAAACAAATCCATGAAGCTATATTATGAAACAAGGTCTGAAAACACGTATAATACGAATAGGTATATTGCTGCACGCCATACCGCCATAGACATTAGGTTTCGCTACAAACGGAGCCGACGTCAGCTGCCACGTGTGGCCACGACAGCTCTCCCCCTCCCACCCTTAAAGCCCGCCGTCATACCTCAGGCGACCTGGCTACAATGCAAGATATAGCCGCAAATTACTTAGACTACAGTAGGCCTTAGGGATTAATCTACGAAAATTTCGGACAACTGAGCACTAACTATAATTATATTACAGCATTTTTTAGATACGTAAGTTCATGAAAATTAACACGCAAAATCTAGTTCTAATGCATAAACGAATGTGTTATGAGTAAACGTAATTCAAAACTGTCTTCCATTTCCTCTATAATATTTTTGACTATAGTGTCTGGTTAGTGAGTCAGCGTAAAAACGGAGATAATATTATCACCTAACTGTTCGGTTATAATTCACGCACATAAAGACGGTTTTGTATATGGTTAGAATGGTTTAGCGAGAGTATGTGGTCTGTTGAGTCACACACACACAAGTATATGAAAGTTAGCCTGTCATTTTTGTTGACATTGTATTGCGGGTGTCCATCTAGACATTATATAATCAAAGTATAATATTTTTGACTATATAATATTGATGACTGCAGGTTTAGATAGTATTATATTCTTAACAACAAAATAGTAACGAAGTGATGTGTGTATATAAAGATACCTATATATTAGTCGACGAATTAGTCATACCTGAACTTCTGTTCTTTGAATCCAATGGAACAGTTAAAATGTTTATAGTAAATAAATTTGACAGTAGCGTTTTGTGTGAATAAAGTCATAAATGTCACTCCACAGCATCTAAAATGTCAAACGCAATTTCGCGGGAGTGAGACCGGCGCGCGGGGATTTTGCGGAGGTGAAAACCGGACCGGAAGCGCGTACTGAAACTCGCCATCTTGCACTAGCTAGCTAGAGTATGAGTGGTTAGGCGGTAAAAGCAGAACAGGGCTTAAGTTTTTGTTTCCTCTAAATAAATATATTTTAATTTATCTATTTCGGTCCTGTTTTGCCTTTCGGTGTACCGAGGTCTAACATAACGGATAGACTTTACTATGCAATTTCTTTTTAGAACAACATATTCAAGCGAGAATATAATAATATATAGAAGTTGGTTGCTACGGAACTTCAAGGCGTACATACGGACTTTGCTCATAGTTTTAGATCCGAAGAGAGCTCGTCCTACACGCATCTGTTTACCAGATGAAAAATATATTTTATCAAATATATGAAAAAGTAACAAATTTATTTTTTGTACGTTTCATTTTTCACTAATTCAAACGAATTTCATACAAATCATCGAAGAAAGTATGACGTATAAAGAATATGCAAAAGTTGTATTGCCTACTTTTTTCCATTTCCTAATTTTCTACAGATAGTTATATTTCCTAGGTTCCTACAGACTGTAGACCCGGCAATAGGGAAATTAGGAAATAGGAAAAAGAAGGAAATAGAAATATCAATTTTCTTTTTTATAAAAAAAAAAAAATTGATACAGATGATTGCACAATATTTGCATTTTTCTTATGCTTCAAACTTTTTATTTGTATGATATTCGTTTGAAAAGTAAAAAAGTGAAACGACATTTTTTTTTATTTAAGTATTAAGAATAGCCATAACATATTTTCAAAATCGGTGTCGTTATAGCCCGAGCCGCAGCGAATCTGTTTCAAATATAAGGTCATGTGGCCATGGTTCGAATCCGGGCGTGTATCAATGAGTTTTTTCCAACTTAAGTACATTAACTGTCACTGACTCCGTGCCTCAGAGAGCACGTTAAGCAGTCGGTCCCGGTAGCTGTCAATAGATGGCGATCGTTACAATCCGCCAACCAGCATTGGAGCAGCGTAGTGGATTTAAGCTCCAAGATCCAAGAGGGGAGGCCTTAGCCCCTGCACTGGGGTATAAAAAGGGCTGATGGAATAGAAAAAATAACATATTTTAATAGGCAATGTGTTCGCGATATATTTGATGAAAATAGTTAGCAGATTATAGGACGACTTCTCTTCAGATCCGGTACTATCACCAAATACATATTTTTCTAATCAAATCTAAGTCCAGTGTTTTTTTATTATTAAACGATAGAATGAAAAATTTTAAAAAATTAGAAAAAATATTCAATTTTTTTGTGAACAAGTGGTTTTTTTTTTGCAAACCCACGACACTTGATGAGCACAGCCCGAATATAGCGGTATGATGACCTGCAGTCCCGTTCCAACATGTATTCATGAAAGAATCATAATTATTAAGTAAAAATCACTTGATAATGGAAATATTTTTGCTATATATCTAATATGTTAAATACGTCCCTGAGAAAAAACAATCCATTCATGCCATGCACGTACGAGATCTACTAGTTTTAGTCAGCGCATATATGCGTTAACTGTATCTTGAAGACGTAGATAAGCTTGAATGGGTTTAGGTATAAGCAGCAAATACACGGTTATAAAAATCTATAAAATAATTAATGCCGTTTGTTTATTGCTGATTTTTTGAGGAAAACTTTTGCAGTTCTCTATAAAATTAGATAAAAATCCGTTGGCCGTCTTGTTCCTTTTTGGTATCGTTTAATAGGAAAATATTCGGTTAAGACTACGTAAATCTTTCCCAAAACTACCAATATTAATAATACTAGTCACCATTCACGAGGGCGCCAGTGCACGTGCACGCGCCCCGCCCACATGCCCCATGCCCCGCTCTTTCGTATGGAAGTAGATGGTAGCCAAATTTTGCTAAAAAATATTTCGGATATAATTATTGATTATAAATATTTGACCTATATTTTTATTTTAGTAATGAGATCTATTTTTGACACTTAACATCTAGAAAATTTTTGGCGGGTGACTAAAATCTTAACCTGTATATAAAAGGATTGACCGATGTATCAACGCACAGGCCAAACCCTTAGGGTTAGAAAATTGAAATTTCGCACGCGTATCCCTCATATGACGAAGGCTTCTAAGGAAGGATTTTTCAAAATTCAATCCCTAAAGAAGTGAAATAGGGGATGAAAGTTTGTATGAAACTTTTTATTCCTTGGACGTATTTGCATGAAATTTCGTATGAATTGAGTACGGGAAAAATAATGAGTTGCGTGTTTCAGCGTTTTCTAAAATTCAACCGCTAAGAGGGTAAAATAGGGGATGAAATTTTAAATGAACGCACAGGCCAAATCCTGAGGGCTAGAAACTTGAAATTTCGCACACGTATTCCTTTTATGATGTAGACATCCACTAAGGAAGAATTTTTCAAAATTCTACCCCCAAGGGGGTAAGATAAAAATTTGCATGTAAATTTTTATTCCTTGGACATATTTGCATGAAATTTCGTATGAATTGAGTAGGTCAAAAATAATGACGTATAGGATATATATGTGAAATGGTAATGAGAGCGATAAAGAATCAGTACTGTATATTATAGCAGAGAGACGGAAACGGTAGTTAGATGAGAATAAAAGGGTGAGAGGGAATGAGAACATTGGTGAGGACGGAAAACGACTACAAAGGGCGTAACGTCTGTCCGCGCGGGCGAAGCCGCGGGCGGAAGATAGTATTATATACACAGGTTGGAAAGGAAGTGTATGGCGTACCACTACACATGGACTTATTTGTCTAAATAATATTTATTAAAAATATTATATATCTGAGTTGAAATGAAGTTTATTTTTGTTACCAAAAAAGAAGTATTCCAACCCAATATTTTTCTCTGTATGTTAAAATTAAACATTCGTTGTTGTCAAAATTATTATAAAAAGAATCTCCTCGGTATCTAAATAAAAACTTTGTGGGCCAATATATAATATATCCAGATATAGCCAACTTTTACTATGTTTGTGTGTGACTACACAGGTTCTTCTCTCTCTCGACCTAAGATCGGTAGCTTGCGTGCGTCAGTTATAACTGAAAAGTTAGGTGAGATTTTTACCCACGTTTTTTGACGCCGAACCTCTATCTATATAGACATGTATATAATCAAAGATTGCCGGTTACGATTTTTCAATTAATTGAACCGACTGAATTTTTTAAATAGTAAATCTTACTATAAGAAATATATCCAACTTACATTATATAATAAGAACACGAAAAACAGGGAACGTTGGACCCGATGAGTAGGTAATTGGGTCATCCTGTCGTCCACATGTGTTGTAGTCAAAAACTGAGTTTTTGCGAAAAATACTTCCAATTGTTCAAAAAACATGAGTAAAATAGGTCATTCGTATCAGAAAAAAATATTGCATAAAAAACTATTTAATGATTTAAACAAAATATTTTTTATCAATAAATCCTCAATTTTTTTTAATTAAATTTTATTTTTATAACAGTAATTTAATATTAAAATTTATTTTTTCATGTGTTAGATAACATCAAAATTTATTGAAATTTAATTGTTATTCAATACTACAAAAGAATTATTTACAGGGATTATTTGTTGAGAGAATACAAAACATAAAATGTTTTTCTTATTAACGTCATCTCAACTTGGTGGGATAAGCACCTTTCTCGAATGACGCGATATTTTGATTTGTTTTATTTGCGGCAATTTAGCTTAGTAAGATATCTGGAAAGACGAAAAATGTGCCTTATTTTCAATTTTTTTTTTTTAATAAAAGGTCATCGAATAGTACCTAGTAAGTATCGGTTGTCGCAAGAAGTCAAGAGACGGCCATTCGATTGAAATTATTTATTAGATAAAATGAAAAACATCAAATACAAAATTTGGGCTACATAGGGCATTTTTTAATTATATATTTTCTGTTAATCATATCATCTTATAGACAATTTATTTTAGGTAATCTTGTTATTGGCTTTGCAGAATGTAATTTGGTTAAATTTTAAGTTCTCCAAACTATTTATAGCTGTAAGTTTACTTAATAAATTAAATTTTAAGAGGTCAGTTTTTTATGTATTAAAACTACATAATTCTAGTTTTGTACGTATCTATGACTAAACTCTGTGGTTTTTTTGGCGTTTTTAATAATACCTAAAACTTGTATACATCGAAAACAGTATTTTATTTTTTACTGTCCCATTGAGCCTGTTTAAATATTCACAAACATGGCCTCGTCGTACGCCGCGCCAGTTCCCAATGATTTTCAACCCGCAGCGTCCCTTTGAAGATATTCGAGTTCATTAGAGGACGCGGTCCATCTCGACCCGGGAGAGGGAAGGAGGGGGAGAGGTGGATCCAAACACACATAAATCGGAGTCACCGTTCGCGTCCTATCCCCCCCTGCTCCCTGCGGCTAAAACCCGCCCGCCCTGACCCAAGTAAATTTTCTCCTATTCTACCGTCAAACGGAGAGTTTTGAATTCTTGGAAACATTGAACGCTTTGAATGTCTGTACGTATGTGTGTTGCTATTTGCACACGTGAAAAAGGTCAAATCTTTGACGGTTGACGGAGAAATTTTAGACTGGACGATGGATCGATCGGGAAGTAAAGATTGTAAAGAAAAAAAGGGGAGAGGAAAGTAATCGAAGGAAATAACATAAAAAGTTGGAAAATAGAATCAACTTCGACACCACATCTTAAGCCCTGGAAATTAATACCAATACGTTTTTTGTTTGGAATCCCTAAAAGATATGACTGATCGAATGGCCGAGTGGTTAGAGACTCTAACTGCAGAGCCAAAGGTCACGGATTCGATTCCCGTTCGGGACAAATATTTGTGTGCATGTATACGACTGTTTGTTCCATATGTGGGTGTAAAATATTTATATATATTTAGTATTTAAATATGTATATCAGTTGTCTAGTAACTCATAACACAAGTATACTACTTGCTTACTTTGGAAGTAGATGGCGCTGTGTGGGTTGTCCCGTGTATTATTATTATTATCATATAAAAAAGATTGGTACAGTAAATAATTGTTATTCAAAACCCAATATTTTTTTATTCACTTCAATAATTAAGATGTACTACTGATTGTGAAACGGTACGAACAAAGTTCGTTTCAATATCGTTCGGTCAAGTTGCATAAGTGATCTGCAGTATGCGTATCGCGCTTGATTCTTTTTTTAAGAAAATCGAGGAAATATTTAAGAAAATACATTTCACCGCTCATCTACACTGCTGTTCAAATAAGCGAGTGACTTGTCTGCTTCCTCCCGATGGCTTCCCCGAGACCGCTATACCAACAATAGTTTTTTTTTTAACTTTTATATATTTTTTTTAATATTTATTTCGTGATGGGGTCTAAAAAAATTTTATTTTTGCCTATGGCTTTGCCCAAATGACTTTCATTATTAGTATTACTATATAAATACGAGAATAAATACATATTCCTTAAATGTTATCATAAACGGTTTTTTACATATGTTTTATTTTGTGAAACCTAGCTCTACTGCCTTATTAAAAAAAAAAACAGCGCGATGGTACCTAAACTATATTTATACGAGTACTAATATTATAACGAGGAAACATTTTATTTTTTGTTACGGTTAAACTCAAAAACTACTAAACTGATTTTGAAAATTCTTTCACCCGTAGAAAGCTACATTATTAGCGAGTAACATGAGCTATATTTTATTTTCAAACTAGCTTTCCACCCGCGGCTTTGCTCGCGTGGACTACATTTGTACCGGGATCGCTATCATTTTTTGCATTGATATAGTTTATAAGCTGAAGAGTGACAGGTTACTTTTATACCTGAAATAGGGGTTCCGGTTTAACTTTGTAGTCCTTACTAGCGGAGCCGCGGGCGGAAAGCTAGTCATTTATAGTTAAATCATTACTTTATCTATTTAAATGTGAAATTTCCTCAAAATTTTAATGGTTTTTATATCATAAACACTCAAACCTAAACACTCTGTGGTCTTGATCGACAGGATACTAAGACCTGTCTGTGTCAACCGTCAATTGTAACCAATAAGGTTATGCGTGTGATATGAACCTACTTACATGTAAAATTATCTTACAAAATAAAACGCAAAAGTTACCTTTGTATATTTTTTATAAATAGATTTAC
Source organism: Luffia ferchaultella (assembly GCA_949709985.1). Taxonomy (NCBI): domain Eukaryota; kingdom Metazoa; phylum Arthropoda; class Insecta; order Lepidoptera; family Psychidae; genus Luffia; species Luffia ferchaultella. Next base: position 17,518,062 of record OX453256.1, read on the forward strand.
AATACAGAACTCACGTTATTTAAATAATGCCCAAAATACCCAATAATAATAATACATAATAATAATAATAATATACAAATACCAAAAATTGGGTTCAGAGATGACTTTCTTAATTTCCCAAATGCGATCAAAACACCTTGTAAAATATACCGTTCGTCGTGTGATTTTCATACGTTATCTCATTAAAATTTAATTTTAATCTTTCGGTTGCCTCTCAATAGCGTATAACGAATACATTCGTATCCGTGTGGCGTATAGGTAGGTATATGACCGTATGTTTGATCCGCGCCGCGCCCTCGCGTCCAATATTGGACGTTCGCGACGTCCGCTCTCTAATTAAAACCCCCAACCTCCTTCCTTTGATTGCCACCCTGTGCCCTGCGGCTTTATGCCACACGGTGGCAAACGCCGCCTGCCTACGAATCGACATTCTTTTGATGACAATTAAAATGTCGTTTGAAATTTCATCGTGGTCTGTGAACGAAGGTCAGGAACATGCATTGATATATTACAAAAACTTTTATATCGGTTGTTAAGCTAAACGTAGTAGAAACTTAAAAGCGTGTAGAGCTTTAACGAACTTATCAAATATTTAAAAAAGTGAAACTTAAAACATGTTTTTCTCGGTAACCGTTAGTTTGCGTCATCTTCTCACTTGAAACTTTTTGTTAAGTCCGTTAAGCTCCACACGCTCTATAAGTTTGGACTACTTTCAGCCAAACCCCTGGTATACGAGTCATGGGTGCCACGTCTCTAGGCGTCAAGAAGTTCAAAATAACTGATTTTTTTATAGAAATTAAAGTTATCAAACCAAGTTTTCTTCTAGTTTACGGTTGGATTTTTTTATTATTTAATTTAGTTGCTCCATCTATACAGAGAAATTTTTTTTCATGTTAGACTGAATAATAATATCTGGGATATCCCACACTGCACTATCTAGTCCCATAGTATGCAAGTATTTAAATATTAGATACTTTTTTTACAGCTACAAAGATCTGTTTATATATAGATGAATGCAATAGAATAGCCCCATCAGCGACAAAATACTTAGAGGAACGTAAAGTATCAAGATTGTTTCAAGTGAACAAATGGCGTTAACTAACGGTTACCGAGAAAAACATGTTTTAAGTCTTTTTAAATTACTTTATAACCAATAAAAACACTAATACAGAATTAAAATATAAAAACAATTAAAAAATTTAAATCAGGTTTACTTGCAAACTTTATAAAACACCGCGAGACTGTCTCGCGATTCGCAAAATTAGAGAAACACTACTTGTGAAACAGCTGATGAAGTCAATGACCGACTATTCTTTGAATTGAAATGTTAGTGGAATTTTTGTTCTATACTCATTTTTAAATTTGCCGCTGGCTGTAGATCAGCTGTCTCAAAATAGTATTAGACATCATAACAATAGGGTGACCAAGCATTTGTGTTTCCGTACTGTGATTTTTTTTCTCGGTAACCGGTAATTTACTGACTTAAAACTTTTTGTTTAGTTCGTTAAACTGTATGAGTTTTTTAAGCTTGGACTACCTTCAGCTGAACACAGTGTATACATACATATATGCACATTTATATACTTACCTCCTCCTAACTTACTCTTTCCTTCTTTTGACTGCACTGTAGTTAGATAAAAAATACGAATAATTTCTTTTAAAACTTCTACTATTAGAAATAAAAGATATGACCAAATATAATTTAAAATAATAAAAATGTTTATTTTCATTTATTAATAAGAGATTTTAAAAATTTCTGGATGGAGCTTTGTGTTAGATATGAGATATAATCCTGTTAAAAAAATTCCGCTCTTCTTATATTTATACAATGCCAATAAAACCTTAAATATTAATAACTTAAAAATAATCAATATTAAAAGGTAACTATTTTTCCCTATACTCTTTTTCCTTTCGATTATCTCTATGCAAAAAATCAACCCAAACGTTTAACTTATTACGGTGTGAGGAAAAGACAAACGAACAAACTTTCGAATTTATAGTATTAGTATGTATCTACATACGCAGCCTTTATTAACCTATTTACTACTCATTAACCATATTTGGTCAGATCGAAGGTCACGACCCATTTAATTAACAGAGACAATTGATTGATAATAATTGATGACTAGTTAAAAGGTTAAGTATCTGTTTATAAAGTAAACGATGATAAAAATGTGTTGTACACTTAACAAACTAATGCAGTATCAATCTAAACAATGAATGAAAAGCTGATTGACTAACTTTTCGCTACTACACAACTAGCAAAAAGGGATATTATAAAAGTCACCGATGCTCATTTATTTAGCATTGGGTTTTTAGTGTCTAACAAGTCCCAATTAGGGCACAAAATCCGAGATCATTAATCCTGAATGTGCCTTGTGACAACTTTATAACATGCTTTCTTACAATGATATATTACAGTGCGTCTACAACACAGACAAGTCAACCTTATAGACCACGCTTTGACAGGGAGTAGCATTCGCCAAGGCTAAGTAGTGACACTACTTATCTAAGTCACTAGTGAGCCGTCAGTTGGGAGCACGTTGGAAGCCATTAAATTGTAAATTTTGAACGAGCCAATGAAAACTAGCCGACCTCTCCCCGCACCCCGCCACTTTTTGGCGATTTCGTTTTCGTACTGACGTTTATTAAAGCGTGGTCTATAGGTTGACTAGTCTGTGGTCTACAAGCATTCCAACAATAAAACTAAAGCACTAATGTAATTTGTACAAGATTTAGAGCATTTCAAGAACCGATTCCATGACTATTTTGCTAGTTGGGTATTCGCTTTTCGGAGGTCGTTTTTTTTTCGCTGAGTCAATATCAAGTCTCAGGTGTGGGTACAGAGTAACATGCTGATTTGTTAAAAAGATTTCTCGACGTTGACTTTACTGCAGATATTTGTCAATTGGTTTTGATTCAATGGTAATATAATAATATCTGAACCATTCCACACAGCGCCATCTAGTCTCAAAGTATGTATTATGCTTGTGTTATGGGTTGCTAGATAACTGATCTACATATTTAAATATTCTTTATAATATATATATATATATTTTACACCCAGAAACGGAACCCGCCAGTTAGGATCTCTAACCACTCGGACAACGTCAGTCGAATAATGGTCGGTATGGCCGCTTAAGTCACACGACACTAGGGTGGCCATTATTTTGTTCGATCGCGCTATACGATGCAACGAGGTCAAATTTAGGCGAAGAGGCGTTATCTAACGGCCCACGGGGGTTGACGTCGCTCTTTTTTGTACGTGAAAATTGCTTAAAATGGGTTAAGTACGTACTCTGCTTATACAGGAAAAGTAGTATGATATATCGACGCTATCAGTAAAGTAGGTAAGTTAAGTATTACTGTCGTATGTTGCAAGACTTGCAAGTCAGGTTCAAGATCTAGTTCAAGAATATTGTGGCTAAATTGGACAGAATGTGATAGAAATCTTTACATATTCCGACTCAGCAGAAATACGCATCAGAATTATTTTAGAAGTGTTTATTTGTAGGTGTATTAATTACTAAAAAAACAGATTTATTTACCTTTAAGCATGCAAGGCATTGTCGTGATAGTCAAGTGGTGGCAAGCCCGCTTCTTGTTTAGAGGATTGTGATTCGAATCCCAGAAATCGCATGCAGCAATGAGTTTTTTTCCGACTTAACTACATAATTTTCACTGTCTCCGCACTTGCCTCGGAGAGCACGCTAAAGTGTCGCGCGTCGGTCCCGATTGCCACATACGGCAGTCGTTAAAAGTCACCAACTCGCACTGGAGCAGCGTGGTGTATTCAACTCTAAACACCGTCATCCCGAGGGAAGGCCTAAGCCCCTGCAGTGGAGCATAATGGGCTGATATGTTATGCAAGGAATTACTGTTGGTACGTATAATAATCAGGATAGAGTGCCTCATGTATCGAAACGATCGAAAACATTAGCAAAATATCAGACTCGGTGATTAGACAGCATACGTCATTATCATTGTTTGAAATAAAAAATATTTTGTAAAATTACGCATGAAATGTAATTTCACAATCTTTATTTTATTTTCCAATACGAATTTTACACGTGGGTCACAGAAAATTCTACTTCAAAGCGAACATTTCAAAACATCAAGTGGCGTATGTTCGGTCTGAGATGTATATTTTTTGGTCACTTTTTTGTTGTCACATCACCGTATCTCTTTGTATTCGTCTGATCACAAACGGCGTAGTCAGTTTCTAACTTTTCTCAAATTGGTAGGTTAGGTTAGGTTATGTCAATACGAGAAGTAAAGCGCAGCGGAACGATGAGCCACTCAGAAATCTATTGATCAATTTCAAAGTTCATATAGGTTAAGTAATCAGACGAATTATACGATTTGCCGAGGATATCTCAATACTCAATACTCAATACTCAAATGTTTATTGCATTCTATGTAGCAGATACTGGCATATACAGAATACAGAACATGACACAGCACAGATCACAACTAACATAGACCCTGTTGGGCATAGCAAATTAATAGGATATCTCTATCAACATTGGTATAAAAATTGAAGCATTTTTTGTCATTCAAGTGTGTATTATTAAAAAGGTTATTAAACAAAAATTAAATTTATAGGATGAACAAGGTAACTTGTTCGTCTTTTTATCACGCTTTTGTAAAATTTGCATTGATAGGATTTTTAAATACTTTTCTAAAAAACATTTTGATGTTTGGAAGTTCCTCAAAAAAGTGCTTCATTGTTCCGAAACTAATAAAAGTAGCTGAGAACATAAAAAGTTAAATTTAAAAAACCCTCAACGCAAAAAGAAAGTAACATTTAAAAGTCTGAAATAATAACTGTTTGTTCATTATCTAATGATACTTGAGCCTTAAAGGCATCGAGGACCGCTAAGTAAACTTAATATACCTTTAAGGATCAAAAATCATTTGAGAATGAAAATGAAGAAACCTGTATTATTTCAGACTTTTTAAACATATTTTTTTTTTGCTTCCAAGGTTTTTTAAATTTTAAAATTACTTTCTATTTCAAAATTTTTAAACTTAGTTATTTAGTTAAACTAATTCATATATAATATTCGTCATTCACTTTCAATATAGTGTACATTATATTCTACTAGTCAAGCCCTTTTATTAGATACCCATATTGATGGAGTACTTAAAAAATATGATATCCTTCATTTTGTGGCGGCGACCATCTTGGACTGATTTTCATCAAACATAGCTAAGAACACTCCCGACTAATTTACCTTTCAAAACAAAATCAAAATCGGTTCATCCGTTCGGGAGCTACGTTGCCACAGACAGACACACACACGGACATGTCAAACTTATAACACTCCGTCGTTTTTGCGTCGGGGTTTAAATACACAGAGAATTAATTACACACGAGTTTTTACTAAAAGAAAATCATTCATTTTTTTTTTCTTATAAAGTACAAAATAAATATTTTAAAACAACTGGATAATTTAAAATGACATAATAGGAATCGTAAATAAGTATAGACATAAGTTACAGTTCCAATCAAACTTTATGGCGGATGTGAACATAGACACAAGTCGCGTCGCAGTAACCAGTTTAAGGCGGGACGCAGTGGAGCGAGTGATATATGACTGTACCTGCGGAAGCACGCCTATAGCGTTGTATTCGGATCCGCCATAAAGTTTGAGGCGAACAATACGCGGAACGTAAAAGTTTGTACGTTCTATTATTTTGTAACACGAGTATCAGCCCTTGCCAACAACTAAATTTAAAAAATATATTAATTGATTACCATTCATACACTCATACTCTTACATACAAGTACTTACATCCACGTGATGTTACAATATATAAATGTATACGGAGTATAGCTTAGGTTTCCCGCCACGTAAGCCATGCTGAGAGCTGTTATCTCGCAGGCAGCCCGTGACGTCACGCGCCTGCAATCGCCACGTCAGTGATAGCGAGAACAAGCTTGCTGAATCCCTGTCTGTACCTACCTATAAAAATGTGGCAAACGGCTTGTTTTTATATTATGACGTTTTTAGACTATAGTATGTACAAATGAGATGTTTTATTAGTTGTGCTTGAATATTAATATTAATAATACTTGGACACATCCCGCACAGCGCCATCTAGTCCCAAACTAAGGAAAGCTTGTATCAACTGATATAGACACTTAAATATTTTTATAATATACATACACTTTTACACCCAGACACGGAACAAATAGACATGTTCATGCACACAAATATTTGTCCCGAGCGGGAATCGAATCCGCGGCCCTCGGCTTTCGCAGTCAGAGTTTCTAACCAGTAGGCCAATCGGTCTGTCATTCATATATTCGTATTCAATATTTAAATTTGGGGGGGCTCATATTCATCATTTAACTTAAAGACCTGTAGGTATTCGAGCGTATGCATAGTAGACAGGTACCTACGTTCTACGATTTTAATACTCAGGAATTTCCGTTTATTCACGAATACAACCAATATAATTGTAAATATAAATTTTAGCGACATAAGTTTTAAACATATATGTTTAAGTCTAAACTAGCCATAAATATTAAGAAAAAGTAGTCTACAACCTAACTTATTATAAGTTGACCTTGTAAAATATCTGGTAATTTTGGTATATTTAATATAGCAATTGTATCGCATAATACATAGGTATGTTATAAAGATTATAGTCACAATTATGGTGTATAATGGTGTCCATGGCATATGGTATTAATTATATGATAATGTCTTCCAAACTAACGAAGCACAACTTCTGTGTTTAGTCGCCAAAAAAGATGTTTTCGGTACGGACTCGCATCACGTCGTTGAGTTAAGAATCATATATTACCGTGTTAACTGCTTTAAAAAAATGCCACATTTGGATAAATCTAGGTACAGTTCCAATCAAACTTTATGGCGGATGTGAACATAGACACGAGTCGCGTCGCAGTATCCAGTTTTAGGTGCAGCGGGACGCAGTGGAGCGAAGGGCATATGACTGTACCTACTTGCACAAGCACGCTTATAGCGTTATATTCCGATCGGCCATAAAGTTCAAGGCGAACTATACCTACGTAAAATATGGTCAGAATTCAGACACAATATTTAATTATATCATTTCGTTTCCACCGAGTATAATACACTGTATTATACTGTCATATCAATACTGTATCACTGTATCAGACAGTGTATTATACTTGGTGGAAGCCAGGTGTTCTTGGTGATGTAAAGAAAATGTATGATTTTCCAATTGCAGCGTAACTCTTCTTGTCAAATGTTTTTAACTGAATTGGTGCTATTATATTTGAGGGGGGGGGGGCTTCTTCGCCCCTCTCCCCTAGATGCGCCACTTTATACACATCAACGATAGATACACTTAACAAACATTAAAAGGGAACGAAACCAAATAATCTGAGTCAAGGAATAAAATATGTTCTTAAATATACGATACGATATAAAAATAAAAACCCTAGAAACATATGTTATGCCACAAAATATCTATTTAAGTATATATTATAATTTTTTTAAGTATGTAAATCAGTTGTCTGGTACCCATAATACAAGCTTTGCTTAGTTTGGGACTAGATGGGCGAACTAAAAGTTCGGCATATAATACGGCAGCGCTTTCGAAACTATTTCATCCATATCGAACGTTTGAAGGCGTATCAAAAAGGTTATTTATTTCCTTTTTAACAAGATTTTTTTAAAATTCAAAATTAAAAAAAGTTAATGTTTTTTTAATTATAAATTGTGATAAGCAATATACGTAAAATATCATTTAACGTAGCTGTTAGATTGAAGAAATGTTTTTTATTGTTTTCATCTATTTCAGCAGGCTTTCATAGGAATGCATACGTGTAGAATCAAAAACAATCTTTGAAAGTGTTTTCATGTTACCTTCAGTTTAGACACGTTTACAATAACAAGTAACTCATAACATTTGATAATTACATAAGCCTCAAGGCACCCCTAACACGTTAAAGTCGTGATGGTCTTAAAAACAAACGAGAGCTATCTCTCCCAGTTAGTTGGAGGCCGCTCGTCCGCCGCCCGTTATCTGCTTAACCAACGTGGGTACGTCATAGAATATTTGCTTATTCGTAGGGTTGCCATGTTTCTATTTACCATGAGGAAGGTTTCTGTAGGTTTGTAATATTATTACTAGTTAAAATAAATTTATATAAAAAAACAACTCAACAAATGCGAAAAAATCGAAACATTTATTTTTGTATAAAAAATAGATGGCAGTATTAATAATAATAATAATAATAATAACACAATCACAACAACGTCTAGGTCCCAAACTAAGCATTAGCTTGTATTTTGGGTACCAAGCGAAGACACCACATACATATAACAACCAAGACCCGGTGCCAGTATTAATATTCATCATATAACTACTGACCCGACCTGGGATTCGAACCCGGGACCTCTAGCTTCGCAGGTAGGGTCGCTGCCCACTAGGCTAAGCGGTCGTCTATTGAAAGCCAACAGTAAAAAAATTTAAAAATATTTTGTTTTTACTGAGGTCGTTACGCTTTTCTGTTTGGCCAGGCGAGCTGGTTCATCAGTACCACCTGAAGGTTTGGAGGAAGGGTAAAGGGTGACTAGAGGAACACCAGACTAAACAGGCAGCATGGCGAACCTATTCTTGGCCGTTCGTAGACGTGTATGCAAAGAGACCGTTCGCATAACAGAACGTCAAACGACGTGGCTGAGTTCATATTGCTAGGTGATATAATTCTTGTCTTGTATAGTTCTTGTTGAATTTATTTAAAATTGATGTTGAATTTTAACCCCCCAGATATTAGAAAGACAGATTTCAGCTGAAGTTTTAAAAAAATACTTAATTAGTATAGTCGGACCGTATATCAGTATATGACTGACCGGTTGGCCGAGTTATTAGATACTCTAACTGCGGAGCCAAGGATCGGGTTCGATTTCCGCCCGGGACAAATATTTGTGTGCATTAACATGTCTATTTGTTCCGTGTCTGGGTGTAAAAAGTGTTTATACATGTATATATTATATAAAAAAGGATATTTAAGCATGTATACCAGTTTTCTAGTACCCCATAATACAAGCATAATACTTGCTTACTTTGGGACTAGAAGACGATGTGTGAGACCCAGATATTATTATTATAGTCAACGAAAGAAATGAGATTTTTTAATTTCATAAGTCAATCGAGTTAATTTTAATTACCTGTATATTTTAAGTAAGAGTTTATTTAGAAATGTCTAATATTGGAGATGAACAATATTTTCATATATTTTCTATGGAAATCAGTCCTAGAGGCATAGCATCACCGACATAAAAAATGCGATCATAACAAAAGTAGCAATGTGTCTTATATACACATTTCAAACAAAGAACTTCAATTACAAAGAAATTACAAAATTACATTCAATACACATAAAGATGAAAAAAATAAAAAAAAGAATGACTAGAAATATATCTATTATCCACAGCTGAGTTACGGGCCATTTTTCGTATATAATTTTTTGGGATTTTCATGGATAGCATCCAGTATCCAAAGAGAGGGCAGGCGGAGCACCAACTTCAGCCCCATATAGTTACGTCAACTATATTTTCATCATCGAAGTCTAAATTCTAAAATTAAGGAAATAAAATTCTTGAAACCGGGCTCACAATACGAGTATTATAAAGGAATAGAAACTGCTGGAAACAACACGCGGTACCGGATTTACCACTTTTCTGTGGTGGGGAACGGACGGAACTAATGACGTTTCCCTCTTTGCGTAGTGCTGGAGTACAAAATAGCGAAAAAAAAATTGGTTTCTGCGAGACGAAAAAGTTTAGCTCACAATTATTTACTGGGATTCTGAAATATGTAATCGCTTATTTAATTTAAAGCAACTGGTGCGTGAAAGATGAAAGGTATTCGAAACTAAATTGAAAATTCTTTGTGTTTATTCATTCACATCGATTTGGAATCTATGGAATTTCCAAAATAATTGTATTTATCAAAATGGAGTCCCCTCGAAAGATCCTTTCTCAACGGATTATCACAAATTAGTGAATATTTACGGCCATCGATCTACAGGTACCTATATACTATTATGTAAAGATACCCCAAAGGACCCGATCCTTGTCGCTGGCGATAAAATGTAAACATTAAAATAATTTCTATGGAGACTTTCACTCGATTTTCTTGAAAATATTGTTTAGTCATTTCTTTCAGTGACAGATGACGTAACCCGTTATTATCAACGGGCAACTTTTGCTATAGCACCACGATAATTAGACAATTAATGCGATACCCTACATATTGATTTCCTACTTCTTAAGTATTAACCCTTCGCCGCTTATTTTATAATCCGTCATTGGTCAACGTCATAATGGTGACTTTAAGTTTGGGGTTATCTAAGTGACGTGGTAAAACGGTTTAATTGTTTACATGTCTTTAACTGTAACTGAGTAATTTGTGTACCTACTAAAAAGATAATCTAGTGTTGATTGTAATCAACTAAACCCAAGACAATAATTATGTTTTTGTGTACTCATAAATATAATTCTATAGAACCACTGAAATGACTTTGATGAAACTTTCACATCTGAAGAGACGATCATCATCACGCTGTTATTTTTAATAACAGAGCTATAAAAACAAAAGTTTCCACTCCTTTCTCTCTATTCCTTTGCCTGATTTCCTACTTTCCCTTTTCGTTTAATGTTATAGTTTCAATCAAGCTTTATGGCGGATCCGAACATAGGCACAAGTGGCGTCGCAGTAACAAGTTTTAGGTGAAGCGGGACGCAATGGAGCGAGGGGTATATGACTGTAGCTGCGCAAGAACAACGCTTAATTGTATTCCGATCTACCAAAAAGTTTGACGCGAACTATACTAGTACAATATTTGTGCTACGGTTTTTTTTCGCTCGAAAAACACTTATTTTGTAAACATTAAATTTAAAGGTAAGATGATCTATAATTAAAATTGATCGATTAACCGATCGGCTGAGTAGTTAGAGGCCTTAACTGCGGAGCCAAGGGACGCGGGTTCGATTCCCGCCCGAGACAAATTTTTGTGTGCATGAACATGTCTATTTGTTCCGTATCGGGTGTAAAATATTAATATATGTATATATTATAAAGAATATTTAAGTATGTATATCAGTTGCCTAGTAACTCATAATACAAGCATAATAATAATAATTGTTTATTTCAGACTTTACAGTCCATATAGGAAATACACAATATTATATACACTATATACATTATTATGATTACAATTATTTAGGATTTACAAGGTTTTTTTTTGCAAGCACATTTAAATATTTGCTTACTTTGGGATTAGATGGCGCTCGCTGTGTGGAATGTTTAAAATATCATAATAATAATTATTAAAATGTTTAGAATTTTTGTCATCGTGCTGAAATATAGATTTTTTATATTTTAGCAAAAAGCTTGGAAAACGAAATCACTAAACGAGAATCGGGCACCGAGTGTTTTGTACGTTCCCGGCGCGTGATCGATACGTCCAGAGGGCCCCGGGCGCGTCAATTTGGCCGCTCGCCTCGTCAGCGGGAAATTATCCCGACATCTTTAAATGGAATCTCGCGGGTCGCGCTGCCCGTGTGTCCCTGAACGGCGTAGGGTTTAAACCCGACAGCGAGACGGCCGGGGATTTTGAACGTCCGCCCGTTAGACCGTTCCCCGAGGCGGCCGCACACACGCGACGCACCTGGCCATCTACTTACTGTACATAAGGGAACATAGTAGATACACGCCATCCTCGTAATTAGTGGATTTTCGCTCATTTTATTGAGATAAATAAAGAAACTAACTGCGTAGAATTGTTACTGACACAGACATCCCAATAAGTTACTTAAATAATGAAGATGAAGGATTTCAGTTTTTGTTTTTTACGTATAAACTCGAAAACTACTTCTGATTTCAAAAACTTTTTCATTTTTTTTTTTCATTTCATTGAGCGGCTCCGCTTGCGTGGACTACCGTTGTACTGGGACCCCTATAATTTTTTGCATAGATGTAGATTATAGGTAAGCTGGAGAGTGACATAGGCTACTTTTTATCCCAGAAAAAGGGGTCCCGGTACAACTGTGTAGTCGAGGCGAGCGGAGCCACGGGCGAAAAGTTAGTATAATATAAACTGGTGCGGAATGCGTGCCCTCAAATGCGATCAGATATTCACTTTCTACATTTTGAAGATTATGATTTTTCATGAAAATAATACGTGTTTTTTTTCTTTTAGTGTCACTCAGTACAAAAATATTGAGATGTGGCGCCACAGCGTTACCGCCTAAACGTGGGACTGCTCGGGCGACTGACGACTGTGTAGATTGACAGCCGCCAGTGCGGTACCCGTACTCGCTACACGCACAGTCGCTCCCTTTTCGGGTTTTACATACTTTTAACTACTGACCGAGTGTCGTGATAGCCTAGAGCGCAACGAACCTGTCTCAAATTTATAAGGCCATGGTTCGAATCCGGGCGTGTACCAATGAGTTTTTCTGACTTAAGTACACAATATCACTGACACCGTGCTTCGGAGGGCACGTTAAGCAGTCGGTCCCGGACGCTGTCAATAGATGGCGGTCGTTACAGTTCCCAACCCGCAGTGGAGCAGCGTAGTGGACTTAAGCTCCAAGCCCCCCTCCTCACCCTGGGGGAGGGCTAAGCCCCTGCAGTGGGGTAAAAATGGGCTGATGATGAACTACTGACTACCAGTAATAATTAATTATAGAATAAAAACCAATTTCTAACATTCATAATTAAAATTATTTCTAATTAGATAACTAATATAATTAAAATTATCTCCTAAAATCAAGCGTTTTGAATACCACCACGAAATTTTTGTAAAAAAATATCGGTGTCAAAAACATAAAAATTTAATCGCTTTAGTGTCCCCTACAATTCATCAGTTTAATAGTACAAAGCGAGAGCATAAATTCCACAAGTGTTGTTGATAGGCATCGAAGTGCGCAAGTCCCAGCGTCCCTGATTATGCCTAATCGACTAGGTAATGTGTCACACAACCCGAAATAATCACAACTAGGCTTAAAATAGAAATAAAACAATCTAAATTCAGTATTATTCCGATATATACGATTCTACAAATAATTGTGTTGTTTATTATTTTATAAAAGACGTAAATACAGGATGAGATTTTAGTAACCAGCCAAAAATTTTCTACATGTTAGGTATCACTAATAGATAATTATCATTACGTAAATAAAAATAGAAGTCAAATATTAATAATCAATAAATATAGCCTAAATATTTTTTAACGAACTTTGGCCACCTTCTACTTACATAGGCAAAAGGGCGGAGCATGAGGCACGTGGACGGGGCGCGTGCGGGGCACGTACACTAGCGCCCTCGTGAATGGTGACTAGTATTTTGGTAGTTTTGGGAAAGGTTTACGTAGTCTTAACTGAATATTTTCCTATTGAACGATAGGTATTAAAAAGTAACAAGACGGCCAACAAATTTTTATCCAAGGTCATTACATTAAAATTTGGCCGGTCATTAAAACCTCATCCTGTATATAAATATCAATCTATAATGAATAAGTTTCCATAGATTTTTTTGAAACTATCGTATAATGAGCGAACGCCACCGCCTTCTAGGAGATGCTTGACAAGGACCCGTGGTATCTACGATTCTGCAACTGCATTCGGACATGCTGAAAAAGTTTGTCGAGTGCAGTTTAGGGGCCAGAGCCCCGGAAACGCAATGAGAGACACGGTTATTTTAACACATGCTGGCCGCTTCCGGCTACGGCGAAATAGATTATTTAGAGCGCGAGAAGAGGGAAAAACCGGTCACCAAGCGAACGGTTCCTCTCAGAACGCATTTAAATTTACTAATCTCAAATGTACACACAAATGTACATACGTGTACATAATACATACATAGACACAGCACAATTTCTGGGTAACCAACCGCGTGGGTCATACGCACGTCCCGCCCGTGTATCCCTTCCTCACCCCATGGCTCAAATGTGATAACAATAAAAGTACAAATTGACTAGAAGCCCTCTTCTGCGTTTACCGTCTTATCCGCTCATACTCTACCTAGCACATGTAAGATGGCGAGTTACAGTGTGCGAGGTCCCCGCGCGCCGTTCTTCACCCCTGCAAATTAGCGATTGACATTTTCGATGCTGTGAAGTGACATGACTCTATTATCATAAAACCAAACACTGCTGTCAAATTTTTTACCTCTATGGTGTTAACTTTGGTATCTACTCCAACTAACCGGCCAGTAATTTTTTTTTTAAACTAGTGCTTGGAGACTCGAAACTCGGTGCTTAGAGCGTAAGACAGTTTAATTTAACTACAACACTTTGAAAACACAATCGACTCACCGTATATAAACTTTATAACAGAAAAGAGAAATTCTAAAAACAAATCTATTCTGTCCTTTTTAAAAAATAACTATGAGATCGTTCGGCTCAGCAAGAGTATATATACCTTAGGTCGTGAAATGCGGTGAAAGAATGCTAGAGTAACAATGGATATCCGGTATCCTGCCTATCCGGCCACTGTTTTACTATATCCGGTCGAAACTGGACTAACTAGCATTCAGTTGATGTGTGTGAAAAAAAAATACACAAATTCATTCATTCATTAATCACTTTTATAAGAAATTTTACAGAAAATGACAGTATTTAAAGACCATCATAACAAATTATGATAAATTAGAATATATTTTTTGGCAGAAAAGTCAATAAGCGGCGAAAAGCTGTCCGCTAATTGTAGGCAGTTATTGTCATTGGGATCAAAATGTCACGCCCATCGACTAAATCATTGTTTTCGATTTTATTTGCTTAGATTCAAATGGATATCCGGCTACGAATATCCGGCAATCCGACCTAACTTTTTGCCGGATATCGGACATACGACATCCGGAAAATTCATTGTCCGATACATCATTAACCTGAACACACGGTAACAAACCCCCAGGAAACATCTCAAGATAGTAGTCAATATAATGCAATCGTAACAAGAATGCTTCGTGTTTCTTTTTTTTTTTTGTGATATTATTATTCAAAAATTACATATTACAGTGCAATTTTTTATAAGTAGGTACAAAAAATTAGGTTGAATTGACTATTTAACATCAACATAAATATAAAACATTCTTACAACTTGAAAATAACTTCTTTGCTTGCCGTCCGATCGTGCGATTCATCTTGAAGTACAAAATTACTGTGTTCGTGATCACTTTCAGCAGTTAGGTGTTCTCAATTCAAAAGTTTGACGTCGACTAATTCCACCCTTGGAAGTATTCTCCTTGATCCGAACAATCCTAGCGGTAAGTCTGTGGTCGTACTTGGCCATTAGTTTTGCATACCAACTCTAGGCTAAGTAAAGTTTAGTTTAAAAATAAAAAAAAAATACGTATATTCTTACAACTTTTACTTCAATTGCAAAAACATCATTTTTCTAGTCAAAAGTGTCCTAAACATTCTATACAGAAACTAGAAATAGCCCGCGATTTCGTTTTTGTGGTTTTCTATCATAATTCCTACAATTTTTACAATTTCAAAAGCTTACGCAAGAACCCTAATTATTTCCGAAATTAGAAGAACAAATGGTTCTGCTGTTTCGGTGCTTAGCCCGGACAAACAAACAAACAGACAGACTGACAGACAAAAAGCAGCCTGTCTCACTCCTGATAACCTCCTTTTCGTGTCTGTGAGGCTTCATTAAAGTCGGTTCAGCCGTTTTGGAGATTAGACAAACTGCTATTTTATTTATTTTTAGGTATAATATACAAGGAAGATTGCACTGACCCTGACCACTTCCAGATACCGTGTACGATATCCACAAAAGAAATGTGCTGCCTCGGTTTTCAAACAGAAAATTTCAAATTCTTTGTTTCGAACCAATGATTTTAACTTCCAAAGAACGGCTAACATCGGTTCTAGGTGGCGTGAACCATCGACCGCGCTGTCTCGGGTACCGGCGCGGACGGCGTTTGCGGACGGAGCGGACGCTAAACCCAATATCCGCACGGGTAATCACCATCGCGCGTAAATTATGTACGCGGACGCCGTCCGTCGGTCGCTGCCACCCTCGCTAATGGCCGCTCGCCCCCTCGCGTCTGCTGCGAACCCACTACGCGATAAGAGTAAATATAACTTAATTCCACGCTACGAGGCTAATTCGTTGCCTACGACTGCGAATCGAGAATTTTAGGAAACCAGTCGCGTTCTTGACTTAAATGTGTGCTTGCTTTAATGAAAATTTATATATATATATATATTTTAGGGTTCCGTGCTTTAAAAGGAAAAACCGACATCCTTACACTGATCTGTCTTTTATCCATCTGTCTGTGGCTGTCTGTCAACGCCCTTCTTCTCAGGAATGCGTGGGAGTGCCAATTAAAACTGAAAATCAAGGCAATACCATAAAAAGTTTTCATATGAAATAGGGAGTCACCAAACTTGTAGGGACTGCTGCTTACGTAGAGTAATAAAATCTGGTATAAAACGAGGTCGAATAAAAGAGAAAATCGAAAAATTACCAATTTATAATGAGGTGGAACCCTTAGGGCGCGAGTTTGACCCGGCTATTTAGCTGGTTTTTTTTTATATTTGTTTCCTTACTGGTATAGATATAAATGACACGATACGTCTTTTCCGTATCACGAAAACCTTGCAAACCGACTGCAGTACGTATACTCCGCACTTTTTTTGTGATTTACATTTCCGTTCACGAAATGGGGATGTCCGCCACAATACCATTATAGATGTCGCCATTGTAGATACGGCTATTGTCAAAAACGGGTGCGTGTGTAATTTTTGCGTCAATAGTTTTTTGTGTGTCCTGTTTTAAAGTGGGCACCACACTTTACACACTTTACATATATCAAAAGCTTTCAAGAGATATTTTACTGTATGAGTTTCATATACTTTCTTTAGCGCTTGATTGTCCGGAAATATGATAGTAATATCTATAATATTTATGACATCCCATACAGCACTATCTAGTCCCAAAGTAAACAAGTATTATGCTTGTGTTATGGGTAACTAGACAACTGATATATATACTTAAATATTCTTTATAATATATTATCTATATAAATATTTTACATCCAGGCAAGGAACAAATAGACATGTTCATGAACACAAATATTTGTCCTGGGCGGGCATAGAACCTGCCACTCTTGGCTCAGCAGGTTAGGTAATGTCAAAATTTTTGGTAAATATTTATTTATCACAGTAGAACGAATAGCGAGACGATAGCAAGCTTATATTATAATGCTGATTTCAATAATGGAGTTTTCTATTATCATACTACATTTCGCAGACGTTAAAAACCAGCTTTATTAGACATACGATAGAGTGGTATTCAAAGTGTGGTAAACTAACTTTATAATTACTGTTAGTGTGAAATAATACGATACGGACAAAAATATTCATAACCCTTCTTTACCTGATTTTAAAAACTAGTAGTCAAACCAAAACGCAAAGTGGTAAAAAAAATTCTTCCAGTCGATATTCCCGAATACCCCCACGACACTCCACCCCACCCCCTTAACTCCCACGCGACCGTGTCGTAAACTTATTTTTTCGCGACACACAAAGGCGCGGGAAACGTCGACGTCCTAATTCCCCGACGCGAACGAGCGGCGCCAAGCCGCGGGCGGACTTCGCAAAGAAGAAAAATAGACTACAGCTAGGAATACTGTAAAACGCCGTCAAATGTGATAAAACTATATAAAGTTATCTTCTCTTTTACGTTAACATATAAAACTGAATGTTTGTTTTTCCCGTACCTATATACGTTCCTACTACGCAACTAATCCGATTGCAATGATATTTTAGTAAATTATTGTGCGCGTCCCCATGAAGGTAAATATTGCGATGTGGACCACCAGGGGACGCTACAGTGAATATTTCTTCAAAGGCTAAGCCGATTTTGATGCGGATTTTTCTATTACATAAGTATAATTACCTCAGAAAACAGCTGGGCCGATTTTGAAACGGTTTTTAATTTTACATAAAATATCATCTAATAGCAGGTTATTACAGTCTAAATGTCTGAATTGTTCCGGTATAAATGTGTAGTCCACGCGGGCGCAGCCGCGAGCCAAAATCCAATATTATTCCAGAAAAAGACCTCAATGCGTTTACTTTTCTACGTAGCATTTAAAACTCGAATCGAAGTTTTCATTAGAGTAAGATAATGAGACTTTAAATAGAAATCCCATTACAGATTATTCTTGTTTAGTCCTTTCTGAGAGTTCAGATAAAATCTCTGGGAAGTGAGAACGAATGGAAGATGTTTATGATTTAACTTTTCGTCTGTAAACCAACATGGGTTATATGGCGATCAACTCATTGTATTCAAACGATAGGTTTTAACATTAGTGAATGTGTTAATTTCATATATTTAATTTATATAATAAATATCATACCTAAATATTCGATAAACAAGAATGTTGATATCTATTCATAAACAAGTTGATTAATATTTTATGTTTATCTCTTAAATGTATTTTGAAAATGTAGCTTCATTACAATTATTTTTATTGTAAATCGACAATACAAAAGTACATTCACAAAAAATCATTGAAAATAACATTAAATAATTTTGTGACAACCCTGTGCACTCAAGCGCAAGGGGCGGCTCGGCTGCCGCCGTTAATTTTCACCGCTGCGTCGTCCAACGCCGTCCCTCACGTCTGTCTCACCGCCGCACACTCCCACATGCGATTGACAACACGGCCGGAATTTATCGACGTTGCGCACTCACCGACCCACGTACGACGTTAGGGTTGTCAAAAACTATACCATATTATTATTGTAATTTTCAGTTACTTTTAATTAAAATAATTTTGTTTTTACACTTTGCCTATAAAATATTGACAGTCCTATTTAAAAAGCAATTTCATTTGAAATACGCTTAAAATTTATTTCAAATTCTAAAATATATGGATATGGATAGCCAGACCATAGATTTTTGATAGCGTGACGGTACTTGGAGCACAGTATCGTAGACAAACTATACTCTATATAAACAGGTCTTTATATTTACCAATATGTAATAAGATAGAATATACATTATACAATAGTCAATTATTATTTTTCTTTCAATTAATTTAGTATTTCACTCGAGTTCAATCGTAGCGATGTCACGTGTTGATAGAGTTGTACCGCATCCCATCCACACACTTCTAACAACATTAACACAAACGCCGGTTTGTAACCTAAAGCATTTATTATGAACGTAACAAACGGGCCATAAAGTTTATTAATTCAGAGCCTAACCTTGTTTCAAAGTTTACGCCGTTAAAAGGTCTAAGATTTTCCAGTTAATTCTTAAACAACTCTAATATTTCTAAGGTAGTGTAAGTTCACCTAAAAATTTTCAGATTAGCAGGATTAAACTACATACCTGCGACATACCTTATATAAGCTCATTCTAGCTAGGTTATATAACGCTGGCGTAGAACCTTTTAGCGGCGCGAAGTAGGGACGTTACCTGAATATTTGTTACAGGCTTACCAGCGCTAAATCTATGAAGTGAATTAGTACTTTATCTATAATGCTTTCATACAGTGATATATTGTCTTAATTATCTAGTGGCATAGAGAGTTAAAATATAATAAAGGATATAAAAGATAAAGCATAGTTAAATTTATTATTAGCATTTCGAAAATAAAGTTAAAAAACGTGGTTTTTTTCGACGTTTCTGGTGATTGGTGGTTATGAGATAATTGCATACACTTGAAGTTTGCATGGAATAATGTAGCCGCTATAACAACAAATAATAGCAATTGAATAAAATTAAAAATTAAAGGGGGTCCCCCATAGAAGAAATGTATTTCTTTTTTTATTGTGCGGTAGTACGGAACCCTTTGTATGCGAGTTCAACTCGCACCTCACCTGTTTTTTAATATTATTATTACTCTATACTATTAAAATTGAAATTACCACTTCATAGTCGATATAGTAGAGTTTGTGTATGCCAAATGGCAAAAACAGATGTCTTATAATTTCGTAAAGTCTATCTGTCCGCCCATCAACTTATAACTCCTTCTTTATTTAGTCCATCGGTCCTAATAAAATTCTAATATAGACAGGTGTCTTAAGTGAACCGCTGTTAAATTTTGTTATTAATTTATGAATTAAATAATTTAAGGATAACTATTATCAACACATAGAACTAAATAATGATAATGTTTTTCGTGCACCTCATTGTATATAGTCATAGTTGGACAGATATTTGAAATTGAACCAAAATTACGCAATCGATCTTTCAATATTTCCCGTGATATGAGCCCCTAAAATAGTTTATCTTCCCTTTAAAAAAAGGTTTTGATCAAAATAAGTTAAAAAGTTTTTTTTTTTTTATATTTCCGATTTTTTTTTTCAACTCCTATCAGACTTAATTTTTCCGTTTGTGAAAAAAAGCCATTGATTTAAAACTATGACAATAATCATAAAAGTGCGAATCGCCTAGAAGCTCTCTTCTGTGTTTACCGGCTAACCACTCATACTCTAGCTCGGTCGTGTAAGATGGCGAGTTTCAGTCCGAGTTTCAGTGCGAGAGGTGCGGAGGTCTTCACCCTCGCAAATTCGCGGTTGATATTTTCGATACTGTGAAGTGACATTTATAATTCTATTAAAACTAAACGCTGCTATCAAAAGTCAAGAGTAATTTATTTTATTTAACTAAATAAATTTATGCATATTTGACTTTATTACAGGGTATTAATAATCCCGTATATTTGCGAATATAATGTATGTTTATTTTGCATTTCAATAAAATATTAAGTATATATATTCTGTGATATTTCAATGTATAAGGACAGACGTAATAAAAACTCTAGACTCCCTGTCATTGAACAACCAATGAAGCATCGCAATGGCGGCCTATGTGAATCGAACTTCACAGCGTATATGTGAATGGAACATAACAGCGTACTGGCGGTCGGTAGCATAGAGATAATATAACTAGAGTAGGTAAGCTCCATAAAGCCCTGTATGTAACGGTTGGGCATGGGACAAAAGAGGATGGAAAATAACTGTACCATAGTATAAATCAAGGTACTATTATTCTCTATCTCTTTCTATTGAGATCCGCATTTCGAACTGGCTTGCCTACACTATTCTATGGTTTTATATGGTATGAGCAAAGTACTTGGAGCGCTCGGCCCCGAGTAAGTAAGTCATCTTCGGTACTAACGCTGGAATATAAGGACCGGGCCTCAATGTCAGTTTAGGGCCCACGTGGCTCAGTTGTCCGCGAGCGGTGCGATCGTTCGTTTGCAATTGCTCGTCATAAAAAATGCTAAGTTGCATTGTAAAAGGCTGCAAAAACTGTGATAAAAAACTTAAAAACGAACATGGGACATCGTATCATCAATAAGTAATCTTACATTATGTTTGTTGCATGTTTAATTGGTTGAATAATTAAATAAACATATTTCTAAACCACCGACTAAACCGATAATTTTATTAACGAAGTCCATAAGATGTAGGCATGTGTAACACAGCGCTGCACGGCGCAATTGCGCCGACACACTTTACTGAGCTGACACAGCTGGCGCACGATACGATTGCGCCATGGCGCATTTGAGTTGGTAGAATTACTTCAAGATGGAGTCACGTAGCAGCGTAGCGGCGCAAGGCGCGCAAGAGCCACCGCAAAAGCTGTTTGGCTGTTTGCATTGGGTGCTGTGCGCGCGGCGCGCGGCGCAATCAATTGCGCCGGCACACTTACTGAGCTGACAGTACAAGCTCAGAGCTGACAGGCAGCTGACAGAGCTTTACTTTACTGCGCCGGTTAGCGCTTGCGCCAGCGCAATGCGCTAACTCTTTTGTCTGAGTTAGAGCTGTAGCGCCTGCGCAAGCGCTACAGCTCTAACTCAGCTGAATCACACATGTCTAATAAGAAGGCGCTTCTTACAAGATTATATTAGTTATATAGTATTAGTTCGAATTGTTTATGTCAGATGGCTCAATTTTTGCTTGTATGAAAAAGTTTTATGTAAAATGTCCAGTGGGGCGTATCCTTACCTCTCAATATCATTGAACGCCGGTTTACGAATATTTAGCGCAAGACACATGTGTAGGGACGTCGACATAGCGTAGCTACGAACAAATATCAAATCTATTAGACACACGTAGACTTGTGTGACATTTTAATACCTTTTTTTAAATTAGCTAAACCTTTTATGCCTGCTCTCTCGGCGCTCGCGGTAGTGATCACCGGAAAGTGTCCTCTGCCCCACCGTACCGCTTCACCATTTGTGTCACCTATTTATCGCGAAGATGGTCTACTTATAGAATCTTAACCTACTTTGGTATAAGTATTCCAGTTGACGCGTGCGTACATAGCCATAGCCAGTTGACTTACTAGGAGTGCATCGGTAGTTCGCAATCTACGTCCGGGGATTCCTACGTTTATTAAGCGATTTATTCTACGACTGTAATTCTGTATAGCGATGATACACTTTAATATATTTAAATGGAAGCAATACGTCACCTTTCGAATTCCACGACTTTCAGGAATTTCAGACTAAAACAACGGTTACGAATTCGTTGAAATGGGATTACGTAGTTTCGCAAATCATCCTTTGATGCTTACCCCCTATTTTATTTGTTACAATGTAAGCGTACTTTTATTAAGGAGCGATCTAAAATAAAAAATAAGCCCGAAAACAAAATAGTTTTAATTCTGACCAGTCTAATTTGAAACAAAGTGAAAATAAATTATCTTTAATCTGTATGTATACACGATAAAAGTTAATTATGATTTTGACGTATTTATTTAGAATTAGAACAATTTTTATTGTACTCGTAAAAGACGGTCATCTATTTCTACTGACAATACATTAGGTAAATAAAATTTGTGAATATTCTCCATCAATAAAAGAACTGTAAAAATTATTAAATTTATTCACGTGATTGACTGCCAGACATACAAATTTACAAACTTTTACATTATTAGTAGTGTTTTCATGTCAATCGGTAACACCAACTAGACTAAGCTAACCAAACTTAAAAAGTAGACTAAACGAACGCAGGTACCAGGCACCCATAAACCTTTATCGTGTGTAGGTATAGATATGTACAATAGCTAAGGATTTGAAGCAGTTATCAAAGCTCTAGCCGGCTCGAGTGTTAGACTCGGGCTGACAAAGGCGGGTAGTAATCACTCCCAGGGCAGTCCGAGACGTGACTGCGTAATCGGGCTGCTAGCGTGGCGAGGCGCGCCGCGGCGGAGTAGCGCTGGATTAAGACGGCTGACCCACCCTGTGGCGAGGGGTGGCAAAGGGGAAGGACGGGGTTGGGGTGGTACACGCGAGAGATTAGGCTCGGTTCAGACCGCGATAATGATTATTTTGCACTAGCTTTTGTTCGCAAATTACACACGCGGCAACCAATATTGCGCACAGCGTCATACTTGTGTAGTAATATTAGAGAATTTTAATACGACCCTTTTTAGCACATTCACAGTCCATCCGTCAAGTGGAGTCGTAATACGCTAGTAGACAATTTTTTTTTAAAATAATTGTTCATGAAAGAGTTTTCTAAATACATCATAACAATGAAAGAATTAAAAAAAAAAATTATTAAGAAAAAAGTTATAAATGTTTAAAATGTCCTGTTAGACAGAGAGGGTGATACCGCACGACGTACCTATGTGTGACGTCAGGCCATTTAACATAATGTTAAATATTGTATTGCAAGAAAGAGCCAGAGATAGAATTTTAATAGCTTATAATTTCCATATTCTTCAACCGAATATAATTTTGTTTATAAATTTTGTTATCACATAAAGTCTGTTTTTATATTTCCTTGATAAATACAATATTATTTAACAGTAGTCAATTACCGTATTCCCTATTATATTCAAACTGGCTTGATACACACATGTCCAAAAATGCGTCCTCTATTATCATCCTAATTCACACCAACCAAACCAAAATTAAAGACTATCCAGTCACAAGTGCACTCAAAATGTCGTCAGTTAATTTGTATGTGACATGCGACTCCCTAGCTATGCGTGGACGTATGATTTGAATGAATTTGAGACTTCAAGTGGAGTCGCTATTTTTTTCTGTCCCTTATACATTTTTGTAGAAGACATTCTCATATAAATGTACGAATTGACTAGAAGCCCTCTTTTGTGTTTACCGTCTAACCACTCATACTGTAGCTGGCTGGTGCAAGATAAAGAGTTTTAGTCCGAATTTCAATGCGCAAGGTCCCTGCGCACCGCTCTTCCCCCGAGAAATCCCCGCGCGCCCGTTTCAACTCCGCAAAACTGCGTAATGTCACTTCGATACTGTGAACTGACATTTATGACTAATTAATATAACCGACAAGCAATAACAAATTGACCTAAGGTAAATCCAGTCTAAGCACATAAGCTCAATACGCAAACAAACATTTAAAGGAACAATACATTTGCAGATTTATACCCAGCAGTAGCGGTGTGAAAGGACCGAAGGGTAACTAGCGGTGACCGCTGTCCGGCACTTCTCCTCCCCCCTCTCCTTCACTGACACCCTCTCCCCCCAAGCACCCGAGTCACCGCACTAATGTCTTCATTTGTATTCAGATTTTCGCAGATATGCTACTTACATACGCGCTGAAGTGGTTACGTATTAGCGTTCTGTAGTTGACAAACTTCGTAAATACAAAGCTAGACTAGACTAAATAGATAAGGCCATCTGACGTGAAAAAGCATGAAACGTTTCTAGTTACCAAAGTCTTTACTAATTATCTATAGATAGATCTAAAGTTTTCTTATGGAATTTTAATTTTTTTTATTTCAATACGAAATAAAATTTTGTTTGAGCTGAATTATAGATGCTATATTAACAATTATCCATTATACGGATGGATTTTAAATATATATGGGTATATAATACGAAAGTGTCGTTTCCTACCCTACGTTCGGTTGTTATAGTCTGACGCACTTTCGAATTAATGTTTTAATTAATTAAATTAATTATTAAATAAAATAAGTATTAAAATAATATATTATAATAATATAATATTATAATAATAATTACCTACTATGGTTTTTTTTTAATTGGAATCAAGTATAAAGTTAAACCCGACCAACTCGTATAAGTAGGCATATAATAAAGTTTCATCTTATTAGTTTTCAATTAAATGAAACAACACATTTTATATGAATTGTCTTGTCACAAATATTTTCAGTTTCCCGGAAAGACTTAGGATATCGTAATTTTATTTCAGATTCGTTATTATCGGAGATAAGGGAGCAATGGTCGATTCACGTATATTTTCTTTAATGTCTATTAAACTAAGAATTTTAAAAATCTATGTATATATTTGTATTGTTCATAACGAGCACTTTCATTTGATACGTCAAATAATGGACTTGAGAAAGTTTTTCTTTTTTAATTTTTTGTATAGCCCCCCAAAATTATAAATACTTTACCGTTTAGGTGTTCCTGTAAAATATGGATAAATGATTTTCGAAGCATTTGTAAAAAAAAACCAAAAATTTGTGGAAAAAAGGTATTTTTTCGACTGATTCATATTATGGTTTTTTCAATAGTTTCGTAGCGTTTGTCGAAAAAACTTATTATCCACAAATTTTAGACTTTTGTACAAATGCTTCGAAACCGTCGAAACAATGGATAGTATCAGTTAAAAATTTTAAAGAGAAATATTTTTTTATAATCGCATGTTATGTTTTATCAACTGAAACCTAGAAATGTGATAAGAAAAAATAAAAATATTTTTTTTATATGGTCGCTCCATCTATTATTAAATAGCCGTACTAGACAGGCGTCGTCCCACCTCATATAGTCTAAAATAGTAGAATAATAAAAACTTTTATTGGTAGAATCACCTTTGCGTTTGATAGAGTTCCGGATTCGTTTTCGTGGTTGCAAATGCCCAATAATTTATGGCTATTGGATACTTTTCGTTAGGTACATCTACCATAAATCTCGATTTTCCGATTTACTATATGTAATCATAGAGTACGAATTATTATTTGGATGCCATATCCCAAGGATAAATTTTAATAAGACTCTGGCACCAGAGTTCTGGACTAGAATTATTTCATTTTCGATTGTACGATTGTATCTTCCATTTGAGACAATATTGAAAAAAATCATAGATTCTACTACCACTAAAATCCATATATTTTGATATTTTCATTGTTTGTGTTGTCTTGTACGGTGGGCGGTCCCTGGCGTGGCGTTATTAGCACAGTAATTTAGAGCAAACGAGGTTTATTATCTTTCTTGACCTAGATTATTGAGTCAATTACTGCCCGTCGGTGACCCCCTGCCGTTTAAAAACAATATAGAATATATATTATATTACGTCGTATTAAGAGAATACCCTCCCACCTCTTTCAATATAATTCCACATGAAAGATACAAAGAAAGACACACTTACTTTTTCAGCGTTCTTCCTATATATATATATATATATATATATATATATATATTATATTTAGCTTAGCTTATATAGCTTTAAATTTATAATACAATACATGGGTTATCTCACACAGCGCCATCTAGTCCCAAAGTAAGCTAGTACTTATTATGCTTGTGTTATGGGTTGCTAGACAACTGATATACACACTTAAATATTCTTTACAATAAATAAATAAATAAATAAATAAATAATAAATAAATAAATAACGTATACATGACAACAACGTCTAGGCCCCAAACTAAGCATTAGCTTGTGTTTTGGGTACCAAGCGAAGACAACACATACATATAACAGCCAAGACCCGGTACCAGTATCAATATTCATCATATAAATACTGACCTGACCTGGGATTCGAACCCGGGACCTCCAGCTTCGTAGGCAGGGTCGCTACCCACTAGGCTAAGCGGTCGTCGCTTGATATATACATACATAATATATACATATACGTATATAAATATTTTACACCCAGACACGGAACAATGGTCAGTTTATTTATGTGGTTACCTACTTAGTGCTGGGAAAACCTGTTACCGGACCATGTACAACTATAGTGAAACCGCATACATGGAATAACATATCCATGGTTCTTCCGTTTACGACAATACACATGACAGTTCACAAAAACATATAACCATTGGGAAAAATCGACTATATTTAATAAGAAATTATATTTACTTAAAACTTTGTATTTACTATAAAAAATGCTTTAAAAGTATCTCAGGATAAGGAACTTTAATGGAAATTATGAAAATTCATTACACATGCCATAAAATAATAATTTAATATAACTGATAAACGAAAATGATCTAAAACCGGCAAGCCTACAGAACGATTATTGATAAATGCCCCGTAGCGAAAGAGATATGGAAAGCCTTATCAAGTTATCCATCTATGACGTACGCTTACACCTCTAGGAAACATTATTATTATAATCGACTATGAATAAATAAAATATCTCAAAATTAATTTAATATGTTTATATATACCTGTTTATATATAGATGTCGTGATAGCCCAGAGCGCAACGAACCTGTCTCAAATTTATAAGGCCCCATAGGGCCATGGTTCGAATCCGGACGTGTAACAACGAGTTTTTCTGACTTAAGTACACAATATCACTGACACCGTGCTTCGGAGGGTACGTTAAGCAGTCGGTCCCGGACGCTGTCAATAGGTGGCGGTCGTTACAGTTCCCAACCCGCGGTGGAGCAGCGTGGTGAACTTAAGCTCCAAGCCCCCCCCTCCTCACCCTGGGGGAGGCCTAAGCCCCTGCAGTGGGGTAAAAATGGGCTGATGATGATGATGATGATGATGATGATAATATATACCTCACTGAGATAATTAGATATGTTTTAGCCAAGACTTCACAATTTTTTTTTGCTTTAAATGAATAGGGTTACGTGCCCAAAGTGTACCAACTAGAACCTTATTACTAAGGTTCCGCCGTGCGTCCGTCTGTCACAGGGCTGTATCGTCAGAATCGTAATAGAAAGACACTTGAAATTTTCGCAAAATGAGTGTTAAGAAATATTAAAAATAAAATAAATTTAAAAATTAATGGGGGTCCCCATACAAGAAAGATGTTTTATTGGCGTTTTTGGTGATTGGCAATTGTAAGATCTTGGCTTACACTTGAAATTTTCATGGATTATGTACTACTGTAGCTGATATAACATAATATATTAAAAATTAAATAAAGTTAAAAATTGAAGGGGATCCCCATACAAGAAACGTTTTTTTTTTATATTGTACGATTGTACGGAATCCTGCGTATGCAAGTCCGATTCGCATTTAACCGGTTTTACAGTGTCGTGACGTTATAAATTCTAAAAAGTGAAATAAATTATTGAGCCTCTGAAATTCGCATGGAAATCGAAAAATACAACGCAATCAAAGGATCGTCGAAGCATAACGTTCGTACGAAACAAGCGCCGCAATTCGAGTCGGCGTACGAACTGAAACGACAGCTTCTGAACTCTGAAAACTGTGCAGTCAGACGGGGCGGCAAAGGGGGTGAGCGGGCGTATCAGACCTACTTACATATTTCCCACGGCCGCAACTTTGACCCACTTCCCTCTCGCGCTACAACTTTTATTGTCCACAACTTTTAGCTTAGAGCAGGTCGGCGGGACGGCGTTTCTTGGTTTTATTATTGTTATAGTGTTCTTCATAAATAATTAGGTAATTAATTAAGGAATAATTATTAATAATTTAAATTTCATTGTTTTTTATCTTCCACAGTTTTAACTAGAAGTGTGGCGTATATACGGGAACAGGTTTAAAAGCAGTAACAGGTATTCACATCTGTTATGTAATTAACCTGTTATTGATTATGTATTATGAATAATAGGTATCTTTTTTTCGCAAACGTGATTAAAATTTATACATATGCGATATATAAGTAATATATAAATAATACTAGCGTTTGTCCAAGGCTCTGCTTTATCCGCAATCCCTTCACTATTATGTACCACATCACTATCACTACTCTCTAGGTGCATTAATCTTTTAAAATATGACATTCTATTTATATTGGGCAATTTGAAATGTAACTTTTTCTTTACTTTGTTATTATTTTAGTTCATATTTAAATGTAGGTATATGTAATAACTGCCGTGTTTTATATCATAATTCATCTTACCTAAAAAATAAAAACTTTTTCTTACTGCTTTTCTTCTAAATATAACAGCGTGTAGATACAATTTTAAAAAAAAATTAAATTCATATTATGTTTCAACAAAATTAGTTTAGTGGTTCTAGAGTTGTAGAAGTACAAAGACACAAACAGACGAGGAAAAATTGGAACGTTATTTTTCGTAGCTGGGAGATCCAATTCGTCAATCCCAATATTTTTTCCAAAAATATATACCCAGGTACATGTACAGAGCTCACTCTTTTGCGGTTTTATTAGTATAGATATGTATTAAACATATTCTTTGTACTTATATTTGTATTTTAACTTGAATGAAACTTTGCATAAATTTTTTTTATAAGTGTTCGCTATTAATCCTGAAAAGCTTTATTTTAAGAAACTATATTTTATGGTTATAGGTGACCAGAAGGCGCTAAAGAAGATGTATTCTTCTAAAAAGCCTATATCGACTTTGATACGGTTTTTTACATTACACAATTCACTTCAAACCAGCAGCGGTACTGCGACCACTTTAGTATTAGTAAAAATATGTCATATTTGTGATATGGCGTCTTTACGATACCCGTTTTGCAACAAATATTTTCCATGTTTACATACTTATCTTTACAACCGCTAAAGTGGGCGGGCTAGCTCCACAGGTTGATAGATTAGTTTCATCATCATCATCAGTCCGTGTCTCTCCACTGCAGGATATAGGCCTTTCCCAAGGCACGAATCGCCACCACACCCGGTCCTCCACCTTTTGCATCCAACTACCCCCGGTATGGTGTTTCAGATCATCTGTCCACCTGGCCGAGGGACGTCCAACGCTTCGCTTCGGTGTTTTTAGATTAGTTTACAGTTAGATAATTCTATGTCAATTAAAGAAAATACTTTGGCATGCAATTCTCAGTACTCTTTTTTACAATTTTACAAGAGCGGTAGCCCCACGCATTGTGCCATCCCCCGGACAAGGCGATCATACGAATTATTAACACTGTCAAATAACATAGCCCTGTTGACTTAATAAAGGATCACAGTACTAATCATTCAACAACTTGGTCGTTTATATTTTTAATCGTCTACCATAAGTATAACCGACTAAATTTTATAGGCGCCTAGTACTGTGATCATTTCTGAAGATAATATTAATTATTAATTAATGCCCTACTGCTGGTATTAGGGCTTAGGTCTCCCCTCGGGATGAGGGTGCCTGGAGCTTAAACCTACTCCAGTGCGGGGTTCGTGGATTTTGACTTCCATATGGTGACGGCAACAGGGAGGAACGACAGCTTACCGTGCTGTCCGAGGCACGGAGCTAGAGGCGCGTACGTCACCGACGACGTAGAGAACTTCATACGACAGCTGAGCTCTGTGTGGTTGGTTATATTTGATATCATAAGAAGCGCCGACGTATACGACCGACATCAGCGTCGCTCTATTGGAGGCCTTAAGTCAGAAACACCTTACTGGTAAATTCTGGTTTCTGGGATCCAAATCAAGACCTTCTAAGCTAGAAGCGGGCTCGCCACCATTCGGCTATCACGACACACGTGCACATGTGAAGTATATAAATGAATGACAGAGGAGCTTTTGGTTTCGATTAGTTTACCTCATAGATAGGTCTTTATTTATTCCTGCGGCGAGGGAGTGTAAAAACCAAAAAATTATATCGATTTATTAATTTCTCCCCAAGCTTATTTTCTCAAATAGGTATTCTCTCCAGTCTCACTCGCGGCGACAACACAAACAGGCGTCGCAGTGGAAAAACTCCCTGAATAATAATTAGGGTTGAAGATTAGGCGCGGGCGTCGATTCGCCTCTCGCTATTAATTACGGGCCTCCGGGCGGACGCTATGTGCGCGGGTACTACATAGGCTCGAATTTCCGGCCGTGTACCTAACCTAACCGTTGCGTTGGTGGTATATATGTTACTGCTAGCGCGAAATAACAGGTGATTTGTAAAATTACTAAATTATATAAGTTTAAATAGAAATTTTGTTCTTTTTTTAACATTGTGTTATTAGATTAGATCATAGTTATCACTTGTAAATATCTGTATGACGCGTGATATATTATTCATTATCGTCATATATTCATATATTATATTATTCATATATATATTCATAATATTTCATTATCGTCACATATTTTTTTCTTTAAAATTAAATTTAATATTCACTGTGCAAAAGCTATTATTATACAATCTTAATCTAATTACAAGTTATTATTTTAATTAAAATTTAATTTACGAATTGGATCTCTCGAAACCGGCATATCGGTGCACGACCCCGTTATGTTTCTATTGTCCTCAATTATTATGCCTATTAATTCTAGATTATTCAAAGAGTTGTTTTGTCTTCGCCGAACTGGAAAAACAAGGAAAGGACTAAGCAGGGATGCTGATGATCTAGTCTAGCGCGTGCGTAGGTACTCATCTTAATAATATATACGTATTGCGTCCTCTATGCATACAAGCACGTTGTTGTGTTATAGAAGTACTTAAATGACCCCTCGACTTCACAAACACATGAACGGAATACAGAAATAACTAGAAATTCGAGATAAAAATAAATTATAAATGAAATTATATTTAAAGGCGGAATTAGTCAAAGGAATGGTCGCTACTCGAAAATCATATTTTTGAGACGGAACCGTGCATACTCAAAGGCACAGCGCCGCGCCGGGGCACCGTAGATATTCCCACGGCAAATTGAAATTAGAAATTCAAAATGGAATGTTCGACGAAAGTATTTTCCAGATGCTGCGGTGTGAGGATTCACCGCCTATATAAGGAGACCGGCGTTGCGTTGAGTGAGTCGGTTTCTTGAAAAGTCAAATGCGAACTGCGAGTACGATAAAAATGATTTGTGACCGTTTGTAATTTCGTTTCGTAATAAAATATAAGAACAACTTAAATCAATGTTTCCATGCATCCTAAATATCTTGACATATAGCCCGTAACAATATTTAAATTTTTATTTGTTGTCATTAACTTTACAATGACTGACAGCGAATGTTGGTGTTAAGCATTGAACGAAGTTAAGGACTATGTTCGCAATTCAGGAGTTAAATCAGAAGAATTTTGAGTAGCAGCAAATAACTTGATATTTTTGAATTATATGTAGTAACTTCGGAAAAAAAACTATTTACTCGTTATATTCGCAACGTATACATAGTGTGACGTGGGCAGCGCGGCGCCCGCAGCGTCTCGCGATCTCCCTTTTGCTTGTACCTAACCCCCCTACCTCACCCCAACTCACCCGCTCTCCCCATCTAATTGACGCGGAGCCGGACGCGCCGACAGCGCCCGCGGGGACGCCGCTCGCCTTCCGGACGCCATTCCGGCCGCGATGCCGATTTACAACGGCCGGTATCACCTTAGATACTGAGATCGATAGTCTAGTACTTTGTGAGATATGTACGTACTCATAGTTTGGTCAAAAACTATGTTAAACCTAGAAGTAAGACAGAAGATTAATTTTGTGTAAATTAAAAACCAGCCAAGTGCGAGTCGGATTTGTTCCTTGAGGTTTCGTACTGTCATACGAGTATAACGCGTTTTAACGTATTTATTGACTCCAAGCCACGCGGCACAAAAATCCATGTCAGTTAAAAAAACGACGAAAAAAAAAACGAGTTTCTTTTTCGTTATTTGTTGTTACAGCAGCTGCTGTAATATACACCACTGATATACACTGAAAATTTCATGTGTCTACATAATACGGTTCAAAAGCTACGGACGGATGGACAGCGGAGCCTTAGTAATAGAATTTCGTTGGCACCCTTTGGATACGTATCCCTAATAATAATAATAATACCTGGGATATTCCACACAGAGCCATCTAGTTCCAAACTAAGCAAAGCTTGTATTATGGATACCAGACAACTTATATACATACTTAAATATTCTTTGTAATATATATACACATAATAGATATTTTACACCCAAACACGAAACAAATAGACATGTTCATGCACACAAATATTAGTCCCGGGCGGAAATCGAACCCGCGACCCTTGGCACCGCAGTTAGGGTGTCTAACTACTCGGCCGATCGGTCAGTTAATAATAACTCTAATAATAATAAGCACTCGAAACGTGAGTGTAACCTAAGCTCGGGTCAACCTAAAACAAACAAAGAAATAAAAGCTCGGGATCGATGTAAGGCGCGCTCAATACGACAATAGTGTAACGATCCCTTAATACTGTTTTATCAAAATTAAATTCTACCCTAAATAATACAAATTAATTACAATTCCCACTATTTTAGAATCGCCATCACTTTGATACTAAAAAAATATTGACCAACTAAATGAAGAATTATTCGAACATTAAATAGCTAAATGGCTGGCATCGTATCTACTTTAATTAATAAAGGTTGCGATTTGCTGGACGTTGTCGTGTTGATTTAGGACTTAGCGCTGGTCGAGTACAGCTATGACGATCCCACGTTTCTACAAACTTATCTAAGGTGAATAACAGTTAATGTTACAAATACCGCCCACGGTCGCAAGTTCGATTCCTACCCGGGACAAATATTTGTGTGCATGAACATGTCTGTTTGTTCCGTGTCTAGGTGTAAAATATGTATACATTTTAAAGACTATTTAAGTATGTATATCAATTGCCTGATACCTATAATACAAGCTTTGCTTAGTTTGGGATCAGATGGGGCTGTATGGTATGTCCCAGGTATTATTATTATTAAAATAGGGTGTTTGACTAATATTCAAAATTTTATAGGATACCTACGGTAACAAAATTTATAAACGAAATTATATTCGGTAGAAGAGTTTGGAACTTAAAGGCTATTAATCTATTTTATTTCTTTCTGTCTCTTTCTTGCCAAACGAAATTTAACATTTTAAATAGCCTGACGTCACAGCCTAATACACCGTGCGGTATTGCCCTCTCTGTCTAACAGGACATTTCAAACATTCATAACTTTGTTAATAATGATTTTTTTTTTTAATATTTTCACTGTTATGATAAATTCATTGATATAAAATTAAAAAAAATTAAGTCAACTACTATTCTTCTTCATCTTCTTAATTATGGCTTTTTAACTACTACCCTATTGAGAAGATATTCAAAGGAAAATATTATTACTACCCATTAAATTGTATGACAGTGAAACTCTATGATACTGTAGTCAAACTTATCGCAAACTGACATTTAAGAAGTCTTAATAGAAGTCTAATAATTTTCAAATGACTTTGGATTTTCATAGGCGTCGGGGACCGCTAAGTAACCTCACTACCTCAGTTTATATCTTTTATTTTGTTGTATTACGTCACAACTAAATATATGTGCTTAGGTATGATGTTAGAATTTAGGGATGAAAGATTATTTGAAAATTAATAAAGCCGTATTATTTTAGACTTTTTAAATATCTTTTATAAAAATATAAAACAATTGTATTTAATTTTTATTTCAAGCTTTTTCAACTTAACTATCTATACGCACCTGGCTTTACACATTTATTTAGTTTCAGTATTTTTTTAAGTGTTGAGTTGGAATTCGTGTCTCATTGAATAAATAGATCTTTAAAAACACTATAAATATGAATTATACTATACCGAAAATTAGAAATCAGTTTCTGGCATAAAACACGTTTCCTAGAAAACAAAACTATAGTAAATCGGAGTGTTGAAAGTATAAAAGTTATCATCGTAGAATTCTTCCAAAGCCTTATAACCACTGGCGTCGAGCTTAAGTCGCAGGCGCGCACAGCAAATCAGTAATGCCGTTCGGGTACAATTAAACGCCACACGAATGATTAAAGGGCGAACTTTACATTAAGATGAGTGACTGATATTAAAAATATATTTTTTTAATAATTAAAAAAATTGACTTCATGTGACTTAGAAGCTATCAGAGTTTCTTTGAAATATCAAATGGCCGCCCAGCGGTATCGATTAGTTACCTATAAAAAAATCGGTTGACCCTGCAAGGCATCCCTGAAACTTCCCGCTATTTTCGAGTTCAAAGCGCTCGAAAATTAGAAAGCTATTTAGCTCTTGGAACTCAAAATATCGATTTTCGTGGTATTTGAGATAAGTTACCTTTTAGAAAGCTATAAATGCCAATCTGCCTTAACCGCGTGGTTTGTCCCTATTCGAGACAATTCTAGAAAATACGATCAAATCTATTTGTCGAAAATTTA
This sequence comes from Luffia ferchaultella, assembly GCA_949709985.1. NCBI lineage: Eukaryota > Metazoa > Arthropoda > Insecta > Lepidoptera > Psychidae > Luffia > Luffia ferchaultella. The sequence continues at coordinate 17,553,275 of OX453256.1, forward strand.
TTTCTAACGGAACAAGTCAGAATGATGTAGTGAGGTGACACTACGTCTAGGATGGGATACATCGACAATCGATAAAGAGGGACTGAACATAATTGCATAAAGGCATCTTTTAACACGGGACGAAAACAAAATTGAAAGTGCACCTATTTTGGTCGTACGCATAGCACCAAGCTGAGGCCATCAAGCGGACTCTACGATGGCCGCCCGCGTCCGCTAATAAAATTCCGCGGCGTACGAGCGAAGTGTACAGCACACTGAGGTAACCTCGCACCTGCCCCGTATCAGTTTAATTAACCCACCCGCACGCTTTGACCATAAAACCGAACTTCGTTTCAAGGTATGGCTGACGAATATACCTACCTGTCCATGATTTTTTTTGTTAGTTTAGTTCTATAACAACGGTAGGAGCATATTAAAAACAAAATGATGTTCACAACAGAGCAAAGGCGACATCCACGAACGTTTGTTTGGTTCAATCGAAAACAAAATACAATCGGCAATTTGACTGTGTGACTTAGGTAAGCATCGCCGATCAAACCTGACCGACCCGTTTCGTACGAAATACTAAATCAATGCAATATCGCACTAAAGTATTGATTTCTGTAATTATAAGCAAGAACGTCAATAATAATAATAATATCTCGGATATCTTACATACGCTCATTTATAGTCCCAAACTAGACAGATGGCTGTATTATGGGTACTAGGCAACTGATAGTGGTAGCCTAAAGCGCAACGAACCTGTATCAAATTTCTAAGGCCATAGGGCCATAGGTAGCCATGGGCCTCCCCCCACGGAGAGGGGGGCTTGGAGCTTAAATCCACCACACTGCTCCACTGCGGGTTGGGGATTGTAACGCCCGCCATCTATTGACAGCGTCCGGGACCGACTGCTTAACGTGCTCTCCGTCCGAGGCACGGAGTCAGTGATAGTTAATGTACTTAAGTCAGAAAAACTCATTGGTACACGCCCGGATTCGAACCATGGCCCTATGGCCTTATAAATTTGAGACAGGTTCGTTGCACTTTGGGCTATCACGACTGATATTAATAATTTATTAAATAATAATTATCCTCGAATAGGCGATTAAACAAACACTATTCGGTGTCATACACTACCTCATATAATACTCTGCTTATCACCAAAACGATAAGTTGAACATTGTTCTAGTTGTGAGAAAAAGTTTGTATACTAATTTCTAGTTCAAGGCATGAAACAAGGAACGTTTTAGGCTCCAACAAAGTTTATAAAACCGAAATACAGTGCTCGTATTAAGCTCGAAAATCTTACTCGGCGCGACTGTAAAATTTTCCGCTCTTTAAACTCTAGGGCCGGTCGTCGAGAATTCCAACTGTGACGAAACGAAGTCGACGAAATACGAGCGAGCGGCACAATGAACTTACAGCCAGGACATTTTTAAAAACACCACAGAAAGATTTAATGTATAATAGAAAGAAAAAATCGTGCAAATCAATCAGATTTCAAATGTGGCGGGAATGTAATCATTTTTGTTCACACACGAAGAAAACTTGTTATTGTATTAATTTGTACGGACAATGAGGTATTAGGGGTGTAAAGTTTACCCTCGCACTGGAAACAACTTTTGCGTGGTGGCTATTGCTATATTAAGACGATTATAATAATAAGCAATAGGCACTGTTTAGAAGGCCATCTGCTTGAGGTAAGGGCACACGTGCCTTGCATTTCTAACCTTTCGTGTGGAAACAAGTCACATAATACTCTGTCATCTTTGAGCTAGAAAATGTAAACTTAAATAGTAGGAAAACACTTTTTTCTCGACAAAGGTAAAAAATTCTTAATTAATTTAATTAATTCCTAACAAATTATTCAAGTAATTAATTAAATAATTACTTAATTTCCTCTTTATCCCGAGGGGAGGCTTAAGTCTCTGTAGTGAGGCATTATTGGGCTGACGGTATGGTATATACTAGTACCTAAAAAATGTCCTCTTCAATCAGAAGTACTTTGCTTTCTTCTTTGCCTATGAAAATATGAAGTGAGATTAGTGGAGGGTCCCTCACGCATGAGGTGCAGCGCAGTTGCCATGTGAGATGAGAAATGAATTTGGAGTAGCAAAAATTTTCCGACGCTTGGACCAAAGAATGAAAATTGAGGTGCGACGAATTATCCAATTTTCGAGGTGAGGCGATAATGATTAATGCAATGAGAATTAAAAGGTTGTAAGAGGCTTTTGATTAGATTTTGATTTCTTTAAAAAGGAATTAATAATTTGAAGGAAAAATGCCGTAAAAATGCGTAATTATTTTCAATAATCATCTACTATATACAAATGATTTGGTCTTCCTTCATTCTTCGAGAAACATTTTTATTTAGTGGAAGTATGGAAAAACTGTATTCTTCAACTGAACGAAGTTTCTTGGCACACGTAAAAAATTAAAGAAAAATGCCTCTCAACGGATTTTACTCTTTTTTTGATTTAACAATACGCTTATGATTAATTTTTTTTTATGTAGTTTCAAGTAAAACTAATGTTTCTTGAATCAAGTATCGATTTTTTTTACATAAAGAACAGCATTTCGAACTTGATAAGTATTCACGAAGGTAACGTGTAGAAGGACATATCTTTTGAAATATCTATACATAAATTATATCCTTAATTATATCCGGATATAAATATTATCCGCCAACCCGCATTGGATTAGCGTGGTGGATTTAAGTTCCAAGCCCCCTCATCTAGGTGGGAGGCCTAAACCCCTGCAGTGGAGTATAAAAAGGGCTGATGGAAATTATAAAAACTTTGTAGGTACCCCTTTGTAAGCATAATACGCGCACGGAAGAGTGTGAGATTTGGTATAGCTAAAGTTTATGCGGAGAGAAGTGCTAAAAGCTAAAATCAATATATAATATGTGTAACAAATACTGTCAATCTTACAACCATCTGTCGTTTGATGCAATTTGAATTGACTTACTCGCGCCTATTTAGTGGTTTCAAAAAAGTGAGTACGGTCGAATTTTGACCACTGGGCGACCACTTAGTAAAGTTCGCCTCAAACTTTATGGCGGATCGGAATACAACGCCATAAGCGTGCTTGCGCAGGTACAGTCATATACCCCACGCTCCAGTGCGTGCCGTTACACCTAAAACTGGTTACTGCGACGCGACTTGTGACTATGTTCACATCCGCCATAAAGTTTGATTGGAACTGTACGTATAAATTTTAAGCCAATGGTCGAAACATCAATAATTGACCATTCCTAATTTTTTCAACGAAAGTTTGTTATATTTTATTTCGAAAGAATAGGAAATTTTAAGAAACTCATTTGAATTTTTCTCTTTTTGGATTAGTATTTAGGTACGTAGATATATTATATATAAAAACAATTTTATAGCGTGACGTCACCGGGTGGAATTATAAGCTTAGCCATTGCGTTGCATATTTATAAAAACAATGTCAGTCTCAGAACGGTTAACAGTGTCATTGTTTTTATTATAAATAAAATTTGGGAATGGTCAATCGACGACCGCTTAGCCTAGTGGGTAGCGACCCTGCCTACGAAGCTGGACGTCCCGGGTTCGAATCCCAGGTCGGATCAGTATTTATATGATGAATATTGATACTGATACCGGGTCTTGGTTGTTATATGTATGTGGTGTCTTCGCTTGGTAACCAAAACACAAGCTAATGCTTAGGTTGGGGCCTAGACGTTGTTGTGATGTATACTTTATTATTTATTATTATCATTAATTATTAATACTTAAAGTATGGTTGTAATGTGATCTAGATAGCGAGGTTCCGATGTGAATTAGGATTTCAAAGATGAGTATTACATACATATTATTTTTAATGCCTTCATAAATAGCCACTAATTTTAAAATAGCTTACTTCCAAGTCTTCGTTCGTATGGAGTCGTGATTACACGTATTTACAATGATAGGTGGCCTCGGTTTGCCGCGGTTTCTGTAATAAGTGGCGGGTTATTATGAAAGACCGAGGACTGCCTATGAAACTAGCATTCATGCATTACACGGCATGTCAGCCACTATTTTTACCATTTCCCATATAAATACTGATCAGTTTAACGTTGGGGATATCAAAAATCGGCCGACACAAACCCCATTTAAAGTGGTGGTCATACAATTAAGAACGATTATTTAAGAGGAATGGGTGTAGTGGCCATGCAAACGGCGTTAACAGTTGCACCCCATTAAACGTTAACCGATTGGCGTGTAAAACTCCGTGCGAAACGTGCTTAATCATTCGTTTAGTCAATTATTTGTGCAAACTCTCATGTAGATATGAGCGGCCATCAATAGAGCAATGGATGATCGATATCATCATAAATACGAGGAAACTGGGGAAGAAAAACTACTCTTCATCATAATTAGTTCGATAGATAATGAATTCTTTTCTCAGGGTATATTATTTATAAAAATTGCAACCCATTTTTATTTGAAAACTGAGATTGAATTATGAAAAAGATTCCTTCCTTATCAGATTCCCAGACACCGGTTAGGCCTTTCTTTGGAATAATGACTTAGTCGTTGATTTCCTTCCAATATTGAATCTAACTTACTACTATTACTATAACTGACCGATTGTTCGAGTGGTTAAAGACCCCAACTGCAGAACCAGAGGTCGCAGGTTCGATTACCGCTCGGGATAAATATTTGTGTGTACGAACATATCTATTTATTCCGTGACTAGTTGTAAAAATATCAATATATCTATACTAATATTACAAATATTATATATGTAATATTATAAAGATTTGATATTTTGTTTGTAACGGATGAACTCAAAAACTGTTTAACTGATTTTTAAAATTCTTTTACTTATAGAAAGCTACATTATTAGCAAGTAACATGGGCTATATTTTATTTTAAAACTAGCTTTCCGCCCGCGGCTCCGCTCGCGTGGACTGTACACAGCTGTACCGGGACCACTATAATTGTTTGCATATATAGTTTATAAGCTGAAGAGTAACATAGGCTATTTTTTATTCCGGAAAAAGGAATCCCGGTATTACTGTGTGTGTAGTCGATGCGAGTGAAACCGCGGGCGGAGAGACAGTGCATCATAAAAAAACATTTAAATACCTATATATCAATTGTCATAATACATGTTCTAACATAGTTTGTGGAGTTAAATAGCCGTGTGAAATGTCCTAGGCATTATTATTATTTTTACCAAGTCAGAATAACCAAGTCTATTTATTCGTATAGTATAAAAATCCAAAAAAAAATGTGTCGAATTATTCCATTTGAAAACATTTTTTTTAATAAGTCAAATAATATCCAAATGGATTGTTGTTAGAGCAACTGTACATATATATATATATATAATAATAATCTATTTACTTATTATAAATTTTCCAAAAATAAATACGTTATTGGATTTGAATAATTCGTCTCTAAATAAAAATGTTATATCACGTTGATACCCAATTTCGTGCGAGTCGTCACCAACTCCGTCGGTTTCACGTGCCTCATTATGGAACGGTCACGCCTCCATCAAAAATAAGACAAACGACAAAGAGGACGAGGACGGGGCCAAATTAACATTTCTGCGACACCCACGAGTACATTCTTAAATTTCAATTTTAATACCCAGCTTTCTTTCAAAGGCATCGGGGTCCACGGTCAAAGGACGTTTTTTGGGAATTAATTAAAATGATATACCGATGATGGCTCCCGTGTTTGAAGCTCAGTGTTCATTAATTATATTGTACAAGACAATTTCTTCTAAAATATATACGGTCGTGGTCGACCAGTAAACTGTGTATCGAACGTATCAAAAACTGGACCCCTAGACAACTAGTTAATAACATTTATGAAAACATACAAAATAAGATAAATTGGAAACGAATTATAGGTAGAAAGTTGTCTATATTGCTAGTTAAAACTGATTTCAATTTACTACAGTATAATACAGCATCCAGTGTGGTTAACATTGTTAGTTATAACCAATCCTCATCGATGCGGGATAGACGATATTATATTACTACGTGTTTTTCTAGATGTTCTATGGAAGTTTCAACACGATATCGACCCAAAAAAATACAGCAAAATCCGTTAATATAAACTCTTCCTCGCAAAGGAGTCCATGTTGGTAGTACATTGGCAAAAAGCCCAGATCTTAACCCCATTGAACACTTGTGCTATATGAAGTATAAAAAAAAGTTTCAACACAACGCACTGGCACGCAACACACTATAAACCAAGTTTACGGTACATTTCCATAGAAATGTAGTAATCTGATATCGATCTATACCGCGCCGATGTAGAAGTGAAATGGTTATAGCTAACAATGGCAACCACACTGGATACTAAATTGTACTGCAGTAAATTGAATTCAGTAATAAAACTAGCAATAAAGACAACTTTCTAACAAGTTCGTTTCCATTTATCTTATTTTGTATGTTTTCATATGTTTCATTGCTTGTAATAGAGTCATCGAATTACTGATTGGCCGAGTGGTTAGAGACCGTAACTGCGGAGCCGAGGGTTGCAGATTCGATTACCGCCCGGGACAAATATTTGCGTGCACAAACATGTCTATTTGTTCCGTGTCTGAGTGTAGAAGTATCTATTTAAGTATATATTATAAAAAGAATATTTAAGTATGTGTACCAGTTGTGAAGTATCCTATAATGCAACCATAAAACTCGTTCACTTTGGGACTAGATGGCGCTGTGTGGGATGTCCCAGGTTTTATATTATCGTCATTCTTTACATAATAAACTGTGAAATTAGAATCTTTTGGAAAATGTGCGATTTTCAGTACGAAAATCATTTTTCCAAAGATACTCTAATACTACAGATGTTGGGGATAGCAATGCAATGTTTAAAGTGAATTCAAGGCAATTTCCGAAATCTTAAACACTAGTTTTGAAAATTAATGTTAACGTTTTTTTTTTTTCATCCATAAGTATAAACTTTTCTCTCAAATATTTTTCACCGGTTAAATAATAAACATATGGTGAGTGGCAGGAAAACTTCAGCGAATACTCAAGTAAGGCGCTCAACCTAAAATAATGAACTAAAATACATAATTATGTCGTCGTTGAAATTTTTAAGACGATTTAAGCAGCCTTCTTTGCAGCCTTTTTATCAATTCGCAAATAGTTAAAAAGGCGTCTTATATCTTACCATAACCAGTTAATATGACACTCATGATATGAACAGCTTGCGACTTTTCTGTGAATATCGAACCTTTTTTGTACATTTCAGGATTGACGACATAGACGTAATAAAAACTCCAGACTCCCTGTCACTGAACAACCAATGAACCACTGCAATGGCAGTCGCGTAAGCATATGTGAGTGGAGCTTCACAGCGTATTAGCGGTCGGTACACTTACTGCGGGATGAGTGTGTTAAAGTTGACGCGCACGTACATGTAAAGCTGACTTACTATAGACTTACGTACTGACGAACTGACTACCGATGTACCCACATCGGTAGTCAGTTCGCGATGCTACGGCCGGATATTCTTAGGTTCGTAATGAACGAATTGTTTTTTTTTAGATTTTTTTATAATAAAAAAATGTTCCCATATTAGGTAATTAAAAAACGGTGGACACATTCGACATAAGAAACATGGTAATATCGAAATCGAAAACTGATCGAATTAATTTTGTTTCTATGAACTAAGAGCCCTAAAATCCCAATCTATTAGTTAATGATTTTTCACATAAATTTCTTTAAGGGTGAACATCTCTTACCTTCAAACTTTCTGAATACAGACAATCGATAAAACTTATCAAACGTTCACCTGACATAACATTGTAATTTCTGTTCACCGAAATCAGGGTGTATTGAGGCTTCGAATATCTGCCTCTGACAACCTCAACGCGACGCTATCACTTACCTGTGTGTGCGTTTGTTTGCCCATCCCCTAAACTACTCAAACTTGAGAGTGAAAAGCGATAAACCTAGTATCCAGTGTCGCAACCCTGATAGAGGACAAGCGACTAGCGCGGACGGCAGTCCAGTCTTTGTCTCGCCCGTTCCGTTTGAATAAGTCATTACGGCGCAGAATGCGGGCGCTTGCTGCTGATATTGCCGTCCGTGTTGCCATGGCGACGCTAAGTAATTACGTACCCTGGCTTTGGCCGGCCTTCAATACCTAATCTTCGGTTACGGAGATAAGCGTTCTAATTTTCGATATTGCGGGTATATCCAGTTTGTGTTGAGATTTTGAACAATTCAGACACTGAAGAATTCAGATTCTGAAGAAAAACTTATATGCAAAGAAGACAAAGAAACCGTAGCCAAAATTTTACAGAAATGAAATATATTTTGCTTCGTTTCTAAAGAAATAATTCCATCCTTTATTGACAAAATTTTAAAATTAAATTGAAGTAATATTTTCTACTACAGAGATTCACGTTCCCACTTGACTAATTACTAAACTACGCGAAAGCAAAAAATTAATTACCTAGTTAGTATTAAATTTCAAAAAGTTAACTCACTGCTATTCGGTAGAAATAATTGATAGATACAATGTATTAAATGAATTGTTACAAAGAATTTTTACAATGTATTAAAATTATGTTGTAGTGCGATCACATTCAGTTTTAAAATCTATTAATTAATAATTTTTATAAAGATACGTTACAAATTAAAATTCAACAAAAATACAACGCAACAATTATTATATTTTGATACTCGCAAATAAATCAAAACCTAGGGTAATTCGCCACGACCTAGAATCATGAAATTTTGTAAAGAAGCAAGACAAAGGAAAAGTGAAAAAATCGTTGATTTGTTGTAATATCAGAACAAAAACTTTTTTTTTGCGAATTTAAACTTAAATTTTTATTTACACAATCATAAACTATACGCCGCCCATTAATGCTTATTTATATAAATGAAAAACATTATTTTTAATTTTTCAGTCTAAGTTTCTGAAGTCAGTTTATAAATTAATATTTTTTTAATGAGTTATTTTATAATCTTAAACCGTATTCTTCTTTGCACCAACGTACTGGTTAGTCCTGAAAGAATTTATCGTCGACACGATACGTGAATGTACGAGCGCATCGAGTGGGATTTAGGGGAACGATATCTCGAAGAAGAGGCTGCAGCGAACAGCTATGGACGAATTCGATACTTTGCCACAAGGATATACATATATAATACTATAATACATGACAAAATCGAAATTTCTATGCTTTCATATTACAGTTTAAATCTAGAAGATAATCGTGTTTACTCGCAACAGCCAGCCAGACATCCAAGGACACCAGAAAATTAGACAAGTTTATGCTTATATTAAAAAATCGCCTCACAAGAAATTATATTTAAAAAAAACATTGTGAAAATAGACAATAGTGTGTAACGACTTATGAATTGAAAAACAAGATCAATAAAAAAATCATAGAAAAAAAATAAAGAAAATTCTTTTTTCTTTCTTGTTATTTAGTAGGTACTTATTATCCTATAATAATAAAATTGAAGTGTCTGTCTGCCTGTCTGTTCCGGTTAATCTCCGAAACGGCTAAACCTTTTTTAATAAAACTTTGCAGACGTGCAGAGGGCATTATCGGGGGATACATAAGCTACTTTATGTTTGTCTGTCTGTCGGTCTGTATGTTCGACCTGATCTCCGAAACGGCTGAAGCAATGAAATTTCACAGATATGATAAAAAATTATAAGGATTCACATACAACACTTATTGTTTATCTGTCTGTCTGTCCGTCTGTTTGTTCGAACGGATCTCCGAAAGGGCTGAACTTATTTCAACATTCAAAGATGTGATTAAAAAACTGTTAGGAGTGACATACAATACTTTGTTTGTCTGTCTTTCCATTCGTCTGTTTGTTCAAACTGATCTTCGAAAGGGATGAACTGATTTCAATGAAACTTTACAGATGTGATTAGAAATTGTCAGGAGTGACATACAATGCTTTTGTTTGTCTGTCCCGCCGTCACTCTGTCTGTTCGAGCTAAACTCTAAAATATTTAAACCAATTTTAATGAAACTTCGCAGACGTGAAAAGAGGTATGAGGAGTGACTTACGCTACTTTTCGTTTTTTTTTAAATAATACAATCACAACAACATCTAGGTCCCAAACTAAGCATTAGCTTGTATTTTGGGTACCAAGCGAAGACACCACATACATATAACAACCAAGACCCGGTGCCAGTATAAATATTCATTATATAAATACTGATCCGACCTGGAATTCGAACCCGGGACCTCCAGCTTCGCAGGCAGGGTCGCTGCCCACTAGGCTAAGAGGTCGTTTGTTTGTCTGTCTGTCTATCTATATGTATGTTCGAGCTAAACTTTTAAAGATTTTAATGAAACTATGCAGACATTAAAAATAGTTTGTCAGGAGCGATACAGGTAACTTTTTGTCCGTGTGGTTGTCTGTCTGTTTTTTTTTTGTTCCGGCTTATTTCCAAAACGACTACACCATTTCTATGAATCTTCGCAGACATAAATAGGAGGTTATCAGGAGTGACATAAATTGTTTTTGTCTGTCTGTTTGTCAGGGCTAATCGTTGTAATCGCGATCAGATTTTACAGAAATTTTGCAAATATAAAGAGGGCGTTGTCAGGAGTGAAAAGCATATAAAAAATCGTAGTGTCTGTTAGTTTGTTTGTCTGTTCCGGTTAATCTCCAAAACGGCTGACTAATTTTGGACCGACTTGTAGGATAGCCATTCTTCATACTAAAATAGCTGAATCGATTTTTATGAAATTAGGTATAGAGGTTTCTTAGGTATATAAGTTTCAGAATGTTCTAGAAAGTGTTACAATGTTCTGGAGCGTCGCGTTCCTTTAACTGTCCTGGTACAACTGTGTAGTCCACGCGAGCGAAGCCGCGGGTGGAAAGCTAGTTTATTATAAAATTAATAAAATATTATGTCTTTTGGACTAAAAAAAAATGGCTCTACATTTAAAATATTATAATGCCGTACTAAACTATATGTAGGTTATTTGATCGGTTATAATTCTTTCCGTCTCCACTGTGTGTATATTACTTTTGAATAGATATAGCAACTGCTTAGACATTTATGGCGATTCACAGTGGAAGTTCAGTAAATATGTTTTGATAGCGGTAGATCAACAAGTATAATAATAATAATAACAATGTATACATCACAACAACGTCTAGCCCCAAACTAAGCATCAGCTTGTGTTTTGGGCACCAAGCGAAGACACCACACACATATAACAACCAAAGACCCGGTACCAGTATCGATATTCATCATATAAATACTGACCTAACCTGGGATTCGAACCCGAGACCTCCAACTTCATAGGCAGGGTTGCTACCTACTAGGCTAAACGGTATTCAAATAGTATGCTTAGATCGACAAGTCATCTGAATCATTTTTCAGGAGTTTGTGTGCATGCTGTGCTCACCTGTAATTAGTTCTACACTTAGTTGAAATTTTTTTAAGTAATGTAAATGTTTGTATCAGTTGATGTGACAACTGTTGGTGTTACAAATAAAATAAAATAAAATAAATAAAAATAAATAAAAATAAATGCTGCGTATGTTAACATACACAGGTACGTTGACAATTACCACGCTTGCTGGTGAAATTCCGCTTGATTTTCATGTTGTGATCATTTTGGTTTCACACGGGAATGTTAAGACATACCAGCTACGTCTTGGTTAATCTTAGAAATAATTTTCATTAATTTCTAAATAGACAGGTTAGATCAGGCTTGTCTATGTAAATTGGAGCAAAACGGGCGGAGTGACGCCTTCGCCTTTGCCTTTTGATCTATTTGAAATTCAAGACAGGTGGATGATCTACCATTCCTAAAGGATTTCATTCATGGTACTGACTTTTCTCATACATCAAATGAAAAACCATTTATAAATTATATTTGTGAGGTTATACTCGTGAGTATCTCGATGAAGGTTAGCCTATCTGGATTCCCCACATAGGTAAATGAATCTAGACAGACTGAGTTGAATATGGTTTTATTATCACTACGTTTTATTACGGCAGTAGAAACTAATTCTAGGCACAGTTTTTATTTTACTTATCAAAATTAGATATATTCTACTATGTTCGATAAATACGTTATAATTACATGACTGTTAAGTGAGCGAGTTAAGCGATAGAGCGTGAGACGCAAACGACGTGTTCCTCAGTCGGGCGATGTGTACGAGCTCTCCAGATTTTTTTAAAAACATTTTCACGGAAGAGGAGAATCTTTTCCCAGACAACACCCGCAGCGCGACGATCTGCGGGTAGTGGGGGGCTGAAACCCCCTAAACTCCTCTCCCTGACTTCTTACTGTCAGCCATGGGGCTTTCATAGCGTAAACGGGCGCTTTGGGGCGAGCGTGAAGCTCGAGCCATGCGAAAATTGGAAAATTAGACAGGAACCGGATGGGTCCAGCGAAGTCGAAAGGAGTGTATAATCTGTGAGTTGCGTCAAAAAACGCCGAGGAAATCAACTGCCTTGGACGGCAGGTGATGGAGGAGGTGGGCCAGTAGGCCTATAGAGCAGAACGCGCGTGCCTAGTCTGCGTCTACGTCTGGGTCGGTTTCTATACGAGAATCGTGGTAGTGAGTTCGCTGAGAACGAAGAGGAGGGATCCTCGAGGGGGTTTAGCGCGGCTATTTGGCACGTGATGATGTCATCGGGGTCATTGAGTACGCTTTTTGGTCTGCGGTATTTCCACCAGAACCTAATATCGTAAGAAGATGCCTCTGCTATTAGAGGATTTTTGTGATTCGAGGCTATCGTGGGGAGTTCGAGATCTTTATGTAGATCGAAATTGCGTACGTACCATGGGGCACCGGTGGCGGTGCGCATGAATCTATTCGCATCGTCTGGAGATGATGAATGAGGGCTGAAAACCGGGCTCGCATATGTGAATACGGGACGGATGCACACTTTGTATAGTGTGATCTTACAGCGAAGGGAGAGCTTGCTGCTATTGTTCAACATGGGGTATAATTTTTATGTGTGAAGCGAACGTTAGGCGGCGGTCGAGAGTGACGCCTAGATATTTGTATGAGTTTAGTTTTAGATCGGACGACCGAATAGATACAGTGGCCGGGGGATTGTGGGCCTGTTAAAGTACACTGCTGCACTTTTCTCAGGATTGACTTCTATCCTCCATTTCCTGTACCATTCGTCTAGGAAATCGATAGCACTTTGAAGGGCCACAAGAGCCCCAGCGCGACCGACGCGGCTGAAAAGGGAGGAGTCGTCCGCGAATAGGGCGAGACGGACCTGGGAGTGTCGGGGCAGCTCTCCAGATTTCGAACCGAAATCCTTTTATAAAACACAAGTCCTGAGAATTGAGCGGTGTCTCAAAGAAATTATGAATTTTCTGTAGACATTGATAATGGCGTTTGATCTTCGCTTATCGCTAGTTTCCCACGTCATAAAACCTTAAACTTACAAAGGATGTTCTTATAACTACAACCTAAAACAATTGTGAAGATAGAAACAAGATGTATTAACAATAACATGCTATTATAGTTATGAGTAAAAGGAATTAGGTAGGTAAAGGGTATAAAGACAGGTGCCGACAAAAGACAAAAGTGTTAGTTTGGGTTCAATATTAAAATGTTTAAATGCTATTTGTATGTTACATTTTATAACTAAATATTAAAGAACAATGTGAGCTGTGCCGCCACATATTTATTTTAAAAGATGTCTTGCCATTTCTTTGCTTGTTTTAGACAGGAAATTTATTTCAGAAGTTAAAAAGATTTACTATTTAACTGACCGAATCTGGTCGAGTGGTTAGAGACCTTAACTGCGGAGCCAGGGTTCGATCGATTCTCGCCCGGAACAAATATTTGTGTGCACGATCATATTTATATCGTTCGGGGTCTGGGTGTAAAATATTTATATATGTATATATTATTAAAAAAAAATTTAAGTATGTATATCAGTTGTCTAGTAACCCATAACACAAGCATAATACTTGCTTACTTTGGGACTAGATGGCGCTGTGTGGGATGTCCAATCCCATGTATTATTATTGACTACAAATTATCTATCTAACATCGGACATGGTAACATACGGTACCTACGCCGCATATAAAAACGCGTCCTGCAGTGGAAGACACTTTTGATTTTTAATGCCACAAAGCGTATTATATGTTGCAATCTTTTATTTTAATTCACTGAGTAATATGAGCACCAGGGGTACTATTCAAAACCAATATAATTAATTCGTACACATTTCTCTTATTTGAATTCTAATAGCACAAGTTTTTAGTAAGTAATACTAGGTACTACTAAGGTAATTAATAATATACATGTATAAAAATAGGTATAAATAATAATAATAATACTAATGGAGCTATTAGCAATAGTAAAACCAAGTGAGAGAAATAAACGTATATACGATTTAAGTACATAGATTTTTGAAACTAGAAAATTAATGTTATTGTGAAAAAGCGTGGGGTGCAATGAAATATTTATAACAACTGATATTGAGCACTTCACGCTTTTTCACAATAATATTAATTTTCTCGGTGATCACATTATACTAAAACTATAGTTTTTTTTCTGCTTTTTAGTTTGCTTTGCTATTAAAGCGTGTTTTTTTTAGTATTTTTAAACTACGTATATTTTATCATTTTTACTCTTAAATTTTTTTAAACTACGTTTCAACAAAATTTACAAACTTACAGGTGGAATTCACAATTATCTATACAAAGATCAACTTATATACAAAGTTTCATATCCGTGCTACTAACCACTGAGCCTTCGTGAGCCAACTATCCTAAGTGCATCATCACTTCATGGTGAAAATCATGGTTAACTATTAGAATCCAACTTAAGTACAAAGTTTTGTATCCGTGCTACTAACCGTTGAGGAGTGCCATCATGAGGAGACAATCTTGACTTCAGCATCAATTCGTGGTGAAAATCATGCGTATATACAAAATTTCGTGTTCGTGCTATTAACCGTTGAGGAGTGTCCTCATGAGGAGAGAACCCTGGCGGTAGTATTAGGTAATTTTTATCATATTAGTGTATTGTAATCGAAGTTATATGTCTTCCAAATTTCAGCCTGATAGCTTCAGTGGAAGTAGGTGTAACTCACGTTCTAAGATTCCATTACAAACAAACCAACATACAAGTGGAACTTAATATAAGCGTGTTAATAAAGAGCAATTATTGAGACATAAAAATTTATTTTCAAACTAATTTATTGTTTTACTGATTCAGAAGTTTTAACGTCTTGATATATCTTTTTAATATTATAAGAAAAATTAGTACGTAAACTACGTTTTACAATATTCTTTTATACAGAACTACGAGTTTCACACAATATATATTAAATCACGTGCATGTGCAACATTTTACAAAACTTTCTGTTTTGAATACTATACAAATACTAACTAAACTGTTTTGTGATCATTAGATACGTTTACTATAATGGAAAATTTTGGAAAAAATAATATATACATATATATCTATGCCCGTCTATCTGGCACAGCCACTTTACTCTGAGGCTATTGGCACTTTATAAATGAAATTACTTTCTTATTTAAGTCAAGAGCTGTTGAGATATGCGTTCCTAGTCTGACAAAGTGTGAGATCATTCATTTCTAAATGGACAGGTTAGGTCAAACTTTTCAGATCAATTTAGCTTTACAACTGAATCGGATTCTGAGAAAGCCCATAAAGTTAGTAAATTGGTTGAAATTGTTTTTTCACGAAAATGTATTCTATCAGGTTGTGGAGAGAAAAGCCACAAATCAACTAAATCAGATGAAAAGTCACTTTATACGAGTAGCAGAATTTGGTGAAATCCCAAAAGTCAGTGACTTGTGAGTTTTCGAAAAGTGTTTAGGCTAGACTTTAGTAAAGATTTAGTATTTATTAAATTGATTGATTGATATTTAAACATTGAACCGTTAAAATGTTATCTATAATTATTTGAAATAAATACTACATATTTTAATACGTCATATTTTTCATTATAATTGTCATTTTGAGAAACATCATAACTCAAGGGACTTCGATAATTCATATTTAATTATACAATATCCTCAGCTATATAAATACTTAATAAAATCATAATATATAATATTATCAAATCGTAGTCAAATATGGATGCAGATGGCTAAGGATAGAGGAGTGTAGCGTGCCCTGGGAGAGGCTATGTCCAGCAGCGGACGAATGTGAGCTGACGGATAGATGGATGGTAGTCAAATAAGACGAGTCGTGATAGCCCAGAGCGCAACGAACCTGTCACAAATTTATAAGGCCCAATAGGGCCATGGTTCGAATCCAGGCGTGTACCAATGAGTTTTTCTGACTTAAGTACATAACTATCACTGACTCCGTGCTTCGGAGGGCACGTTAAGCAGTCGGTCCCGGACGCTGTCAATAGATGGCGGTCGTTACAGTCCCCACGTCGCAGTGGAGCAGCGTGGTGGATTTAAGCTCCAAGCCCCCCTCCTCACCCTGGGGGAGGTCTAAGCCCCTGCAGTGGGGTAAAAATGGGCTGATGAAGTGAAGTGAAGAAATCAAATAAGAAGAAATTAGTACAAATTAAAAACATTTTTAACGAAAATTGGTTTGACTAAAATACATTCAGTAGTTTTCGAGATATTTTTTATACGCTTTCAGTTGAGAATCCGTTTTAAGCTAACTTAAGGTTAAAGTAGGAATTAATTTCATCCACGAAAATGTACGATTACAGCGCCACTGCACTAATTAACACGCGGATAGCAATACGTCGAACAATGGCTGCGCAATTTCACGCCGACTTGTTAAGATTTGCTATGTAATAACCTAGTTTGTAGAGCGTCCACACTTTTGTAAAATTAACCTGTTTAAAATATCTACCTATCCTAGAAAAGTGCAACATTATTTTGCTAGAAATATAGGAGAAAGTTTTATTAGATTCAGTTTTGTTGTCACAGATACCGCGTCGTGACAACAAAATTGTGCCCAAAAAATATACCACGTAAACCAAATATACACCAATTGACGTTTTAAAATATTCCCTGTAAAGTAGAATTATGTGTGTGACCCACATGTGAAATTCTTACTTTAAATGATAACAAAGATTCTGGAATCACATTTCAATCATGTGAAATTTCACAAAATGTGTATTTAAAACAATAATAATGACATATGGTTTATGACAAACGGGCTGCCGTCTATTGGTGGCAACCGGAACTGAGGGCTTAGCATGCTCACCTAGGCACAGAGTCAGTGATATGTAAATAAGTTAGAAAAAAACTGATTGGTACATGCCCTGGGCTGCTTGCCACGGCGGCCTTCTAAGCAAGAAATGGGCTCCCTCCCACTAGGCTATCACATGTTACATTTTTATAGATGAATGAAAAACAATATCGAATAAGTGTATCACGTGGAGACGCAGATAATGCGGTAGGCCGCTGACTGGACACACGTTTCGTTTGAGCTCATTTTCTGAGCGGCCGAACGGTCAACTCAAGCAAAATAATACCGTGAATGCAATATATACTAAAAATAGTAGATGGAGCACTAGCGCTCTGAGAGTGAAAAACTAAAATTCCTACGATTGTAGTAATTTGATTTAGTCGCATAAGGTAAAAGCTGGACAGTTGCTCCATTTTACAAAAAAGCTCTATTGTAAAAAAAATCGTACTTATTGAGAATAATGCGATATGTATATGAAAACATAGGTCTTTGATCTTATAGTAGCTTATTTTAGTATATATATATCTAAAAAAAATTTTGAGTAGGTAAATCCTCTATTATTGACCTCTCAAAAAAATTATAGTAGCCCACTATAGCGGATAGTAATCTAACATTAAAATGCTTCATGCAGTATCAATAATCATCATATATATGTAAATACTGACCCGACCTGGGATTCGAACCCGGGACCCCAGCTTCGTAGGTAGGGTCGCTACCCACTAGGCCAAGCGGTCGTCACATTAAACATCTATCTGCCTCTGTCTATTTTCATCGGTTCTTCTATTGAAAAATAAACTGAATTGCCTACGCTTCTGTATTTCGACCATATGGTGAATTACAATGTTCCCAATTACTCTATTAAGTCTTGTGTTAACTTGATTCATTTAAACCCACAGTATCTAGCTGAAGTAAATATCATACAATAACTACAAAAAAAAAACAAACTATTTTTTATAGGTCACAATGAAAAAAAATTAAAAGAAGACGACGTGACGCGACGTCGCCGTAGAGAACAAAATGTCTCCTATTGCACTACCAGATATTAATAATTTGTCAGCATCACATTACCTACCCAAAATTGAAAAATCCTTGGAATGTTGCCAGAATGTTCTTTCTACCAGACTCGGTGAATTGAATTCGTATAGCATGTGGTAAATTTAACAATTGGGATAAAGTAAAAATTATATCTACTAATATAATTTTACGTTCCATACCAAACTATTCTACTAGGAACACAGAAGGAGAAAAGTCTCAATTTTTTTTTAAGTTGAGTTTTCTCATCTGAGCTGTAAATGATATACTCGTAAATAATTTAGCATCTAATTCATTCAGTTCGATTGATTGATTGAATGATTGGTACTTGTTAGCGCAAATGCATCCCGCGTCTCCTTCCATTCCCTATTTCTTATTACCTATCAGATGTTCTAATATTTTTTTATTCCCCTACACTCGTCGCTACGCTCGGCACGAAAACGGTGTGGCGTGACGAAAACGATAATATTTCAAAAATTAAACACTAATCGCTGCCAATTTTAACTGTGCATTGTGGTGATACTATTGAATTATCGCCTAAACAAGTGGTGAGGTCGCGCCGTGACACGAATAGGTACGTGCTGTGGATGCTGACCATAGTCGAGAAGCTGCAGGAAAAGTGCGGTCATCCAAAGTCAGTTTCCCTACCTTATTGCATGGTTCGAACGCTCGTCATCACTTTGAACCTGTACAGTCCACTAAAACCCATCCTCCATCTACTCCCAAGAAGTTGATAGACCTACAGTACCTACTTAACAATTTATACTTGTGTAAAAGAACGTAACAGTCACAATAGAATTTTTCCTTTTTATCGTTAAACATGCACAAACTTTGAAACAAATCAACGCAACCAACGAAAAAAAGCTGTATAAAACAAAAATATACACTCACTAAACAGACAGCATGACAAAGCAGTATTCCATTTAAAATCCATTCAAAACAAATAATTGCGTAAAACGATTCGTCGACTACGAATGAGGGGGAGAGGGAGTGAGCGCGCGGGCGTTGGGGGGCGGGGGACTCTACAACTCTACTACGAACGCTCTCGGTTTCATTCATAACTTTTTACAAGTTTATCTGCGGTGATACCTCCTACATATTTATGTGTTTGTGACTACGATGTATCAAAGATTATTTAATTCCGGGTAATAATCGACAGAAAGCACAGTTGTTTGAAAGTTAATATCGACATTGTTGTGTTTAACTTGTGTTATAACCAATGAAGTTGTTATAACTGTTGATCAGACTTATAGGTTGAACCTGGTAGTTAAATATTTATTTATAATAAATCGTGTAATATATGTACTTAAATAAAAGTATTTCCGACCTCGAGGCGTCGTTTGCTCAAGGAACTATCATGAAAATCATGCTCAAAATAGTTTCTAAAAAATGTTGATGCCATAAAGCGGTATCAAATTATATCTAGAATGTTGGTATAGTATAACACAGAGAAAGGTATAGTATCCTGTACAACGTCCAGTACCTACATAACGCTACCCGACCTATACAATACAATGATGGTATTCTTTAAACATGTATATATTAGAGAATTATCAATGTATACACACATATAAGAGCATTTAGTACGAGCGGGGAGCGCTTTCAAAATGTGGTTATCGGTATATCACCGCAAAATATATATTACTTTTAAATGAATGAAAAAAATTAAAATGATAAAGATTAGTTTACAGTAGATTAGATATTATCAAATTATCTAAAAGAACCTCTAAGAAAAGAAGAAGTAAAATACTTCACCTATAGGTACGCTAACACCAAAAAAAAAAAAATATGACAATTGACAGTTTGTACTGGATTATATCTGTATCTAATAGTTGAATATTATACGAATAAAGAACCGCTGGTGTTGGTTTGGCAGTCCGTAACTGGAGTATTCTTTATAAAAAACATTTCGGACAGGAAATAAAAGACAGGAATAAAATAAACTATCAAATTAAATAAGAAATTATTTTTTTTAAACTAAGAAAAGGCATTTATGTTGAAAACACCAATCAATAACAGTAAATGTATCATATTTTTTCCTCTTTTGATTTATTATACATAACGCATAGATATATATAAATTATAATTTCAATGTTTTATCCGCAATTTTTGTTATTCACTAGAAAAAAAATATTTCATTCCAATGAAAAACATATATTGGGTAAATATATGTACATAAATACAAATCTATTCACTTACTACGCCAAATTATTGAGACAAAATTGACTATTCCCATATTTTTGGACTAAAGTCCGTTATTTTTATTTCGAAAGAATAGGCAATTTTAAAAACCGATTTAAAAAAAAAGTTTTAGAACGGCATTTACGTAGATATATTGAGAATCCTTATAGCGTGACGTCACCGGGAGGATTTATATGTTTAGCCATTACCATTCTATTCCATTCCACCAGCCTATCATGCCCCACCGCAGAGACTTAGTCTCATAAGAGTAAGGGAGGCTTGGATCTTACCCCATCCTAATTCTTTCCCAAACTTTGGTTTAAAAATTTGGGAATGGTCAATTGGCACCACCTCGAAATTCATCGCAAAAATGTTAAGAACAATGTCTATATTCTGACGGTACCTACCTCATAAAAAAATTTAAGAAAATACACGTAATATTTTATAATAGTTGATTTATAAAATGTAAGTTATAACATATATTTCAAGCTATTAGTAGGATATGAGACAAAACTGCAATCGGTATTAATTAAACACATTCGTAAATCATATTACGTGAAGTCAGTTAGGCAACACTTTCGAATATATATGTATATATAATATATATAGGTATATCGTACTTTAAAATATGTGTTTATGCAATCACTGATGTTATTATAGTTTATATACGAGTATACTAATTGAATGTGTGGCGTCAAGTAAATTTTGTCACTGAAATAATTAATACGGCATATTATCATGAAGGTACACTCCACGTGGGAGACAGTTATATAATATGTACAATAATAATATCTGAGACATCCCACACAGCGTCATCTAGTCCCAAAGTAAGCAAGTATTAGGCTTATATTATGGGGTACTAGAAAACTGATTATACATAAATATTCTTTTTATATATATTATATACATATGTAGATACTTTTACACCCAGACACAGAACAAATAGACATGTTCACGCACACAAATATTTGCTTCGGGCGGGAATCGAACCCGCAACCCTCGGCTCCGCAGTTAAGGTCTCTAACTACTCGGCCATCCGGTCATGCTGAAAGCTCGTTAAAAGCAAACTTAGTTAGGATCACAGTGTTGTGACTTGTAAATTATGTGATCCCACTGGACGATTTCGAAAATTATGTTAGAGTAACTGCGATGCAAGAAGTGCAAGAAGGCTACTTGTCTGCGCACTCTAATTACAGATATAAGATTTTAGTATAATTTACCTTAATCTTAATATATACTAGAATAGTCTCAGAGAAGAATAAAGAAGGAAGGCATAATAATGATTTCCGAAATATTGATCGACCTCTTTGTTCTATGACGGATCCGAACGCACACATGCGCAGCGAGAGTGGCGGCGCAGCAAGTTTGGCTTTGTGTTGGAAATACTCTCACAGTTATTAAATAAATGTTGTTTTAGTTTGTGAATGAATGAAAGCGAAAGGTGGGGCAGGGTGGGAACTTTGGGATCGCCATAAAATAGCGATTATAGAATACATAATTTCATTGAAGGCTGTTCATGTTCAAAGTTACTTAATGATGCTGAAGATAATAAATACTCTGGTTGAAGTTTTGAATTCAGAGTGATAACTTTCTTGTTTTTTAGGTGAGCGAAAACCTAATTCTACATACATGTGAAATATATGAATATAGTGTTATATTTTCATTACATTGACATTTTTTTAATAAGAAAGATTTCTTATTAAAAAAATAGGACTGTGACATTTAATTAAAACTTATAAATGAATAGAAGTATTTGTCTGTGATATCAAATTAAAGGCTTTTTCTTTTAAGCTCATACGGTGTTGTGTACCTCATATACCAAAACCCAAACAAGCGTTTTCACAATCTTAATTTCTGTTTGCCGAAATGATTTCGACGGGACTTTCATTGGCTTCATAGGATTTTTCGGAGAGTATTTTAGGATAGTTTTTATCCTGGAAATATTAATCTATTACGTATAAATAAAATAGAAGTATCTCTCTGTGATTTTACAGTAAAGACTTTTTCTTAATATGATCTTATTTATCGCGGGGTTCTGACTTAACTTTTGAATTGTCAAGCGAAGCGAAGCGAAGATAAAAAGGAAAGACGATAGGAAATGCATCTCCCCACTTACCCTGTAACGTTGCGCTAGTCGCTACGTTTTTAACAACTATTAAATGATTAAGTTTAATCACGATGTAGGTGTACAAATTATAGTCAAACGTTTATAAACTATAAAATTGTGGTAATAGCCGAGCCAGCGAGACAGCGAGCCTGCTTCTAGTTTAGAAGGCCGTGGTTCTAATCCAAGGGCATGTACCAATGTTTTTTTTCTAACTTATCTAGGTACCTAGCACTTTAAGCCGTCGGTCCCGGTTAAAAATTGTTAAAGTCGTTAAGTTAAAATACAGCAAACCGTATTGAAACAGGGTGGTGGAGTAAGTTCCAAGCTCTCTCATCCCAGGAGGAGGGCTAAGCCCCTGCAGTGGGACAATAATGGGCTGATGATATAGTACGGTAGGTATACAAACCAAGTGGACAAACCCACAGGCGGTCGCTATTAGTTTCTTAATGAAAAATTCGCAATCATAAAAACAAACTTGTAAACATTCTGACATGCTATTACAGTTGTGTTATATTTTGACTCTATATGTTAAGATTATGTTTTCAGATCATTATCGTTTCTTATTGCCCCGCACATATAGGTGTGTGATTAAGACCTTTGATCCGAACGATGTACCCGTACCTATACTATAGTTGGCCTCAAACTTTATAGCGGATCGGAATACAACGCCATAAGCGTGCATGCGCAGGTACAGTCATATATCCCTCGCTCCATTGCGTCCCGCTACACCTAAAATTGGTTACTGCGAGTGCGACGCGACTTGTGCTTATGTTCACATTCGCCATAAAGTTTATTGGAACTGCATCAACGAATTATTACTGTTTTCGCGCTGCATGCTATTAGAAGCAACATAAAATCATTTGCGGAATCAGTGTATTCGTTCGGGTGCGCCGAAACGAGAGATCTGTCAGAAAACGTCACTTTTAAGAGTCTCTGAATCGTTTGATTGCATTTAACTAATTGTCATGTTACCTCCATTCCACAGAGCGCAGGCGCAGTGTGAAAACAATCGTAGCTCTATGAATACCGTCTTCAATTTACCACATACGTGGCATTATACATACTATATACGTCTGTATTATAAGTTCGAACTCTATGGGTGATACGAATACGGTGAGTCGCCGCGCTATCGCCCTTGCTTGAAGGTGAGGCCGACGCGCGCAATTAGCGGTCGCGACGCGCGGTCATTCCACCAGCGAGCGTGGCGTCACTGTGACACTCTTATCTACACATGTGGGTATTTAACTAATATTATTCACATTTATGAGTGTACACACGTGTCACAGGCTTAAGTGTCTTGGCGGTCGAATTGACAAAGGTGCGGGGAATGAGCGGGGTGGAGGATGGGAGGTTAGCTGCTGGCGCGGTGTCAACGATTCCGATCATCCCGACGCGATAGCGGGCGACCGGACGACGTGAACGCCGCGCCGTTGCGCCGCCACCGGCAAGCACATCACGTCGCGGTGTTAGGGTTGCTTCAACAGTCAGAAAAAAATATTCGAATACGTAATACATTACCATATTAATAGTTTACTTACTTATTTACAACATCCTCTTGTTTATCGGCACTTCCTTGTCATTAATTATTAGGTCTAGAAAATATGACGCAAAACATGCGACGCCTATTACTGAGAATTTTTCGAAAGCCGCCCGAACGTTTTAACCTCATAATATATAGGACACAATTGACAAGCGAAGTGATTTTGTGCGTTTTTCTGGAACTGTTAAAAAATTTAATAATTGAAAGATAATAAAAACATTGATATTCTAAACACAGAAGTATATGCCAAGTGTATTGTAAAATGTTATTAATTCTAAAAGTTCATTGATTTTCTTAGAAATCATATTTCTTAATTTTTTGTATTTACTCTAAGAAATAAGACAAATGTATATTTAATATTTTTTTTTAAATGTTGTCGGTAACCGTTAATTTGCGCCATCTGCTCACTTTTTGTTTAGTTTAGTAAGCTCTACACGCTTTATAAGTTTGGACTACGTTCAGCCTAACACCCAGTATATACGTCATCGTAAGGTTATAAACTGTTGACAGATTATACAAATACAAAAAAGTTTATTTATCAGGAAAAGATTACAAACAAAATGTTTTAACAACGGATCTCGCACCACGTCTAGCCTTTATTGCGGGATCCTAATAACGATTGTGAGCGGACATAAAAATGTAAAATTTAATAAATTTGTCAGTGCAAGGGGCGAAGCGGAGTAGATTGACGTACCAACCAGAAAGCTCAAGAAATAATGATTTCCCTAAAATCAACCAGTAAGAAGTTTACAATTGAGATGGTATTATTATTATTGAAATTGAGATAAAATCAATCTAGTGAGCTGGATTTATTGTAAACTAACAGTATCATACGTAGGACATACATTTCGTTTTGATTATAGTCATTATACAAGATGTGGTTTTTTCCTGCCGTCGAATTAATTCATATAAAAGTTTAATAGAAAAACGTTTGATAGCATTTTTAATTTATTCGGAGGAAAACCCCATTTATTATTGATTTTACTAAATATCCGAATATTCCATTTCATGACATGCAACGGCGTTATATCGTCCCTATGCAATATTTAAACGTTCATACAAAGTTACTGACCGGGAAACGCATCAGGTAACAAATTAAACACTGATGAAAATAAAATGGAATTAAAAAATTTAAATTTAATAACAATTTTAAATAAATTTATTTTATTTTGGAACAATAAATTATAATTTTAATTGGGCCTAGAAGATGATACTTAGTATATAACCCACATCAAGCTGACATAGATACAAAACACACCTGACACAATAGATTTGATTACAAAATCACAAGAAAACACAATAGGTGTTCAAATCTAATCGAAAATCTTGCCGGCCAATAACATATCGTCTTCTCAATATTACAAGGTTCTGTGTCATTACATAATACATTAAAACATGGAACCTTGTAGCATTGAGTCGACGCTATCCCAAAAAATTATGATTAAATATAAAATCATAAATAGCGCCAACCCTAGAGCTACCGTCTACCACTTTGCGAGCCGCGCAAAATTGCGACTCGTACGCCGCTTCAGACAGCGCGCTTATCGGGTATACAAGTACGTAACTACGTGGCTCATACAAAGTACATCTTAGATATCTGTCGTTTGAAAGAAAAAGTCCAATGTAACACTGCTATTGTTTTCAGATGATTTAATTTCAAAATCATTTAAATTTATTTCAAAACATTTAAATTAGAATTAAGTAAAATACCTTTTAAAAATTTCGAAAAATATACAAATAAAACTACAAGTAAAACTAAATTGAACGACGAGTATAACGTCGGGTATGATTTCAATTATTAAATATTACTATATTAATAATTAATAATTGAATTAGTAATATTTTATATACATATTTTAAGAACATAGGCGTGACAATTAAACTTTTCAATACAAATTTTAAATCCTTTTTAAAATTCACACCTTTTAAAATGGTACCTATCCTAAACAAATTTTTCCCGTCTCGTAATCTCTGAGATAAATCGCAGCCAAATAAACCCGACCAGCTTTAATATATAAGACAATCTTAGAATTCTCAAGATAGGGCAAGACAGCAATAAATATAAAATTAATAATACGTCAATGATTTTTTTATCAGAAAATTAATGAATCGAGAGAATTTTTCGTTGTAACAGCAAATTATATAAACAATGTGTAAAAGATAACAAATTGTTTACTAATTGAGGATGATACTTTAACTTATGCGAATTGATTAATCGTATATAGCGCGTACATTACATGTTGAATACACAAATTTTTAAACGGAACAAATATAATGACCACCAAAAAATACTTTAATACCCTAAACTCTTTTACCAAAAAAATATAATAAACATCAAAAAATTAAAGTCTAAAATTGCAATAGTTTTAGCTATTTTAGTCACGACTGCACTTCAAATTGTATTCAAAGACCGAATGTAGTAAATGACCACCAAACCTTAGCGAGCAAATTAATGCGCTATTTCTAATAAGATAAACCACTATGATTGCCATAAGATGTTGGCACATTACCAAATAAGGTATAATGATTCCAAATTAAGTTATGTCTTTAAAAGCCCCTCCCGCGACACCGCACCGCACGCCCCGCAGCATATATGGAAACCCTTCCAGTATTCAGAACGCCAGGAATTCTGAGTTGCGGCAGGGTTTACGAGCATTAATTCACAGAAAGTTACCTAAAACCATTCCGCTACTCAGCGTTGCAAACGATCTGAATTCGGGTATGGTTTCCGGTGTAGTATTTCTTTCTTTTAAAGACTTTCTTACTTTTTGTAATTTTTCACTCCTTATTGTGTTACACATGTCATTTATCAAAGGAGTCTGTTAATCAATTTCCAATTAGGTTACTTTAGGTTCATTCATTCATAAAAAAATAGACCATAGTCTATTTTTTTTTAATCATTAGGTTAGGTTAGGTTGGTTTATGTCAATGTGAGGAGCGAAGCGGAGCGGAGCGACGAGCCATTCAAAAGCCTATTCATCAATTTCGGATTAGTTTTGTTTAGGTTAATGGTCTATAAATTTATAAGTCTGTTGATCAATTTCGAAAACAAAACTAATTCGAAATTGATGAATAAGCTTCTGAATGACATGAAAATATTTGCATGTTATTTTAAATTAAAATGTGGTTAATATTATGGTGGTCATAAACAATTTTTGGGTTAACAATGATTTGTTTGGAGTCATTTGCTTTAATAGGATAGCAAGATGTAAAAACTTTGGTTATAATTTCATATTAAAATGCGGTTATAATTTTGGTGATCATTTACTATTTTTGGGGTAACAATGAATTGTTTGGAATCATTTGCTTTAATAGGATAGCAAGAGGTAAAAACTTTGGTTATAATTTCACATTTAAATGCGATTTTAATTTTGGTGGTCATTTACTATTTTTGATGTAATATTTTACTACATCTGATGATAAGTTAAACATAAGCCATTTTTAAATAAGTACTATATAGCGCGTACATTACATGTTGAATACACAAATTTTTAAGTAAGTAGTAGTAATGGAATGTGGTAATGGACGCACAATAATGAGTAAAATTTGGACCTAAAATTTGGATATTCCATTAAATTTTTTTTTTTTCAATATAGATAATCAGGAGTAATCGAAAACAATTATTTAAACAATTTTTTTCAACCTTGTTGGATTTTTAACAATTCCCATTTACAATTTTTTTTTGACATTTTGTTTCGGGGTCAAAACCCTACTTCTGTAAAAAAAATTTACTGTATTTTGTGTCTGTTTGTTTTTTATCGCATTACGCTAAACCCGCTAACTTGACCAAGACCATAAAAATTTTCAAAGCTCCCCGCCCGTCGCGCCGTCCCACTAGAAACAGGGTAAGACATTTATTGTACGCAAAGACTGTACGAAACTCAGTGTTCCTTTTAGCGGGGGTGTGAGAGTGAGACGCCTTTGCGGGCGGAAGTATCCACACAATTTCATACTTACACATGAAAAGTTACACCACGTAACTGCATAATTCGGCGTTTTCGCGATGAAATACTTGCTAACGGGCATTTGCCGACTACCGACCATTGGTGGCATACAGTGTTGTCATTCTAGTGGAGAGCATACTCAACTTATAATACAGGCTTTCCATACAAAATTCATTCGACCAGAAGTGAAAAACTACACGTTGTTATATTTATTTTGCCATTATAGTAAGTAAAATATATCATATAATTGTCGTTTTTATAAAATATGTTGTTTCTTACATGAAACAGTTCTAAATATGATCTTCAAAAAAACTCGCTCGTACATACAATAAATCGGAAATTATGAACTTTGAAAACCAAAATTAGAACAATTTCTCGTCAGAAGGAATATATTTTTATAAATTTAACGACAATTTCATGATACACTTTACTTACCATGATGGTATAGGATGTATGGTCAGCAGCAATAGTAAAATAAAATAAAATTAACTCATGACATAAGCCGTGCAGTGCTCGATGATCGTGTGTACTCGCCCTTACGGCCGTTAATCTGAAAAGATTTGGAAATCCTTTCAAATGACCAAAACAGGTAGTATATATATAGAAATATTCATCCATAAGTGTGCCACAAAGCTCAGTGAATCAGTCTATACGAAAACAAAGAAGCTATTGCACGATAACGTTATTCGATATTTTATCTAATCAGCACTTTCACTGCCACCCGAGCATATGGATGCAGATAGTGAAAAGGTTCCTCATTTATGCCCGGGCGGGGTTCTAATAAAAACTTTATTTATAATACTTTACTAAGTGTGTGTGACCGATTCCAGAGAACTATGCATATAGTATGTTATTTGTAAAAATACACTTTACCTATCTTACTTACCCTTATGCGTCCCTAATCCTTAATACTGGATGTTTGGATGAACAACTACTCCGTGGGATGAACATAGCCCAAACTTATAGAGCTTATCAAACCAAACATAAAATTGAAAGAATTTAAATGGATTTAAACAGGTTTTTTTCGGTAACCGTTAGTTTGCGCCATCTGCTCACTTGAAACTTTTGGTTTGGTTTGGTAAGCTCTACACGCTCTATAAGCTTGTAAATATTATATACGGGATGTTCGACTTAACGTAGCTTAACTTTAAACACGTTTCTCTCGGTAACCGTTAGTTTGCGCCATATGCTCTATTACTGTGGTAGTAGTAATAGTAATTATTACGATTGCATTTGCATATACGCCTAATTTTGCATGTGTAACCGCACAGATAATCCGATAATTAAAGGAACTAAGTATAACGTAGTGTAGTCCGTCTTTAGGAACACGTTTCGTTTCTGTTATTTCCCGACGCGAATTTTATTTTGTATTCGTGATGCTATAGTGTAAGATTTGGTAGTATAAATTTGAACCAGGTGCGATTTGAGTAGAAATATCAAAGCAGCTCTGCCTGAAATACAATATGGAAAATATTGAGGTTCCGTACTTGCTGAAGTGGCGTTCTATAAAGCTTTCAGAAGCTGTTTTTATTTATATAAAAATAATAAAAAAGTTAAAAAGATAAAAAAAAATGCATAACACTCTTATTTTCTTATACATGGTATAAACAAAAAAAAATACAAACTCTTTTTTCTTAGAAATTGGCTCGAAGCATAAAAAAACCGTAAGTATCTGAAATCTAGTTATCCCAATGAAAGTAATAAAAGCAAAAGTTCACAGTTTAGGCTACAAGAATTTAGTATTAACCCTCGAAATTTAGCGTTTTAACACAAAACTTGCGCCGAAATCAGCGGAATGACCGCAGGGATGGGGTCGTACTGGCCAAAGTTGTGAACAACTTAATTATTCTAAGCTAGGACCGAAACTAGCTACTGCGTGATTTCAAGCGGAAAATATACATAACTTGACGGCAATTTCTGAAAGTGCCCACGCGCATGGCCACTCTCTGGATCAATTTATATTGATTGCACATTAAAAATTCAGTAAAGTGCTATATAAAGTGCTATATTGCGACTTGAAGTGCTGAATATTTTAATAAAAATAAAATTAAATCAAAATCTGTTAAAAATAACTTATAGGCTATAAAGAATTACGTTAATAGTACATTATGATGCAAGTTATAGTCGAGGTGTTCATAGGTATACCTATACGAGGCGAATCCGGGTGCTTATAATAAACCGATGACTATAATAGCCAGCTTACTGATTACGAGCATCATACGACGTTTTTCAATACATTTGTGATTAAAATTAGGTATATATTTCATATATAATAATGGCGGGAGCTAAGGGCGCGAGCGGGTTGTTTTTCGCAGATCGAACGGCCTAGCACTGTAAAATACAACATTACAGTACAAGTTTCGATGTCAATATCATTGTAGTGTCTGTCTGTCTGTTCCGGCTGATCTCCGAAACCGCTGAACCGACTTTAATGAAACTTTGCAGACGTGCAGAGGGCATTATCGGGGGTGATATAGGCTACTTTTTGTCTGTCTGTCTGACCGTCTGTCTGTCTATTCCGGCTATTGTCCGAAACGGCTGAACTTATTTCATTGAAACTTCACAGATATGATAAATAGTTTATTAGAGTAACATTTGATATTTTTTATCTATCTGTCCGTCTGTTCGAGCTAATCTCCGAAACAGCTGAACAGATTTCAATGAAACTTCACAGATATGATAAAAAGATTATTGCGAGTGACATACAAAACTTTTTGTTTATCTGTCTGTCTGTCCGTCCGTCGGTCTGTTTGTTAGAACTGATCTCCGAAAGGGCTGAACTTATTTCAATGAAATTTTCAAAGATGTGATCAAAAAATTGTCAAAAGTGACATACAATATTTTATGTTTGTCTGTCTGTCCGTTCATCTGTTTGTTCAAACTGATCTATGAAAGGGATAAACTAATTTCAAAAAGACTTCACAGATGTGATTAAAAGATTGTAAGGAGTGACATACAATACTTTTTGTTTGTCTGTCTGGTCGTCTCTCTATTTGTTCAAGCTAAACTCTAAAACATTTAAACCAATTTTAATGAAACTTCGCAGACGTAAAAAGACGGGTGTGAGGAGTGACATACGCGACTTTTTGTTTGTCTGTTTGTCTGTCTATATGTATGTTCGAGCTAAATTTTAAAATTTAATAAAACTATGCAGACAATACAAATAGGTTGTCCGGAGTGATATAGGTAACTTTTTGTCCGTGTGGTTGTCTGTCTGTCTTTTTGTTCCGACTAATCTCCAAAACGACTAAACCATTTCTATGAAACTTTCGCAGATATAAAAAGGAAGTTATCAGGAGTGACATAAGTCGGTTTTTGTCTGTCTGTTTGTTAAGGCTAATCGTCGAAACGGCTGATCTGATTTTGCTGAAACTTTGCAAACATAGAGAGGGCGTTGTCAAAAATCGTAATGTATGTTGGTCTGTCTGCCTGTTCCGGTTAATCTTCAAAACGGCGGACTGATTTTGGGACAGTCTGGTAGGATTGCTATTCTTCATGCTAAAATGGCTAAATGAATTTTTATGAAATTAGGTATAGAAATTTCTTAGGTAGTTAAGTATCAGAATGTTGTATAAAGGGTTACAATGTTCTGGAGCGTCGCGTTCCTTTTACTGTCCCGGTCATCCATATAAATGGTCCCGGTACAACTATGTAGACCACGCGAGCGAAGCCGCGGGTGGAAAGCTAGTAGTATTATAAAAGTGTTTAAATACTTTTGTAATAAATACAATTTTATATTAGGTATGGATACTAGGAACGCATTAAGTATCTACTGGGCTTTTGCAATATGTATAGCTGAAGAGTATGTGTCAAATCGTCACTAAAAATGTATAACCTCAAGAGGCACGATCGACAGACATGACACTCCGCCTTCGCTCGCCGTGTCGTCGCGTCGAAGCGAGTTTCCCTACATATAAATAAGTAATCACGCGCTCGCAGCCCATCATCCCCTTGCACCCCCGTTCTAGCAGGCGGTCCGTCGTAAACTAGGCTCAGATAGCGCAAGGACTTAATGGCTGATCGGATTTTGATTAGCGCTGTCCCGCCCTCAGCGCTGAATTTGAATAGATAAGTGGGCAGGCGCCGGCGGCAATTTACATACTCACCGGGGCTTTTCGGCGCTCGCGGAGATATTGACGGGCCGAAAGCGCCGATAAACTTGAAATAGGACCCCGGTCATCGGTTCGATCGCCGCGAGCGCTTTTTTTACCCGCGTGAACCATCCAATTTATACCACGGAAGCGACATTTCGATGTTTGAGTGTTGGCAGATAGCAGACGGCTCCTCCACACTAAAATTACTGACTTAGTTAGGTACACGTAGACGTATACATAAATCTAAAGAATAGCGTAGGGTACATAACTTGCGATATGTAAATCGAAAAATAATTAAAAATATTTTAGACTACATGTCGCGGAAGGTGCGTATGTTACAATGACTAAACTTCGACAAAAAAATATATATATCATGTTTTCTGTGTATTTTTACTGGCATTTTTTATTTCATCGACGCGCCACAGCATTTCGCACAGCCACGCCGCCGCATTTCAACAAACCCTAATGAACTATTTTTCGGAGTAAAAAATTTTTACTTTAAAACACTGTCAATACAAAAATAGAATAAATAGATAACGCGCATTGATAGCGCGACACAATGTTGTAAACCGTTTTAAAAACTGAAGTTAGGACCAACGTGAACTTAGTGACGCTAGCATAGAGATAACATAAGGACGTGGTATATGACATTATCGTTAACCAAGATGTAATACTGAAGATTTATTCTTTTGTTATAGTAAATTAAAAGTAAATTAAAAACGTATAATGTAATAAAAATAAAAAAAATATTTTGAAGTTAAAGAGGTCATGGTTCGAATCCCAGAAACCGACATCTACCAACTGTAACTATCACTAACTCCGTGCCTTGGTTGCTATCATCAGATATCAGTCGTTAAAATCCACCAACCCGTACTGGAGCAGCGTAGTGGATTGAGCTCCAAGCACCCTCATCTTGAGGGAGGGCCTAAGCCCCTGCAGTGTGGCATAATGAGCTGATATGGTACAAATTAACGGCGAACACTCGAGACAAACCTATTGGGCGTACGTTTACTTTTTAAATCATTGCACTTTCGTAGTGAACATCACCAGCACACATCGACAACTGTCATACATCCGTTTTATTGAACAAATCCAACGGGTTTCGTTTATCGAGCGCGCGTTCCAGTTTCTCGAGTTTTTTTCATACTCTCGAGTCGTCGTAAACACAGTTATCGAACCCTGATACGGATGGTCCTCGAATTTACGGTCAGACCGTTTTGCAAACTAACGCGTTAACCTAGGACCAGAAGGGCACTGAGCAATAATTTTGCAGAATTCAGTCGTATAATATAGAAATGCTGACTATTGTTAGTAGATCAGGACGACTACCAGGAGCTACCATAACATCAGCCCATTAATGCCCCACTGCAAGGGCTTAGACCTCCCTTCGAGGGGAGGGGGCTTGGAGCTTAATCCACAACGCTGCTCCAGTGTGTATTGGTGGATTTTGAAGGGATTTAATCGGGATCAACGGCTGAACGTGCCCTCCAAAGTACAGTCAGTGATAGTTATGTACATAAGTTAGAAAAAATTTGACAGTAGTACATGCCCTGGGATCCGAATCGCGGCTTTCTAAATAAGAACAAGCGGGCTTGCTACCACTCGGCTATCACGACATTAGAGTTTGGATTGGATTAACTTGTAGTTGGCCGACATTCGCCAGCGACTCATATAAGATTTGTTATGTGAATTTTAGTGCTTCTTGGTGCCGCTAGAGGCGCTGTCCATCCATGAATGGGTTTGGCCCAAATTTTTATCACATAGTTTACACATATATATATTTTAAAATATAGACCGATTTATACATTGCCTCAAAATTTTACTTTCTTAGGTATTTTTTCCAAAAAAATATCAATACAATATCGTTGTGATGTCAACTGGACAGATGCTTCCAGTTAAATTATCTTAGACAATGTAAAGTCATAATTTTTGTATATTACATTCTTGAGGATTACAATATCATTTGACATAAATAACCTTACCTCAATATTTTTATTTAGTTTTTTACTGAGAAAGCAGAGTAATAAGCTCAACCGCCCAGATGACGTCACAGGACAATTTCAACGTCAAATGAATTTTCATAAATATCCGAGAAATTCGTAAATGGACAAAAACTTATATTTTAAGAGACTATTCTAGAACGTTTAAAATTTTGGTTCAATTTTATGGTAAGTTACCGTGTGAGTATTTTAACGCACAAAAACAAAACGTTTCGTTTCAGGTGAGTTCTCATCGGTAAAGTGTAGTTAGAAAAAACTGAGTGGTATAAATAAAATAGAAGTGTATCGACCATTTCAAAATAAAAGCTTTTTCTTAAGCTCATCTGGTTATTTACATCTTACCAGAACCATATTCTACCAAAACCAACACACGCATTTTAAAAGTTTTTGTCTGTCTGTTTGTCAAAAGTGTGAGTCAATACTGAACTTTGTGTTTTTCCATAATAACTTCGCCATAGAAAAACTTTTACGTAGGGTCCTACTTTGGTGACCCTATTCCCCAGAGTTCTATCGCAAAGGTATTCATGATCTCCTATTAAAGGACAGAAGAGCGTATAGGATGTAGGTATTCATTTAAGTAAATACTTTTTGTCTTAGTAATTTCGTGTTTCATTTTTTCATATATCAATCGGCAATTTTATACTTTACTAGCGACCGCCCGCAGCTTCGCTTGCGTAGACTACACATTCCTGTTTTAGGTAGTATTAACTTTCAAAATGGTTTATACATACTTTTTGCTGAAACTAATATTGGGTACACCCATTCAAACTTTCAATCTTCATTTTCCCCACTCCTTTAGGAAAACCGATACTCCCATACTTTTCACCTCCCGTTTCCCACCCTTAAAATGTGGAAATCCAAAAACCCTGAAAGACATCATTATTTATTTATGTCAAAATTTTTATGTTTATAACTTTATAAAACAAAGACTCATACAAAGCCCTTCCGTCCCTCCTCCTTAAATTTGAAATTTCCAAATATTCCTTTCATAAAAAATTTATACGTTATAAAATAAACCACTGTTCCAAATTTCGGCTTCCTAGACTTAGTAGTTTCGGCTTTACCTACGTTGATAGATCAGTGAAGACAAACGACAGACAGACACAAAAAGTAGCTGATGTCACTCTTGACAACCTTCTTTCACGTCTGCAAAGTTTCATTAAAATCTGTTGAGCTGTTTTGAAGATTAGCTTGAATAGACACATAGACGTACAGACAAACAGACGGCCAAAAAATAGCGTATGTCACTTTTGACCACCTCCTTTTCATACCCGTGAAATTTCATTAAAGTCGGTTTAACCGTTTTGGAGATTAGCTCGAATAGACAGATGGACGTACATACAGACATACAAAATGTAGGGTATGCTACTTTTGACCACTTCCTTTCCATATCTGTGAAGTTTCATCAAAATCAGTATAGCCGTTTTGGAGATTTGCTCAAATGGACAGACAGACAGATAGTATTATTTTATACATATAGCCTATAGCCTTCCTCAATAAATAGACTATCCAACACAAAAAGAACTTTTCAATTCGAACCAGTAGTTCCTGAGATTCGCGCGTTCAAACAAACAAACAAACAAACTCTTCAGCTTTATAATATTAGTATAGAAGTATAGATAATATCCTCAGGTGATAGGTATCTTGATAGGTATTCGAGTTGCTTGCACTGACACTAAATTCTTATATAATATTTAATTATGCCTATAGTGAAAAAATCATTCTTATTTTACTTATCCCGTTCATCTGTTTCTTTTGACTAACCACCATTTAAATAATTTGAAAGATTAGTGAAAGTCATATTTTACAAATGAAATAGTTTTTGTCGAAATGTCTGTACAATGCATAGGTACTAAATTTTTAGGGTTCCGTACCCAAAAGGCAAAAACCCTTTTGTTTCACTTGGTACAGCTCGCGCCAAACTTATTGTTCGCCCTGAAATAGTAGTGAATAGCGGCGCAGTAAAAAAAAATGAATAGGTATAAGATGGGCGAGAGCGGATCCGCGCCTGCGCAAAACCGCAGCCGCGTCAACTTCAGAAGGAACAAGAAGTTCGGCACAATGTATCACTCCCAGTAGAATGTATTTTGAGTAATTAATATAAACCTTTTGAATCTGTCCAATTGTCGGTACATTTTTTTTTCATAGACAGTAACTGTTTTGTGGCTGTACATACATACCTACATATCTACTCATTTTTTTTTTCTTTGATTTAATGAATGAATGGAAAAGGCAAATTGTTTCCTCGTGATAGTTTTTTGCGTTCCTAACTTTATCGCAAGTCAACAACCATTTCTGATAGTATAAGGCAAACGAAGCCTACTCAAACGCTTTGGGTATGTCCGACTATGCCGATGGGATCGAGACGAGGCACTACACAACATCTGCGCACGGCGATTACCGAATAGCACTTGAGAGCACCGCAGCAAGCGGCTTGCCTTACTAAATCTTATATACCCGTGTTATATATCGCAGAATGGAATATTCCGGGAGGCGGCCGTCTGCTACATAGAGCGGTTCAAAGAGCACGCTCGCCGCGCCGGCCCGGCTGCGGTTTCCGCGGGTCGGTCGCGGGCGGTCGAGGGGCGAGGGGGGGTCGATATCACGCGCGAGCGGACGCGGACTACGGGAGGTCGCAGGAACCAACAACCTCACCCCCCACTCCTCCTCCGTCACCCATCACTGAGCCCCCCTTCCCTTCTACACTCCGTTCGGCCGCGACACGAGACACGAGGCCGGTTCGACGCTTGTTTACTTTCGCAGGTGCCGATAATCGAGCAGCTAGTAAGCGGAATCGATTAAAAGTATCCGTCACGCGTCACGACTTAGCCTGGGACTTAGCGGTCGAGTCGGTCATCATTACCTACTCCGAACACCATGCCCATAAGATTAAGTAATAACTACCTACCTCTACCTACGTAGCGACAGTGACGCCACTTTACCCTACCACCGCATTGTAATTTGCATTGATAAACCGTATAACCACAGAATACGTGGGTATAACTGCCGCTGGAATACTTCTACGTGTCTCTTGAAGAGTTCAGAAAGTGGACGTGAGCCTATTTATGTTTTTCTTTCGTAATGTAGGTGTCGGACCTATGTTGTCGTCTACGGCGCTTCACTAACTGCTGTTTGAGTTTTCTATTTAGGAGCGACCGAGGCGCGGCGAACGTGGAAGCGCGGCATCGTTTAAAAGCCCATCAAAGCGACCGCCGACGTAAAACGAGTCCCACTTTACAGTGCCACTCTGGCCGTACCCAAAGCGATATAAGCGCATCACCGGTGTCGTACGTCTAGGTGCTATTACACTAAAATAATAATAATAAGATATTTATTTCGTGCCCTACGAGAAAATATTTACTGTTTTATACAGGACTAACGGTGCTGCACCTTCATTTGCACCTCTCAGTAAGTTGTTAAAAACGGTAAATACTCATATATGTCGCAGCGCCTATTTTTGAAATAAATTATTATCATCGATCTACCATTTTTAACAAGATGCGAAATCACCTGTGTAAAGGCGGTACAAAATCGTCCGTATTGTGCCGTAATGCGTCGCGTCGCGCGTGGGTCGCATCGGGTCGGGTCAGTCCTTACGAATACTTATTATGGGACGGACGTGTCACATTGTTTACGAGAATAGGACGAGAATTAAATCGTGATAATTCTTATTACTATACATGAAATACAAACAGCCCGTGAGACCAATACAGTAAATTATATGGATCGCTCTAAACACCTCACAATGCCTGACCTTACCCACGACAACGGAGATGCGAAGAGATCAAGATGGGCGTCAGCTCGGCACATATTGTTAATAAGGCGCACCGCGCGACCGATAGACGCCTGCCGCTACAGGTTGGTTCGCGAACCAGGCGCAGCAAGCACGTCATCGTAGCGCCCAGCGCGCTTACCCCTTTTCGGGACGACCAGCGACACACAGATCAGCAGCGACGGCACCGAGAGCTTTCCCCTTACTATAGCCAGAATGTAGATGGCTAGTGCAACGCGTCTTCTCAATTCTAATAATGTTCAAATTAAATTAAATAATGGAATAACTATCTGCAGGCATAAACTAATGTTAAATTTGAATGTTTACTTATCGAAAATACGATATTGAGCTCTTTTTTGTGTCTTTGACGAGTTGTTTTACAAATTTTCACAACACAAGTCGACATCGCGCACGTTTATTCGGCGCTAAGCCATTACATTGACTAAAAGCCGGTTGGAGGACTTACTGCGTTTTAGATTACTTTCTGCGCGGACACTTTAGAACGCGGACAGTCCATCTAGTTATATTGGTACATCGATGATTATTATATAATGCGTCGATTATGGCTTACCGGGTAGCAACCGTGTAAGTTATTGTCATATTCGAGTGGAATCTGCCACAGCTGTACGAGACAATATACGAGACCTAAGGCAAAAGGGCAGATTAAAGAAGAGCTCTGTGCATGGCGTGGCATGGTCGTGTCTCGGGATCACTTAATACGCATCGTATTTATAATTTTAACCGTATTTATAATTTTAAAATAATTACTGTGCAATGATCGTTGAACTATATACTATACAACAGACGGCATGAACAAAATCAGTGCGCGCGGCACTATCACCTTGTTTCTACCACATTGATAATTCTACCAAGTATATTACACTATATTATATACGTCTCATACATGTTATGCTTGGTTCGTTTCTACTAGAATACACGGAATTGCAAGTATTATGCAAGTTTTCAGTAGGTATTATAATATATATGTCTTGACATTACTTGTAAGTAGTTAAAACAAGTACGGCTGCAAGTATGGCGGCAACGGTATAAAATAATGTAGGTACAAAAATTAGTTTTGGATAATTTTAGTTGCCTTTTGATTAATTATCGACGATACGTTATGCCATTATCTTTTTTTCTTCGCAGTCGATTGATTTTTACACATTTTTAACACCCACGACGGCGTTTTTTATTTGTTAATCATATTTTTGGCATGCGGTCGCCATGAGCATAGGCGAGTGACTGAATTAGTTGTTGTCAGTCGGCAACAACGCATGGCGCAAACATTTGGTGCGCGGTGTCGTTTCTATACGCTAGTAATATTAGTTCTATGGTAATGATAGATACAACTAGAATAAGGTTGTTAGCCTGTAAGAGTTAAGGATATTAGCGTCAAGAGTTTGCAATAATGTTTATTGCGAAAGTTTTTATAGAATTCGAGTAATTGTTCAAGTAAAAGGTCTAATAAAAGTGATCATTTTGACTGCTGTCCGACATATAATAATAATAATACTCCCGTCCTCTAGTTCCAAAGTAAGCAAGTATTATGCTTGTGTTATGGGTTACTAGACAACTGATATACATATTTAAATATTCTTTATAATATATACATATATAAATATTTTTTTTGCGAAACACCACACACATATAACAACCAGGGCCCGGTGCCACTATCAATATTCATCATATTAATATTGACCCGACCTGGGATTCGAACCCGGGACCTCCAGCTTCATAGGCAAGGTAGCTACCCACTATGCTAAGCGGTCGTCAATATGTACTTTATATATATATATATACTATGTCAAATCTACACACGTTTGAAGTATGAATAAAAAATGAAATTTAGTCGATGTATTTCCAATGCATGCAAATAATGTAATATGTAATATGTTAAATAATGTAACAAAAATTTTGTATTGAAATAAATAAATAAATAAAAAAAAAATAATAATAATTTTAGTTAATGTAATAGTGAGGACGATTGCCAATTTATCGAAAATATAATCCAGAATATATTTTATTAAAATGCGTATAACGAAGAGATATTTCACGATTATATGCTGGGCTGTAGGCGTGAAAAAAGAGGCAAATTCCTACTAAACTCATATTATTTATTGACCCTAATGAACGGCAGTTAATGTACTGGCTATTATTATACAAGCAAGTTTTTTCATTTGGTATAATAACTAAAATACCTCATCCAAAGGCTTTTCATAAAAATTATATCAATCCGTAATATTTTAAGTAAATTTTAACCATAAATAATACTTAATTATTTTTGTCAGTAATTCTTTTATTTGTAAATACATCGATTTTTTTACATCAGTGCGACACAATCTATTGTCTGATACTCTACTTCATTTATTCAAAAATACAATTTAAGATCGATTTCCAAGCAATCTGTAGCTCAAACTAAACTTAAACGGAAGATGCGGTACCGGTGGATTTAATTACCCGTCAAAACTACACCGCTTTAGGTATAGCCAGGGAATAGCCGGCCGCGAGCGCGGACCCGACTCAAACTTTATAGCGGACAGAATTCAGCCGGTAATGAGGAAACTGCGTCAGTAACGCGAGCTATTTTAGTACCGCTGCGATAGGACCGACCCGACCCGACCGATGTCGCGTACCACCTTATCTAGGTAAAATAGAGAGGTGCGCTATAGGACATACTATTATGTAGTTGTACCGGTTTCGCGTGAAGGAAACTTACGATGTTTGTTTCGTTGGTAATATAGAATGTAAATACATGAAGATTCTGGTCTTGAAGTTGCTAATTATTTATATTATGAATCGAAATTAGCTCTCTTTAAAAAATGTATTAAGTCGGCATTTACTGAAGGAGATAAAGATTAAGGTCAGTTTATTTATTTATTGTTTTTCTGTCGAGTAGGTGGACCACGGCTAAGTTATTTATATTAATTATATAGGAAACTC
Source organism: Luffia ferchaultella (assembly GCA_949709985.1). Classification (NCBI taxonomy): domain Eukaryota; kingdom Metazoa; phylum Arthropoda; class Insecta; order Lepidoptera; family Psychidae; genus Luffia; species Luffia ferchaultella. Next base: position 17,594,018 of record OX453256.1, read on the forward strand.
TAGGTCTATATTAAGTTATTTTTGTATGAACATAGATGTAAATGACTGTTTGTTTCTAAATAAATTTAAAAAAAAAGCATTACAGTATTATAAGTTTCAAATTGTGAGATAAATGTCATAAATATTCTCTCACAAAAATTGCTGCATCGTTAATAGAGTCCACGTAATCAGAGATTAAATACATAACAGACAAAAAACAGAATACACTCTTTTCACATGGTAGGTAGGTAGTTTTTCTTGAGTATAAAGTTTGTGTAGGTAGGTACTTGGCTACATTAATTGCAGTCACGATGGACGTAAATAATTCTACATAAAATCTGAAAAACTATAAGTCAATTAGAACTCTCAGTCAGTACCTACCAAAATACGCCTTGAAGGGCCGCATTTTCTGTTAAATTGAGTTAAAAACCTGAATTTTTATTAGGACAGTGAGGCCGTAGACACCAGGGCCGCAGGGTAGGTTACAAAGAAAAGGGTAGGTACTGACAAACAGACGGACAGCCGAGTGAAACAACGTGATTCTACAAGTTTCTGTTTTCTTTCATATTTATGTACTAAAAAAATTGTGCACGATTTTCACCGTAACCTTTCGCTGTTAATGGACAGACAGGACACAGCTTCCAACTTTACGTTTTCTGACGGAACCCTGACGGGACCCTAAAAAACGGATATATCTAGTTGTTTAGTTATGCGTAGGCACGGCGCGGTTCGACAAGCCGCGCCGGCGGCATTCGCTCGCGCGATTTAATTAAGTCACATCGCGCGGCGGGGTGCGGGCGACGCGACGGGCGCACGTAGAGCGCCGCGTGTCGTGCCGATAGCGCTTTGTGAACGTAAAGGCGCGTTTTCGTATTACGACTTTTATGACTAGACGTATACAGATTTATATCTGTATACGTCTGGAGTCATTGTGTTTGCAGGAAAAAAAGCCAGTCAGATATAAATTCTATGTGTAATATCGGGCATTCAATGAAAATAATACGCCAGAGATACACGTCTGAATTTTTTTAACGGTGTGTAGCTTTAGCACAACAATACTAAAATATACACACAAAATAGTTCAATGTATTTTACCACGGAAATACAAAAAACTAGTAAGTTCGTAAAGGCACAAGATTGCAGCAAAACTAAAAATTTATAACAATCTTTGATCGTTTCATTTAGTGGGCGGTAGATTAAGATGCGATAGTGGGGAAACAAGTATCGCTTTGGTAGAGTTAACTATACAACCGTGCTATCTATATACTCTAGTTTATCAATCACATGTATGTTGGTAGAGTTAGAAGGGTAGCCAACTCTACCGTTAACATTACTAATGAAAACAAGGCTTTAGTTGACCGATTGGATTGTAAGACTGACCAAATAGCCGAGTGGGTAGAGACCCTATTTTAACTGTAGAGCCAAAGGTCAAAGGGATTCGATCCTGCCCGGGACAAATATTTTTCTGCATGAACATGTCCATTTCGTTCCGTGTCTGGGTGTAAAATATTTATATATGTATATGTTATAAAGAATATTTTTTTATTTATTAAAAAAGAATATAACAGAAAGTCTTATGAATTACAAATAACGGTATTCTGGAAAGGAAAGTAGCTTTGCGCAGATATGTATATTTAAGTATGTATATTAGTTGTCTAGTAACCCATAGCACAAGCATAATAGTTGCTTACTTTGGGACTACTAGATGGCACCATGTGAAATGACCCACATATTGTATTATTGTTTTTATTATGTCCGTCTTTATAACGCATCCGTCCCTCGGTCGATTGCATTTGCTTCGACTCGGTGTAGATGTTAAAGGGAGGGTGAGAAGTCTAATTAAACTACGACGTACAGTACTGAAAATTTGTAGTTTTTATTTTAATACAGATTATTTGTTTACTTTTGATTCTATATGATGGCTGAATAATTTCACTTGTTCAATGACCTACTCCAAAACATATTTTTCATTACCTAATAATTATTATGGTCGATATAAAACTGAATTTAAATTTTAAATTAACCTTAATTGTGAAATATAATTCGAAGTGATAAAATTAAATATATCAAATTTTGAACGACCTAAGAAACAAAAAATAAAACTTTTGTTTATAATTTTGTTATTAAGTAATAATATTTGTAAAAAAATTGGTTTACCGAGCATTTTCGTTGGACATGCCTTAAATCTATTGTGTACACTATGTGAATAACATTGAGAAATCAGAATTATTTCTTTAGTTAATAAATTACATTTCCACAAACGCCCTGACACTAATATTGTAAACGTTGTACAGCATCCCCAATAGAATGACATTTTTAATTTTACGTAGGTGACAATAAATTTGACAAATAATTGACAAAAAAGGCGGGAAATTAAAGTATACAACAATAAGTAAAATCACAAACATTGAAATGGAATATTTTAGCATTTGATGTTTGATCAGGTGAATTTCCAAATCTACCTACTTTTTTGGCATTATTTTACTTTAAAAAAAATTAATAAGCCTTTTTTGAGTCTTAAATCATTTTGTTGTGATCTCTAACCTTCGTTTTTTTATATTAAATAGATATTAATAGCATTTAGTGAATTTGTAATAATCAGGTTTCTAGTAGTTGAAAGTAAACTTTCAAAAAGTGTAACAAAACTCTAAATCTATTTATTTGGCTCGTACATTATAATACTGGCCATCACTCGCTTTACCTGTAGGTAAGACGCGTGCGTTCGATATTTGCCTATGTCATACCCAAAATACGAATTCATACTGGGCATGATTATGCATAGCCTATAAGCAATATTCGTTTGAGTTACACGATTAGATATGTATACCCACTTATTTTTATTTATAATGTCACAGTTTTCCGAACGTAAAGAGAGGTTTTGAGCATGTAATTTTGATCTATATATCGATATGACGCAACATTTTGCGGTAGAGTTTGTGCTTGTAGATCTTATCTGGATAAAGAACTGTGATTATATTAAAAATAGTGTCTAGCGAAAACGATCCCTAACAGTTTGTCGTCGCCCGTGGCGACTACGCACACACGAGCGCGCCGCATATCTCGCCGGACCGCCTAAATAACGCTCCGTGCCCGCCTCGCCTAATGTGTGTCCGCTACCTAACTACCTACCTAACTATACTGCCACTCCAGCTAGATAGAACATTCCGGTGTAGCTTCTACAATAACTAAGCTTGACTACATACATTGTACTAGTGTAAACTCTTAGAGCCAGGTTTTCATTAGTAGAGTAAAATGGTAGAGCCAACTTTTCATTCTTACTACCAATTTATGGTAGTGTACCTTGTTTTTAAAAAAAGCAATTTTCGGTCAGTCATATAGTATTGACTAAAATTTAAAAATGCACTCGACTATACCGAACCTAGTTTACATGAGTAGTTTAGAATAGGACACGGCAGGGAAATAGATAAACTCTACCGCTTTTGATAGATTTCACTACACCGCCGTGATTTGAACTCAACTAAAAACGGTACATCGGTAGGCTTATATAGAAGGACAATAAGTCAACTCTACCGCTACGGTAGAATGGCGAAATAGTTTACACGAGTAGAGAGACGGTAGAGGGCGGTAGATTGCAACGCAATAGTGGAAACAAGTTCTAGCGCTTTGGTAGAGTTAACTATACCACCGTGCTATCTACATACTTGATATATAAATATATTTGTCATCAATCACATTTATGCTGGCAGAGTTAGAAGGATAGCCAACTCTACCGCTATAACTTTATTAATGAAAACAAAGCTATAGTAGACCAATTGGATTGTAAGACTGACCTAGTCAAGTGGTTAGAGAACCTAATTGAACATGTTTATTTGCTCCGTAGCTAAGTGTAAAAGTATCTTATGTATATATAATAAAGAATATTTAAGTATTTATATCAGTTGTCTAGTACCCTATAATACAAGCGTAATATTTGCTTACTTTGTTGGGACTAGATGACGCTATGTGGAATGACCTAGGTGTCACTGTTATTATAGTTACACCTGTTTGTAAGCAAACTGCATAATTTTCACAGTTCATAAACGGCAAATTTCAGAGTAGTGTACAGTGAGTAGGTATTACGTAGATACTACGTTTTCATACGGCGGTTCTGTAAAACTCAGATTTACGACGCGAGAACGAAAACGCTTAATTATTAATTTACAAGAGCGACTCATAGTACATTAGATTATAGACTTTAAGATATATGTCGGTAAAGTTGATATTTTTAATTACGTCTGTTATCTTCGCGAGTTGTCGAATTCGTAGAACAGTTGTATTGTTACGATACCGGATTCCGTGTAACGTTCAATAGAACGCACGACAATCTAACAATAGGTAGGTAGGTTTCGACTTCTATTTGATCTGCACGTCACTCTATCACTGACTACTCGCTCATTACTTCTATTCGTTGTCATCGCTCTACTAACTCAAATCTCAAACATATCTGACACTTAGCGTCTTATCTATACTAATATTATAAACAGAAAAGATTTAATTTTTTGTTCGTTACAGATATACTCAATGACTACTTAACTGATTTTAAAATTTGTTTCCCCCATAGAAAGCTACATTATCAGCGAGTAACTTGAGCTATAGTTTATTTTCAAACTAGCTTCCGCCCGTGGCTCTGCTCGCGTGGTCTACACAGTGTACCGGGACCGCTATAATGTTTTGCATAGATATAGCTTATAAGTTGATAGCTTATAGCTTAGCGTATGAGTGACATAGGCTACTTTTCTTTTCAGAAAAAGGTGTCCGGTATAACTGTGTAGTCCACGCGAGCGAAGCCGCGGGCGGAAAGCTAGTACATTATATTAGTATTAGCGCCTTACAAAGAACTAATATTGAATTAAACATAACTGAACGTCGCGTCGCTCGTTTGTCACCATACCTAGTTTTTTAGGTTATATACTCAGGTTATATAATTTGTATTCACTGTTTATTTAGTTATTTACTTTAATTAAGTGAGCTCTATTGTTGTATTTCTTAGTTCGGTTAATAATAATAATTAGTTAATAGGTATAATAATAATAGTAAGTATTAATAGGTACTACGGTTAATAGGTACGTATAAGTTGCTAAGAGCGTACGCCATAACAACCCGAAGACATACACAAGATGATATATAATCCGAAAGCGAATCCCAACAAACACCGATAAGGCGGCTTTGATACGCCGAACCGACTCACCTCAGCGTCCTTATAGGTATATACCTATGTATATACGCTACGTGTAAGTAATCACTGCTGCCGCCGGCACACCGCAGTCCGCAGTTATGTGCGCCTAGTAAGATCATAACGAGAAATGCCGTTATATACGTAATTTCTTCGACGTCGGCACTGGTCGAAATTTTACAAGGTCCTTTTTTACGTAGGAATGGGTCTCTCTAATCAAGAAAAAAAACCTCATTTTTTGGAGGCGTTAAAAAATGGGAAACACACGTAACATTGAAGATAGAAGCTAAACCCGTAGTTTTGTCATCTGCTTTCAATTTAAAAATCGTTTATTCTGGTTTAATATTAAAAAAATATGCTGGCATATCTCATTTTGTCAATAGTTTTGTAAAAAAGTCTTTATATTGTACATTTTTTAAATAAATGCCCACTCATTATATATATAACACACATGTTGTATAAAAGAAATTGTCGATTTGACGCTATTTTATTTACTCGTTTGTAGCAGGTTCTACGATGTACGGAATATTATCGTTGGACCAAAGTATACGTAGAAAAACTGCTGTGTATGAGTTTTGAAACTAAATTTTTGATCCGGTTTCACAACTATGTAACGGTTTTTACACATTTTTCACGAAAATCTAATTTTAAATATACCTTTAGTTAGACATCGCAAATACTTGTGTATAATTTGTGGAATGACGACCGCTTAGCCTAGTGGGTAGCGACCCTGCCTACGAAGCTGGAGGTCCCGGGTGCGAATCCCAGGTCGGGTCAGTATTAATATGATGAATATTGATACCGGTACCGGGTCTTGGTTGTTATATGTGTGTGGTGTCTTCGCAAAAATATTTATATATGTATATATATGTATTATAAATAATGTTTAAGTATGTATATAAGTTGTCTAGTAACCCATAACACAAGCATAACACTTGCTTACTTTGGGACTAGATGACGCTGTGTGGGAAGTCCCATGTATTATTATTATCACTACATATTATAAAATAAAGTCCCCCGCCGCGTCTGTCTGTCTGAACGCGATAAACTCAAAAACTACCAAACGGGTTGGCATATTATTGGCACAAATGGACGGAGTGATTCAAGAGGAAAGCTTACGTGTATAATTTATTAATGTTTTTTGCAAATTTGTTGAAATATGACGATTATTGTTGAAGAAGTCGGAAAAAATCAAGCCGGCTGGGATCTTTCACTGAAAATGCTGCCTAATCCTTTTGAGATATAACAAAACAACGTATGGAGGAATTGTGTATCTTATATAGGACTAAAGAAAAGTCCGCAATGGTATATATGTATCTTTCATGGATAGCTTACTATACCTATTTTTATGTTTAAAAAAATGGTGTCATATGATAAGGTAATTGGAAAACAAGTCAGTATTTATATGATGAATATTAATACTGGCACCGAGTCTTGGTTGTTATATGTATGTGGTGTCTTCGCTTGGTACCCAAAATAAAAGCTAATGCTTAGTTTGGGACCTAGACGTTGTTGTAATTGTGTGTGTTATTATTATTATTATTATAATTTATACGGATACAATATTAATCTTTATCAAATGAAATACGTTATTTATCTTCAGCACTTTATGCACATTATGATTGCCTTTTACATTATACAATTTAAATTAATATCTTACGAGCTATCGCGAAATATACAATCGCGCGACCAGCCGGGCGGCCATACGGGACGACGCGACACGCGTAGTTTTAGGTTAGGTTTGGTTATATGTATTTATTCTTTACTTTTTCGAATATTTATAGAATTGGAAATAAAATACTTTAAAAATACTCCAAGTAGGATGAACTTACGTCACATTTATAGGTAATTAAATCCAATCCACATGTTCGACACAACAAGCTGATATGACACTACGACAGAAAAAACATTACGGCTTTTAAGCTCTGCTACCAGTGCGAAGCCGGGGGCGGGTCGCTAGTTATTATTATAATTTTCAACAGGCTTGAACTAAAATTTTTAACATATTTCAATATATTCTTTTTCGAAAATATACTTAGACCAATCTATACTTTCGTATCGAAATTAAAAGAATTTTAAGTCTGCAATTTTTTTAGTAAATTTATTTCTAAAATTTTATTAACAAAATGCACCTATGATGTCATCTGGACAGGTGTTTATTGTTTGTTTCATACTTTTGCTTTTTCACCGTAATAAAGCAGCAAATTAAGCTTAAAACTGTCCAGATGACGTCACAAGGACAACTCCAACGTCAGATGCATTTCCTCAAAGATCTGGCCAATTCAGTTTATTCTTTTCAATTTTAATAACTATCACCGCAACTTTTAAATTTTTGTCCAACCCCATTATTGTAATCGAATTTTCATAATGTCATTATAAAGTATGTAATTAGAAATTTAAAATTTCGGTTTCCGATGCGAGACTCATGTTTTCCGAAGACACAGGAGAGTTTCCGAAAGCAAAGGATTTTGTAAAACATCTGTAACATCTGATGCATGTCTTTGGTTTAACTTCTTAGCACTTTATATAGATTTGTAATTGAACTTATTGCATTGTTCTTATATGTTTTATAACATAATGTAATTTTATATCTATAAAACAGTACTGTGACTGACTAACGGACAGACAACGCACAGCCTAAACCGGTGGACCTAGATTTTTGAAGGGAAAATTTCCATTCATGGTAGTGACTTTTCTCATGTATCCAATGAAAAATCATCTCTAAATTATTATACATATTTTAGAAGTCATCCTGCCATTTCTCTGATTGTTTTAAACACGAATTTATTTCAAAAGTTAAAAAGATATATTATTGACTACAAATTGTCATCTGATTTATATTTTTTTCTGCTTAAATTGCACAAAAGAGTTGCCATAGTAAATAAACAAAAATGTTAAAAGAAAATTCCGATCGAAGTTGTTATCGATAACAATTAAAAACCAAAAAAATTAACGTTCTTTATTGTATAACGCCATCTTCAGGTTATGTTATGTTTTCTAAAAAAACTTGAAAACTCCACTTTTGATTTTTTTATTACTAATTCCATTCCTTTGCAGGGGCTCAGGTCTCCCCTCAAGATGAGGGGGCTTGGAGCTTAAATCCACCAAGCTGCTCCAATGCGGGTTGGCATAATTACTAATATTGATGTATTTTATACCTACACCGTTTCAAACAATTTTAGAATTAACGCAACATAAGTACGGATTGGTCCATCCATACTCCGATGGGCATTATCTTTTGGACGAGTGGCTAATGTGTACGGATATAAAGATCGTTGTAACTGGACACTGCGTATAGAATCACGTGTTTTTTTCAATTTTTGATATTTTATCTATAACGCGGTGAAAACGGGTGTTAAACTTTACAAATCAATTCAAAACCGAAACCGCTGCACCTAGAAAGTTTCGCAAAGATTTTCATATGTAATGTAACCTTTCACTAAGAAAGAATTTTTTAAATTGTATCACTATTATTTCTCAAACCACGTGGAGAAAGTCAGGGGCAGAAGCTAGTTTAAAATATACCTGATTTAAAAGGTTTGATGGTCTAGGCTGTACGTAAATCTAGATTATTTTAAGTAAGTTTTCAGCTAAGTCTGATTAGTTTCCGAAAGAAAGAACAAACTAGCAGACGTAATTTTGTAGTTGATCTCTCTCATGGTGAAAAAAATAATATTTTGTTGAAGTTTTATGGTTTTCGTGTTTTTCTATCTCACTGTACAATATACATACGGCACGTTTTTTTCACAACTTAACGAGTGTTCAACGAGTTCTAAACTTCTCTAAGTGATAATCTTTTTTTTTATAATTACTGAAATTATGGACAATGGTGAGGACGGCCGTTCAATCGCTGATTGCTTGCCGAGTCTGCCATCTTAGATTTTTCGAATTTCGAAATCGCCACATAACGGCTTTCTCGACTATTACGTCAGCACTCCTACATTTAGCTATTCCGGTCGGGGCGCGCATAGAAACGTGCAGCCAAGAGGCTCGAGAGCGCGGCGGGCGGCAGCGGCGTAGTTTCGGCGTCGGCAATTATTGTCCGTCAGCCGGCGACCGGCAGCGGGTGGCCAGGGCGGCAAGGGGGGAGGTTAGGCCGCGGGGAGGTGAGGTGCGGGAAAGGGGAACACGGTAAGATGGCCCCCGTAATTAATTGGCGCGACGCGAGGGGCCGACCGCGGCGCGTCGAGCTCGCGCGCGATATTGCGCCGCGTGTACTGACACCATGAGTACGAGTCGAGTACAGAATTGATTAAATTAGTCTATCACACAGATAACATATTATACCATGCAAGATTAACGCAATTAGAGAAACTAATTTACAGTCAGGAAAAATATCTACGTTTAAATTTTCCGATGTGTTCAATAAATAAATACATATTGAGTGCTACCCAAGCACAAACCAAGAGATGCATTAACCGGGAAATGTGCGATGTTTATTTGATTAGCATCCCAACTAGTGTACAAGCGCTAGGCAGAACGCGAAAGCGCTGGCGTCGTGTAGGTATATTGTTTTAGTCGCAACTACATTTTACTGTATTTATTTTGCGCTGCATATGACCGAACATATTAAAATATTAACTCATATATAGTGAAATTCACAGGGGCAATAATAATAATGTCAAAATTATTTTTAAATAAATTAAAACAACTAGAGTTTATTTTTAAATCGTTCAGACGGCTTCTGCAAAATTTCTGAACCTCTTCACCCTCCTCACCCCATGACCCTGATGATTTCTCATTTTCATATTGTTGTGTTCTTACACGGTGCCATACATTTTTCTGCTTTATCATCCAGCTAACTCCTATAATTTGGACAGCTTCAGTGATTTTACAGATGCAATGAGAAATTCCTTGAAGCGCTTATAATATTTGAAATGACTGTTTTGGCGCAAATATATTTATTAAAATATGGCTCCGATAAATGCATGCGTTTACACCTACCTTACTTTCTCCGTTGACTATTTCTTATTTGGCTCATTTAGGGCTCGAGAAACCAATCGCCCATAATAGTTAAGGGTGGAATATAAATCTGTAATGTCCACGATATGGAAAAAAAAACAGAAAACAGAAATTACCAACATTTAACCATTATGGATAAAACATATTACATACTTGGTATGATTGTATAATTATAAAAATATACAAAAAAACCATAAAAATGTAATATTACATACAAGTCACTTTAATCCAATGTATATTAAAATGGCATTAATTCTTAGAACAATTGGAAATGAATTTAGTACACCATAATATTATTCTCAAGCAAAAAAGTCTATCTCATCTTCTGGGAGGAAACAAAAACACTTCGTTTTATTGTAAGGGCTAGCATTCAAATGCAGATATGTCCAAGCGGATATGCATGTGAACGGTAGGCTTAATGGGCAGATGACCGTAACTTTAAAAAAGTGTCACATACACTAAAATCGTAAGGAAGACTAGTTTTATACAGCAAATTGTATTATTTTACTTTGTAATTGAGCAAACTGGCATACATATGACATCTCCAGTCCTAAATGCTCAAAGCATCATGTAAAAAATTTGAAAGAAAATATTTATTAGAGAATCGTTGTGAATGGTTTCTAAGCTCCAATATTATAATGTGTAGAAGTTGTTACGGCGATTGGATGTAAATGGGGTTTAATAAAACTCATGTTAAATTTTTTGTACGTAATTAGTACGTAAAAGATACTGTATTCAAGAATAACACATCTGCCCACAAACTGCTTTGTAGCTTGGCAGTGTATTGTGTCATAAATTAGTGTTCTTTTTCGAAACACAGTCCGCCGTTCTGAAAACAATCATGGCCACTGCATGTCGGGCGAGCGGCGACCCTGCAGTGAACGTCTCGCCCACGCCGCGAGCGCCGCCCGCTGTCAGTGCCCGCGCCATCACCGCATTCTATACCTACCTACGCTAACCTATAGCACCTATAAGGTTACCGGCCATTCTCCACAATGTGTGCTATCCGCGTTCACTTGGGAAAGTGAGCAAACCCAAACAAATCCAACTCCTGACAAGTCAACGACAAATTACTCAAACGGGAGTGTCACGTAGATATCTGTACGTCGCGTCGTCGTTGAGCGGGAAAAAACCCGCTAGAAAATCAAATTTCGGAGGGAAAATCGATAAAACACGAACGAAATGATAATTCAATTACAGATAATTCGAACACGCCAGGCTGTGATCCCGAAATGAGAATAACAGATGTATGTTAGTCTAAAGCATAGGTGATACTTTACGATGTATCTATTATAATGCCAAAACAACCTAACTGCGTATAGCGGTACATATAATATAAACTATCTAACCTTCCGTAAATACCACGTTAAAACCTTAGATAACAGAATCATCAAGATGGGGCTTTCATACTTTGAAACGATCGAAACGAAGCAAACTAACAGACTAGGTGATTAGATACACCATACCTACGTCCTTATCCATAGATATCCTTATCATTGTTTTTAGCATTTTACCAATTCTGTATGTAAAGTAAAAATTAGATTAGGCCAATCATAATAAATATTAGGCCCAAACCGTTTCGAGATAAATTGTTCCTTAGCCATATTTTGGTAATAAAAGTTGTTAAAATAGTTAGAAAGTAATTATTTCAAGAAAAATAAATTTAACAGTTTGACCTCTGTTTCACATTATACCTATTAGTATCCAAGTAATTTAAAAAAAAAATCATTGTCTAATGATGGAAATTTCTCCCTTATACCTATACAGAGTTATACTAATAGGCATTATTAAAAATAATTTTAGTAAACGTAAATAATAATATGCGTAGTCTGTGATCCTCACACATGAAATCATGCGTCAAACGTCAGATCATACGTCAGATTTTGTTTTATCCTTGACTACCTTTAGGCAAAGAAAAAGCCATACAGCCTACCCATTATGAAAACTTTGAAAAATTATTAAAATTTAGAAAAAAAATATTTTCCGCAATACTAAAATATTTAAATTAGTTTCTGAAAATAGTTTAATCTATCAGCAAAAATTCAAAAAAAATAGCTATACATACCCCGAATTACACTAGAAATATAACTTCAGATTTTTTATTTGCTTTTCTAGTACGAATTTCACATGTGCGGCACAATAAATTTTATTTCACAGTGAATATATCAAAACATCGAGTGGTGTATGTTTAGTCTGTGGCGTATATTTTTTAGCTCACATTATTGTGGTCACGACGCGATATCTATATGTACATCCATGGTCAAAAGTTAAGGTCAATCAATTCACATACACAGACGTTGAATTGTATATATAATACTTATATATAGAACGACCTCTATGTATTTCAAAGTTACATAACATATGAGTATATTCATTGTACTTTTACATATACTCCACTTAAATAGGTATATAATTATAAGTAAGTACAAACAATATCTTCAACAATGTGGTCGATATCGGCCACATATATCATGAATTTTGGTGTAAAAACTTAGGCGCCAAATTTAACATCCGATCGTCTTGTAACATGGCAAAATGGAACCAAACGCGTATGAATTTTTTAGGGGTCCGTGCCCTGACAAGGAACCTTATACTTACTATATCTCCGTCTGACTAACTCTCCCTATATTACAGGCACTTAACTTGTAAACCTAGACCCAAACTTGGCGGAGCCTGTATTATGGGCATCCAGAATTCCAGACACGGAACAAATAGACATGTTCATGCACGCAAATATTTGTCTCGGGCGGGAATCGAACGCGCTTTGGTTCTGCAGTTGGGTCTATAACCACTCGAACAATCGGTCAGTCAGAATTAATACTATGAAGCTAAAATATGACATAGTCATACATATTTGTAATCGCTATTTAAATAAATACTAAAATCTTGAAAAAAATGTATCCAAATATATAATATATATAAAATAATACTTCCCACACATCCGAAATGAGGGTAAGAAAATGTTCTTAACTTACCCCCTCGAGTGGGTAATTGTTGGGTAAGGTTAAGCGATTATGAGGTCTATTTGTTGGTTTTTCATAATTAGATTCTATTTACGAATAATAATTATAAAGTTATTGTTTTACGTGAAGTATATTTCCCCCTCTCTAATACTTGAATCATTGTTCCGAAAACTCTACAAGAATCTATAAAAATAGTGCATAAGTACGTACTCACTAAGAAAATTAATACTACTATTTAAGATCAACTAGTTCACGAGCTATAGTCGATAAGTTAATGTATAGTTTAACTCTAAACAAACTCGTGATACCTTTTTGTTATTGGCTACGGTCTAACTTTGACGCGACGCGCACTTGGTAAATCTACAACACCATGACTATTGAATTTCTACAATTCTTGTCATATATGGAATTCCAAAATTTTCAGTTTCATTTTCGACAAATTCACGGATTTAAAACAGCTGGATAGCTATACAAAAACGTTAAATCGATTGGCCAATTTCCAGCGAACGAGCCAGATGCGTCACGTAGCGAACATGTTGGCTGACACGCCCGCGCATTGCTGGCTACCGGTTCTTTTCGACATGTTCCCTAAACTGACCCAACGAGTGAAGCATAAATATTTTAAAAAGCTCCTGAAAATAGCGTTTTCTTCAAAAAATCCCAATTTTTTTTTCATCGATAATAGGTTTATTACACATAACACACGCACTAAAAATTAAAAGTTGGCCAATTAATTTACCAGTTGTAGGTACGAAAATACTAGAAGAACAAGACTTATATATATTTTCATTATAAAATGCTTAACAGTGATGTCCAACCATCATTGGCATATAAATAAATAATAGGTACCAGGCTTTGTTTTTTGAGCTGGTCTTTTATATTTTTTAGAATGGTTACAATGTTGAATACTCATATTTTTTTGGAAATCTATTATGAAAAGCGAACACCTATACGTACCTATGCAAATAACGAAGGTGCCTTACTTCTCTATTATAAAATATTATATATTACTATTATTATAATATTATGTGTCTGTTCGTTTGTATTCTTACGACAAAAAAAACTCTGCATATTCTTTACACGTTTATTTCGCTAAAAAACAGTTCACGACTAAATAAATACACTTAAATGAAACTCATACGTCGGTCGTCCAAAAAACTTCTTTATCCGTTTTTAAAAGTTGCATAACCTTCACTCGTTTGCCACTTCAAATCTGCCCGACCCTTCGTTTGTCAAGCATGTCTTACATATTCGAAGGTTATAACGTATTTACGCTTTCCAGAAAACTTACATATAAATTAGCTGTCGTTTGCTTCATCGAATTTTCTAGAACAGAATTACAGAGCATCGATAATCGATGCCGAAGGTGGGCACGTAAAGTATGTTCTTCCACATATGACTCGAGAAACCTTAAAGAAATATACGTCATGAACTGTAGAACACTGATTAAAAATGTTAAACAAGAAATCCAAAAATAAAACCATATCAACTCAAATTAATATGGTTATGAAGTACTTAATTTATAATCCGACTTCAGTGCAGACGAATCCGTTAATACACGAATCTAACTTTATTGCATAATTCGGGAATGGAACCCAAACTCACAAACTTAATTCGCCATGAAATTGAAACTATAAAAATACACTTAATATACTTTTTCAATACATTTGCTATTAATATGACCGGTTGACCGAGTGGTTAGAGACCCTAACTACGGAGCCAAGGGTCGCGGGTTCGATTCCCGCCCGAGGAAAATATTTGTGTGCATGAAAACATCTATTTGTTCCATGTCTGGGTGTAAAAAAAAATCTATATACGTAAATGTTATAAAGATTATTTAAATATTAATGCCAGTTGTCTGGTACCCATAGTACAAGCTTTGCTTAGTTTGGAACTAGATGGCGCTGTGTGGTGTGTCTGAGGTATTATAATTATTATACGGTCCTTATGACATCGAAACTTGGATCGTAATGTTGTATTTTACGGCCTAGGCCCTTTTCTTTAGAGCAATCATAAACGAGCGTTTTGTTTCTAACGTATGCATAAACCACGAAAAGCACTCCCGCTCCCATCATTATGACATTTGAAGTACCTAATTTTAATCGCAAATGTATTGAAAAACGTCGTATGATGCTCGTACTTAGTAAGCTGGCTATTGTAGTCATCGGTTTATTATAAGCTCTCGCCTTCAGCTCGTGCCCATAAACACCTCGACTATAATATCCAGCTTACCGTACTTGCATCATAATGTACTATTATCTATGACTATTATAGTAGATCCATGATTAAATCACATATATACAGATTGTTCGAATCAAGGAAACTCCATAAAGCTCTGTAAAGTCCCATAAAGCTCTGTATGTAACAGTTGGGCATGGGTTGGGCATGGAGAAAAAAGGATACAAAATAACTGTACCTAGTTGTATCCTTATTTCACTTTTAAGCCGGAGTGCTTAGGACACTCATTCGACAGTCACTGCGGACGGCTATCAACCAAAGAGCTACTAACTGCGGATGTTCAAAATAAAAAAAGATAGACTTAGTATATTTATGTATACATCAAGATACACTCATTCTCTCTCTCTTTCTGTTGAGGTCCGAATTTCGGACTGGCTTACCTACTCTATTATCTCTATGGATTAAGTAGACTTTAAACTTTTGAATTGAGAACACATGTTGCCAATATCGATCCAATACGCGGTGAGGTACCTCAAGATGAATCGAATGATCGATCGGAATCCCAAAAAGACTTGATACTAATAGTGGTGAATATAGAGGCGCCCTGAACACTACCTATTAATCTGAAAATAAAATGTAAAAAAATCTTGTGAACGATACGTTTAATTTATTATTTTCATATTTTCCTCATAAAAAAATAAAAATGTAAGATTTAATTTAAATTTAGTAAAATTAAGAAACAAGTAAATATTCTGACATGTTCCTCACAGTTCAGTTATATTTATTTAACTATCTTAAGATAATTCCTAAGATTTTATACCATGTGTTCAGATATATTTTTCTTCGAACCGTTCAACTATGGTATACTGTATCTGAACTGAACAAATACGTAATCTATGAAGAGAATATTATTTTACTCGATATAATAAAATTTTTACGAAATGGGGACAGCGAGCGTATATTATCAAAAAATTATTTGATCGATTTTTTTTTATTTCTAAACCAGATTATTTTTGTAACTATAAATCGAATACAAAAAATAATAAGAACGTAGTATATATCACAAAACACAATTATTTAACAAAATATGCTTCCATGCATTCACTTTGTAAATTAAAAAAAAATTAATAACAGTATCATAACTAAACATCCGGAAGTCTACGCTTCAATGGAATATTACCATTTGTTTCTTTTGTAAAAGACTTCAACGCCGCTCTATTAACGAGGCTCTCGGGATATTTGGGGACTGTTATTTTTATTACTTTATCAAAATAACTCTATTTAAATATCTTATAATATAAACATCAGACATTATTTATACAATATAATGAATATAATTCTAATATACGCTTTATTCTGAACGAGTGAGAGTTCACGGCTTTGTCTTTGTAAAATTTATAATTGAGAAGAAAAAAATATGTTATGGTCTCTAAATTTAATATGAGGATTTTCATATGTCCCTATATTTTTCACTTTACCATAAAAGCAGTCAAAACACGTTTGAATCACTTCAGACTACGATAGTAGTAATGTTTGACGATAATCGATTTCAGTTTTATGCAATTATTTGATGCAACTCATTCCAGTTATGAGAGAATCGATATACTGATATCGATTCACGGTTCGAAGTTTCTTATTAGGATAGGTCTACGATCTAAACACGGAAGCTTGGGAATATTCGGCAATTTTCGAAGACATTGGCGAATCCGAGCTTACCCGGGAGATCCCACGCAGCGCCATTTAATCCCACAGTAAGCAAGTATCATGCGTGTATTATGGGTACTACGGAACTGATATACATACTTAAATATTTTTTGTAATATTTACATATATAAATATTTTGCACTCAGACAAGGAACAAATAGACAAGTTTATGCGAACAAATATTTGTCCCAAGCGGGATTCGAACCCGCGGCCTTCGGTTCTGCAGTTAGGGTCTCTAACTACTCGACTAACCGGTCAGTCATGGACCTGTGAAGCGAATCACAAGATCTTGAGCAACGATAGTGTTAATTGAAGCAAAGGTTTACATTGATACAAAGTAAGGAGCATTTTAATAGATCGAAAACTTGATAACAGGGTCAATAATGTCATAAGAAAAAACTGTCATATGTCAAGAATGAGGTGTCATAATTTTGACAGTCATGAAGTTTTTGACTTCTCAGGATTCTAATGTTGACGTATTATGTTTTGATTTGAGTTCGTGGCATATAAAAAAAAATTTCAATTGACAAAGGTTTTATTTCATTTAACCGACTTCAAAAAAAAATCGATTCCACAAGATATTTTAAAAAATGTGAATTGAAATATTAAAAATGAATTTCCCAAGAAATTAAATGTTTACAATTAAACAATTAGATTATCGCTGTCGTGGGCTTTATTAATTTAAAATCGCGTATTTTCCTCAAATTAACTCTTCAGTGGGGTTGGCGCGGTCAATTTGCGTACAGAATTACGGTTATTACTTGAAAGATAAAAATCATGCTAAAGTTTTAATATTCCTCGAACGTTTGCATGAGATCGGGTGATAAACAGACACGCAAAAAATAAATAATTAGCAATTCCTGTGCATTTTTTATGTTATAATCTTAGATAGCGTAATAATAACAATAATAATACGTAGGACATCCCACACAGTGCCATCTAGTCCCAAACTAAGCAAAGCTTGTATTATGGGTACCACACAACTGATGTACATACTTAATTTTTTTTTCAATAATACATACAATATATAGATACTTTTACACCTAGACACGGAACAAATAGACATGTTCATGCACACAAATATTTGTTCCGGACGGAAATCGAACCCGCGACCCTTGGCTCCTTAGTTAGGGTGTCTAACACCAAGAGAAGATGGAGCGTCCCATACTTCGAACCGATCTAAAACTAGAGAAAAATGTCAAACTCAGTGATTGGCAAGACCATATGTCTTTGTCATTGTTTTAAACATTGTTAAATTACACATTAAATGTAATTTCACAATATTCATTTTCTTATCCTGTACGTATGTACTTTCAGCGAATATTTTGAAACATCAAACTGGTGTATATTTGGTCTAAGGCGTATATTTTTTATTCACGTTTTAGTTACAACGCGCTATCTCTAAGGACATCCATGGGTATAATTTATTTTGAGTCAGAAAATTTTTATTTAAGTGATAATAAATTATGTTTTTATATCATATTTTTTTTTTTACTTTTGCTTTTTATGGTAAAAATTTTATTTCTACATAAGATTATTACTTTAGAACATTTTATATTCCTCGCTCGTGTATCTGATATCATTTTTATAATATCTATGTTCACATGTTGAGACAATGTTAAAGTCTTGGAATATTACCTAAAAATTATTTTAATTCTAACTTGTAGGAATTCATCTGTTTAAGTTGAGTTTTAAAATTTCTAAAGTCAACTGAGTTATATTTAATACTGGTTATATACCGACAGACGGCTTAATTTTTAGAGATTTAAGTACCCGCAAAAAAAATTGTTTAACATAGTACTTAGTTAAAATATTTTTGTTATTTTTGTTCAAAAACACAAGACCGCCTACCACGTCAAACTTTGAAACATACACGCGTAAAAGCGATAGTTGACGCAGGCGTAACTCAATTTATAATAGATTAGGTCGCGGCGTTACGTTGTACGGGTCGAGTCCGTCCGGAGTGTAGGCGGCCATTAGCGCAGGCGGCCTCCCCGCGCGAAATTGGTAATCCCCGCGAGCAAGACGCTGACCGGCGCGGATGGCGGATGCTGCGCGTACATATTAATGAGGGGGGGTTCAGGTAGGCAAAGGGGGCGTGGGCGCGGGCAAGGGTAGCGGTTGTTATAGCGACGCGCGACGCGGCCGCCTCGCCCGCGGTATTACAATGAAGGCAAAGCGCCGAACGACGAGCCGCAAACAGGAATGCGCTGAGTCGCAATGCTTGATTATAAGAAATGTAATTTATTTAAAGTTAAAACTTATGTCGATCAAATTAACCACCCGAAAGCGAGGAGCTGAGTGAAACGTTTGATGTATGGGTATGAAACGAAAGAGGAATGTAAGGCCCGTATCAAGTGGCGTCCTCATAGTCTCAACCCACGTCATTATCATTAATTATCTTACAGATAAATATATTTACAAGATGTAATTTGGGATAGAAAGTACACCATGTTCAACTGAACGTAGTTAAAACTTATAGAAGGTGTAGAGCTTAACGAACTAAACAAAAAGTTTAAAAAAAATTAGATAAATGATAAAAAATTAAACAATGAGACTTCAAACATGTTTTTCTCAGTAACTGTTAGTTTGCGACATCTGATTTCTTGAAACTTTTCGTTTAGTTTGATAGGCTCTACATACTCTATAACTTTGGACTACGTTCAGACTAACACGGTGTACATAGAAATTTGGATTTATTAGTAATGAGTTCACTTCACAATGGTCCATGATAACCCATAAGCAACATTCCCATTCTGTAGGCCAGTGGCCCAGGCTGACCAAGTAAGTCATGTCGATGTTCTTAGTTGTCCGGTTTAGTACACACATCAAAGGAAGGCGAGTATAGCAGTCTGCGCGTACCTACATACTGAATGTTTATATAATGGTGGCGGTCATATTGGCTTTGGTAAAATAGAGGCTTGAAATTAAAACTAAATTCTTTAATACAGAGCCAACTTTCCGCCCGCGGCTCCGTTCGCGTGGACTACACATTTGTACAGGGATCCCTTTTTCCAGGATGAAAAGTAGCCCATGTCACTCAGCTTATTAACTATATAGGATAATTGTGTAGTCCATGAGAGCGGAGCCGCAGGCAGAAAGCTAGTTTGAAAATAAAATATAGCCGATATTACTTGCTAATAATGCAACATTCTATAATTAAAAAAAATTAAAAATAATCATTACAATCCTATAAATGAAACGAACGCTACTCCACAGCTTTCGGTCGTTGTACCACCCCTATCTCGAGTAGAGGCAGCGCGTGATCCTTCGCGGGCGCGGTCGACAGCGGGGTGGTCGGCAGGGGGTTTCGGGTGTTCGTTGGGTGTCGATGGGGTGAAGCGCGGTGTGAGGAGGGCTCGTCCGGCGCGCCTTTCCTAGAACGTGCTCACGACAAAAAACGCGACGCTGACCCGCGTCCACTCGCCAACGCCGCCGGCAGCTACGGAGCTCACGGAGCTATGGTTTAAAATTGGATATGGCAAATCAGCAAGCGAAAAAAAAATCGTGTACCATAAAATTGTATTACGATGAAACTGTCTTTAATATAAACAGTTGATTAAACAAAACAGAAAATAATCGATAAAACAAATAAAACAAACTAGAACAACAACAAACAAAACAAAATTAATTTTTATAGGATCACAATAACAAACAACCATAATTTGGCTTACTCGTAACGAAATTCATGCTAATGCATTATTACATGGATGCAGCATTACCATAGATAATTTGTACACTGTCCGCTAATTTCTGTGACGAATCATCACATGACTCCATACTCCTAATCATCTTTTTTATAGCCTTTCTTTGTTTTTGTTTAAAAGACATTTGGCCAATACCTAGCTATAGTGATAACCGACCTATATGAAATGATGTATATCTATCTATGCCTAGACCTAAGCTAATTTAGACCAAGTTAACACATTGAAAAGTTTATTTACTTACTACAAAAATATTTTTTCGTCGTACTTTCTTTTTAGGAATAAAAATATATTATTAAATGTAATTGATGTAATACGTAATAAATAAATAAATATAAACACCTTAAATACCAAGGCCCACCTACTTGCCCTGGGGGAGGCCTAAGCCCCTGCAGTGGGGTAAAAATGGGCTAATGAAGTGAAGTGAAGTGAAGTGAAGAAATACCTTAAATAGTTTTGTAATCAAGATAGAATTTCTAAGCGATAGAAAATGTGAGCAAAATATCCGAGTCAGTGATCGGACAGACAATATACGGCATTATCAATGTTTTAAACAAACGTTTTATTAAATATTACGCATGAAATGTAACTCAAAATCTTTATTTTTTTGTCAGTACGAACAATATTATTTAGGTATTAATAATTGGCGTATTTTTGCTCTGCGGCGTATATTTATTATATATTATTAATACAATATTATATTATTTATTATTATTAGCGTATATATATATTTAATTGTTCACATTTGTGTTGTCACAACGCGGTATTTTTATGTACATCCATCATCACAGCTACATTAATAACATTCTACTGAGATTAATACTTGGGCCGTGAAACTTGTGTCCAACTGACACAAGATTATCGAAAGCGCTTTCACTCTGGTAAGGTAGAATGTGATATGATATCGCTTACTTTTTCGTATTTCGCCGGTTTAAAAGTTGGTCCGGCTCTAGACTTGGTGACAATACTAACAACGCATCTATCTATTTGCTAATAATAATTTATTAATAATATCATAGGAACTATTTTATGAAATATAATAATCTACTTTCTTGGCTTAGTAGCCCGGTGTACTAACGCGAGCGCTTGCCCGCCAATTCAGCAGAAAATATGTAGTGAAAATTCAAATTAAGAGAGAGTGAAGTGCCGCGCCGTCGTCCTGGTGAATAATATTAACTAGTCTTCCCGTATTCTGAGCTCATTTTTAGGGTTCCATGCCTCAAAACGAAAAATATAACTCTTACAGGATCAGTTTTCTGTCCGTTCGTCTGTCTGTCGGTCTGTCAAGATTTTTTTTTATCAGAAACGGATACAGGGTATGATGTTGATGTTTATATCAAATATTAAGATCTATGGTGCATTGGAGATGTACAAAATTCTAGCAAAAGTAAACGCAAATAAAAAATACGGCCATTTATGTAACATATTTTGATACTCGTAAACTCACTCGTCAAAATCTATGCCTAAGTTACTATCTGCCGACCTAGAATCATGAAAGTTAGCAAGAAGCGAAATCTAACAACATTAATAAAGGAAAAGTCTGAAAATCGATAGTTTTTAATAAACGTTAATTTCATTTAAACAATATTTTTTGCGATTAATCAGTACTAGTTTTGACTCGCGTGGGCTACACAGTTGTATCGAGATTGCTCTAAAGACACGACGCTCCAGGACATTTTGAGACTTTCTAGAAAATTCTGAAACTTAATCATTAAAAAATCTATGAACCTAATTTCATCAAAATCCGTTTAACCATTTTAGCATGAAGAACAATCCATCTCACAGGAATTTATGCATTTTACGGGATGAAATTTATCTTGTGTTATTCCAAGCCTTTACGCCCTATTTCATTAACATCCGTTCAACCGTTTTAGCGTGAGGAATAATCATCTCACAAGAATCGTGCCTTTTTCAAAGATAGTATTATCCTATGTCACTCTCCAGCTTATATATCTACAGTAAAAATGCATTGGAAGTATGGTATCGGACACAATTGATTGGTACAGTCCCTATAAAACGACGCTATATACCATATTTAGAACCACAGTTCTATCTCATCATCAGCCCATTTTACCCCACTGCAGGGGCTTAGGCCTCCCCCAGGGTAAGGAGGGGGTTTGGAGCTTAAATCCACCACGCTACTCCACTGCGGGTTGGGGATTGTAACGACCGCCATCTATTGACAGCGTCCGGGACCGACTGCTTAACGTGCTATCCGAGGCACGGAGTCAGTGATAGTTAATGTACTTAAGTCAGAAAAACTCATTGGTACACGCCCGGAATCGAACCATGGCCCTATGGCCTTATAAATTTGAGACAGGTTCGTTGCGCTCTGGGCTGTCACGACACTTACAGTCACAATTTCATCTATTTAAATGTTTCTTAATTTTTTTTAAAATAATTTAATTGATTATCGAATTATGGATGTATAAATAAACAACCAAACTAACAAATAATAAAATTAAAAATGTTATTTTTGGGTTTAGGGAAGCTTAATTAGTTGAAATCAATATCTTTTTCAAAAACTACGGAATTGTAGTATTATATATTACAGTTTACATTTAACATTATATATTTATCTATATTGTACAAGTATAGCTATGATAAGACGTCTATTGTCTAACCATTTCTTTGGCGAGGGGAATTAAATGGATATTCATGAGTATATCCAAGGCGTTATCATAATACTTTTTTTTTCTCATATATTATTAACTATTGTTATTTATTACCTGGTTTGTGTTTTCATGTGTTCTTTCTTCTTTGAGTTTTGGTTTGTCTGTTTATTTTATTGTTATGTGTAAGGTGCTACTTATGTCTCAATTTGTGGAAACTTGTTTTGCCTTGTTACAACATCCATCACCGTGTTTTTTTTTTCTTAAGGCTCATATTTTAGTTGTAATTAGTTATAAGTTTTCCTTAAAAAATATTAAAATTAAAAAAAAATCTATAAAGATTTTTACTTTATCACAGTTTTATAACGATGTTATGTTACTAAAATCAGGTAGACCGAGTTTTACTTATTTCTGAAGCAACTTTAAATAATCGAATATTGATATTATTGAACCAAAAAATTATATGTTGCAGTAAAATACATAAACTAGAGCTTTTAATAAATATAAGATACAATTTAAATTACAAATATTAAGTCTATATATACAGTCTAAAAAGTTAAAAAT
This sequence comes from Luffia ferchaultella, assembly GCA_949709985.1. NCBI lineage: Eukaryota > Metazoa > Arthropoda > Insecta > Lepidoptera > Psychidae > Luffia > Luffia ferchaultella. The sequence goes on from OX453256.1 coordinate 17,617,857, forward strand.
AGCCAGTCCCTGGCGAACCCGACGCAAAGGTTCCTATAACGCTCGCAGCATTACCGTGTTGTATTGCTATGGCGAGCCTCCGCATCAGAAACGACCCCAAGCGGGAGTCACTTGATGCTCCTCATTAAATTTCTGGCCTCGAGGCTCCAACAACCCATCGTCTCCACAGCAAAAGGAACGAAGATATAGGATTTTGCTAAGATTGTGTATTGATTGTGTTTCAGACGGCCGCGGACTCAGCGGCCGCCCCAGCCACACGATTTCAATTGTTCAAAATACGATAGTTTTACTTCGCTTAACTATAAAAAAAATCAGAATTTCATATACAATTCGATTATTTTTTAAATTTATTTAAAACTAAGCGATCATTCCTTTTAAAAGGTAATGTCTAATAAAAGGTTTTTTAATTAGGATGGATGTCTATGGTTACTTTTTGAAATAAATAGAGTTCATTTTATCCTGTCAAGACCTGTCAAAGCGCGAAGCTAGCCTAATTGTAGGGACGATACGACCGACGACAAGTGCCATCGGAAACTTTTTATTCCCATCCCATAAGGTGTTTCACGAAAAAAAAAAATAACATGGATTATTTTCACTGTTTTTCTTTTACTTTTCTCAATTTCAGGAATTTAAGACAAAGAATTTGAAAATCATCGCTCCGAGCACATCACATCATTCCAAGCATCGTTCAAAGACAAAAGGGAAAACGATACACATAAAGTTATTATCCAGAGGCATATCAGCCCATTATGCCCCACTACAGGGCCCTAGGCCTCCCCTCGGGATGAAGGTGCTTGAAGCTTAATCCACTACGCTGCTCCAGTGCGGGTTAGTGGGTATTAACGACTGCCATCTGATAACGGCAACCCGGAACCGACGGCTGCCGTGCTCTCCGAGGCACGGAGTTAGTGATAGTTATGTACTTAAGTCAGTGAAAAATCATTTGTACATGCCCTGGGATTCGAATCACGGCCATGTGAACAAGAAGCGGGATTGTCACCACATGCCTATCACGAGGTATAATTATTATACCTTCTCAAAGACGGAACTTTAAAAATGTCTAATTAAAAATAAAAGTTATATCTTTGAACACTTCGTGAACTCGAAAATCTCACTTACAATCGGAACAAAATCGTGAGTAATTAACAAAGTTTCCATGTTTCAGCAACAGGTGGCGCGATTCTTTTAAATTTTACTGAACTTTCATCTCCACCGCCCCTATACCTGCGAGTTGCCCCTATTACGTTCTTCACACTTTAATATTTTTAATTCGACATTCGTACAATGATACCTCAATGCATTCATTCGTATTGTTTCGTTGACTATTTATTCTTGCTGTTTCGATTTTCAGGTTACGCACCATATCATCATCATCAGCCCATTTTACCCCACTGCAGGGGCTTAGGCCTCCCCCAGGGTGAGAAGGCGGTTTGAAGCTTAAATCCACCACGCTATTCCACTGCGGGTTGGAGATTGTAACGACCGCCATCTATTGACAGCGTCCAAGACCGACTGCTTAACGTGCTCTCCGAGGCACGGAGTCAGTGATAGTTAATGTACTTAAATCAGAAAAACTCATTGGTACACGCCCGGATTCGAACCATAGCCCCATGGGGCCTTATAAATTTGAGACAGGTTCGTTGCGCTCTGGGCTATCATGACACCGTATAAAGCATGTAAAATGATGCCCAGTGGCAACGCAATGTTTTGTTCTGACTCACATCACGTCCGTCGTCGTCTGTACAATGAACAACACGAGTTAAGAATGCTGGCCTTCACACGCGCAGTGATTTATCTTAGGTTAGGGTCTGTGGGGCAGTAAAAAGTGAGGTCATGATAAGCTATTAGCATGCTCGAAATAGTTCCTCCGTCTGCCAGTCCCGTCACACCTTACTTCCTACCGGTGTTCCCAGGCGTCCCGATTGTTGTGGGACGTCTCGATTTTAGAGTTCTAATTAAATGTCCCACACGGGACGCCAGTTGCCCCTATTATTACGTGAAAGTAAATCGATGCGTGAAAGTTCGATCGAAACCTAATAGAAATCTAGTTGTTTACAGCTGGCCCATTCACTGAACGCAACGTAAACTGAATCGAAACAATTTGAAATTGCAAAATTATTGGTGCAATTCAATAACGACCGCTTAGCCCAGTGGGTAGTGACCCTGCCTACGAAGCTGGAGGTCCTGGATTCGAATTCCTGGTCGGGTCAGTATTGTAGCGCTGGCTAGTTGCAAGCCAGACGTTCGATTAAAATACATGTATGTGTTAGGAACACGAGCCCGGGATGGCTCGCCCTTTTTTACAGAGATAAGTCTGGGGTGTACCAAGATCACGATACGAATATATGTTTATTTGTGTTATTGTAATCGCGTTTACGAAATTACGAAATACAAAGTCTTTTCCTTTCAGCATTCATATCTTTCATTTCAGCTCTATTAAGCTACGAACCCAAACAAACACAATTAATAGAAGAGTAAAATTCATACAAAGAGATATATAAAAATATACTCTCTACAGTATTTATACAATGAATATTGACACTGGTACCGGGTCTTGGTTGTTATATGTATGTGGTGTCTTCGCTTGGTACCCAAAAACAGGAGCTAATGCTTAGTTTGGGGCCTAGACGTTGTTGTGATGTATACGTTATTATTATTATTAATTTTTATTTTGAGTCATGTATGGACATTCGTAAATTTTTGAAAGACAAGAAAGATATATTACAACTGGTAATATCGTCTGAAAAGTATCAAAGAACATAAAATTATTATGTTTATTATTTTTTTATTAATCTGTGTGATGTTTGTGTTTTTTTAGTATCAAAAAATTTACCGGCATATTTATAATAAATTTAGCATGATTATAAAACTAACAAGCAAATAATAAATTGTTCGTACTTTTTTTTCCTTTTTTGTCCCGTATTCTTCAACGAAATCCCGAATTTTCATATTTTTATATACTAATCCCCATTTAAGCGAAAAAATATATGTTAACACTGCATCCTACCGACAAACAGAAACTAAATATTCCACTGCCGCGTGAAGCCCATCATTCTTAACTCGTGCCGCTATCATGACTTCTAAACGATTAGTCATTTATAGTCTAAGAGCCGGTGGGAGATCGACCTTCACCGATCTGATAACCAGATGAGACATATTTTTTATCAAATATAATTTATAAACAAATATGCCTTTAATTACTTGCCTATCTGAAAGTGCTCATGGCTATTTTTAATTAAATTAACTTTAATCGATTTTTTTCATCACTTTCATTCTTTTGATAACCAAATGAATTTTATTTCACTGTTAGTTTTTAACACACAGAATATGCCTCAGTAGGCTTGCCTACTCATTTTTGTGTATAGCTATCTGGCAAGCCGATGTAAACAGGTAACTCAATATAGGTGACTCCATCGTTCTGCTAACTTATCGAAAGTTATATCAAATTTTAGATAATTTTATTATAAAATCAGTCATATAGACTTGCCTGCAAAAAATCATACTTAAAGCACTATTGCCTAGCTAATAACTTTTAGAGTTTTAGCCATCTGATAGGTGCGAGAGAGAAAGTAGAGCGTCCGAAGTCCGTGTGGATGGCTAGATAGATACTAGATGAAGCGGATATTTTCATAAATGAAAAAATGCAGGCTGTTCAAGAGTTTACCGCTCAAATGTATAGTTTAAAAAATTGCACTAGTGTGAATAACGCCAGGTTTTGCATTTTTACGAAAATTTATTCCGAAAAAGAAGATAATGAGCACTTTCTGAAAAAAGTAAAAAGCTATGACTCTAACAATTTGCCACCATGCTGGTCTTCTTTAACTCAAAAAATTTAACGAACCATTTATGTCAATTCTATGTGGCTTCATGCGACTGATCAAGATTGCTTAGAATTGCGCCCTGAAAACTGTGGTTGGCTCATAGAAGATGATCATTTTAAACCAATTGGATTTGTTGGGGACCAAACACCCTTGAAAATTGATGACATCGCGCAAGTCATGGATAATGAAGATGGAGAAGAATTAGAATCTGATAATCAGTATTCAACTTCCGATGATTCAGATAATGAATAATAAAAATAACAATAAATATTTGAATTTCATTTTTTTATGTATTTTTTATGTTTTGTAATAAACGGTTCTAATAACATAAATGTATAAACTTTTTTTTCTATATAGATTAATTTTTTTTATTTTTTATACTAATATTTTAAAAGTAACACTTATTCTTTCCCGCTTTACGGCATTTATTTCATTTAAAATAATAAATAAATTATTCTCTATTTAATCTTAAATAAAAAATATAGTTTTTTTTATAATTTTTTAATTTTACAATTTAGCTTTATAATGATAAAAAGTTTTGTGGAATTAGTTTTTTTTTATTTATTTATCAATATATTAATATAATAAAATATTAATATATTAACTTATTTATTTTTGAGTTTTGCATAGCTGTAAGTACGTATAGTGTGAAATAATATAAAAATTGTGATCGAAATTAGTTATAATAAATTGGAGTTCAAAATTAATGACAAGTGTAAACAAATGCTGTCTCTGTCACTCACATGTACACGAGCATGCGCACTCGGATACATTCAACGGTCAGGTAACTTGCAGCTGCTATGTTGTGTCCTGTTCTACCACACGGACTTCGGATGCTCTACTTTCTCTCTCGCACCTATCAGATGGCTAAAACTCTAAAAGTTTTTAGCTAGGCAATAGTGCTTTAAGTATGATTTTTTGCGGGCAAGTCTATATGACTGATTTTGTAATAAAATAATCTAAAATTTGATATAACTTTCGATAAGTTAGCAGAACGATGGAGTCACCTATATTGAGTTACCTGTTTACATCGGCTTGCCAGATAGCTATACACAAAAATGAGTAGGCAAGCCTACTGAGGCATATTCTGTGTGTTAAAAACTAACAGTGAAATAAAATTCATTTGGTTATCAAAAGAATGAAAGTGATGAAAAAAAATCGATTAAAGTTAATTTAATTAAAAATAGCCATGAGCACTTTCAGATAGGCAAGTAATTATAGGCATATTTGTTTATAAATTATATTTGATAAAAAATATGTCACATCTGGTTATCAGATCGGTGAAGGTCGATCTCCCACGGTCTCCTCTACTATTAAAGTCGTAATTTTCCACAAGTATAGATTCATTCCCTAATATCTTTTTCCTGTTACCTACATCGCCTGCGCATTTTACGCTATTGTTATGAAGTTTTTCACTAATTTAGATAGTGGTGTAATATAAAATAAGGTTGTTTTTTATTCTTATAAATTACTACAAAACGCTGCCAAAAAAATTCAAGCGGCGAGCGATGTCTCAAGAACCCAGAAGGGACCCAGATAAAATAATACAGGCATTGTACTCCGACCGAGGGGGCGCAGTCCGAAATGGTGGTCGGATCAGGTGACCGAACATCTGGATGTTCCGATCAGCACAACCCTCCACTACGCGGTAGACCGAAACAAATGGAGGAGGATTGTGGATAGAATGCGTCGGCGAGGTCAAGATCCTCGATCCTGAGGAAGCGATCAAGAAGAAGACTCCGACGCAATTGACACAACTGACGACACGTCTGAATTGCCATCCTCTGCTATCGCTTGGAATTAGCGTCCAATCGATAATTTTATTATTAAAATAACCATAGACTAAATAAAATGTACAGCAGCGTTTGATTTTAATAAAGTCAGAAATGTCGCTTCACAGTACCGAAAATGTCAAACGCAATTTCGCGGGAGTGAAGTCCGGCGCACGGGGACCTCGCGTACTGAAACTCGCCGTCTTGCACCAGCTAGCTAGAGTATGAGTGGTTAGACGGTAGACGCAGAAGAGGGCTTCAAGTCAATTCGTACTTTTATGATTATAACCATGGAGATATTAACGTTGTTTTAGCGCGCGGCGCCCTATGGAATAAACATAAAACAATTTTTGTATGACAACACTCATGTTGCCAATGTTCGGAGGGACGATTTAAGCAAGCTTGCGATTGCGACAAAACAAAACCAGCGTCGGGTGACAAAATGAGACTGCCGTCATAAAACGTCATATTAGAGAGTAAATTCCGATTTCACTGAACTTATTTTATGCTTCCTCCATTGGACATTTGTGCGAAAACGACGTTCATATCTCAATCACGTTACCTAATTATAAACTTAATTTTGTACGTTCGAGATTACACGGGCATCCTTATCTAATACACATAAAATTTTGTATTACAACGAAATCATATGACAGAGAGAGAAACATGGACTCTCACGGCAGGACTGGTTCACAAATTTAAAGTCGCTCAGCGCGCTATGGAACGGGCTATGCTCGGTATTTCTTTGATGGACAAAATCAGGAATACTCAAGTCCGTCGAAGAACTAAAGTTATCGACATAGCCGAAGTGATTAGCGAGCTGAAGTGGCAATGGGCTGCTCACATTTGCCGTAGAACCGACAACCGATGGGGTAGACGGTTCTCGAGTGGAGACCACGTACCGGGAAGCGAAGCGTTGGACGCCCCTTGGCCAGGTAGACTGATGACCTAAAGCACCATACCGCGGGCAATTGGATGCGGAAGGCAGAGGACCGTGTGTGGTGGCGAGCCTTGGGAGAGGCCAATATCCTGCAGTGGAGAGACACGGGCTGATGATGATGATGATAAGACAGACATTCTCAAAGTTCATTGTCTTGGAATAATTGTCACACTACACTACGCATTGCAACTGAAAATAAATTTTTCGTATAGGTACAGTTACGATCAAACTTTATGGAGGGTCCGAAAGTATAGGAACAAGTCGCGTCGCAGTAACCAGTTTTAGGTGTAACGAGACGCAGTAGAGCGAGGAGTATATACCTACTTACCTGTTGTATCTGCGCAAGCACGCTTAAAGAGTTGTATTCAGATCCGCCATAAAGTTTGACGCGATCTGGACCCGCCTACTTTATTCGCTGGTTCTTCTGTGTTAATATTGTGAAACATCGATGGCTTTACTCATATTACTGTGACGGTTTGTTGCAGCATATATTTTTATTTTAACTGTCATATATAATAATTACCCCTCTGTAGTATGTTGTCAATGTGTCAACTCGATTTAATTTTAAAATAATCGTCCACCAGAATGTATTGCGATGACATAAAATTTCAACCGCCAGTAGCTGTTTCCCAGTATAGTCATCGCGTTACACAGCGTAAGCTCGGCGCGCACGTACGCATTATGTGATTCAGAGCGTTATCTACGGCGCTGTGCGCGGGCGCAGGCGGACAAAAAACCCGCGCAGCTGCGTGCGACCGCCGCCGCCGCCGCGCCGGGCGATCCGCGATAGCGTTCCTTCGATCTCGTTGAAAAGGTCTTAAGTCTTGTTGCTATATTTTTTTACGTATAAACAAAAAATAATTTAGAAAAAAAAAATATAATTTTTAATTGCTTGTGCTATTAATTTTTTTTTTTAAATTGCTAATCTACAAGATTGCGTCTTGTGATTTTTGTTTTTTATAGAAATATGTTTAATTTATTTAAACAAAAACTGTGATTTTTTTATTGATATCTACAAAAATGTCGAAAGTACATATTTTTTAAAACAGGTAAATAGTGTTATATACGTAATTTGCTTGTCTTACTATGGGCTAACGTGGGTCTTTTCTACGTAGCGCGCACCGAGTGACGTAATGAGTTAATCGTAAATACATAAATTTTGATTTGTCGTATTTTCAGTAATAATCGGAAGTTTTCAAAAATACAAAAAGTGTGACAAACAGTTGATTATACTCTAACGTGTGAAATAGCGTACTAAAAGTTGCACTGATTATTTGTAAAAGTGTCATTTATCTATCTACGCAAATGTTAGCGCTACTACATACGATTTTTTATTTAGTAACAGATTTAGCCGGTTTTGGCAGTCGGACCGTTGGGGCGCCGCGCCGCCGCCGGTGAGTCACGCGCCGCGTCGGCCGCCCACATCACGCTAATGACTGCCGCCCGTCGAGAGGTCAGATGGAGTGGAGAGAGAGCTGTACAAACCAAGGGGACACGACCGAGTTTAGAGATCGTATATGGACTTAGAAACGAAATTCCAGCTATTGATATTTCAATCCGATTGATAAAACAGTATAGGTAAGTCGTTCTAAACTCATCGAAGATGTGAATGTCACATTTAGATCACACAGGTTTTCTTTGGAATACCTTACCCACAGACAGCAATGTATAATATACTCCTAGATAATGAAGACAATAATAATTTTCTGATAGTCGTGTTGCTGGATTAGTGGAAAAGAGCAGCTAGCATAATTGCAGGTGTACCTACAGTGTATTTGTTCCACGTTGTTTTATAAAACCCTGTCACGTGAGTGTCGGTTAATGCATAAGGGTAGGCTGCTGTAACTACGCCAATAGTAAAAACGTATTACAACAATGTCGTAACTTCGTACTGCGTGCTATCGTTATGGATTTTTCCAGATTTTTTGCAACAGTGGTTCAAGACTTAGAGAGAAGGACATGTTACCCACATATGTAAAAAACACTTTATGTTCGCCGAATAATTCGTAACCGTTATGTAAATTTAAAGAAAAATGAGCTTCATATTGAATTTCAATTTTATAAGTTTCAATTTATAAGATGAATATTAATACTGGCACCGGGTCTTGGTTGTTATATGTATGTGGTGTCTTCGCTTGGTACCCAAAATACAAGCAAATGCTTAGTTTGGGACCTAGACGTTGTTGTGATTGTATGTGTTATTATTATTATTATTACAGCGTGACGTCATCGGGTGGAATTATGAGTTTAGCCATTGCCGTTGCAAATTTATAATTAAAAATAATGACACTATTACTACTAATGACGGTTCTGAGACTAACATTGTTTTTATAACTTTGCAACGGCAATGGCTAAACTTATAATTCCACCCGGTGACGTCACGTCATATAAAATTTCTCTTATATAATATATATAAGAATACCGATCTAAAAAAAATTTGATTCAAATAAATTTCTTAAAATAGCCTATTCTTTCGAAATTAAATATAACGGACTTTAGTTCAAAAATTTGGGAATGGTCAATTGGACATTCAAATTATCAACAATTAAAAATAGTTAAGTAACCTATTTTCACCCTGCATTCTATGAGTGTGGTAAGTCAAACTCTAAAATTTTTGTTTTTAAGATATGCATTACTGCATATTCATTGTTATCGCCATAATCAATCATTTTATATACACTGTCCAATTATTATTTTTTTATCGAAATTGTATCACTAACTATGACCGAAATTTTCATGTCCTGACGATGACCAACGTAAATTATTTATGTTTAATTAAAACTGCATAAATATTTTTTTTTAATGGACACTGATTGGCCTAGTTGTTTTATATGAAATAGTTTTCTAAATAATAATAATAACGTATACATGACAACAACGTCTAGGCCCCAAACTAAGCATTAGCTTGTGTTTTGGGTACCAAATGAAGACACCACATACATATTATAACAACCAAGACCCGGTACCAGTATCGATATTCATTATATAAATACTGACCCGACCTGGGATTCGAACCCGGGACCTCCAGCTTCGTAGGCAGGGTCACTACCCACTAGGCTAAGCGGTCGTCACAGCTCGCAATAGATCGTAACAGCGAAAGATTTAAAAAATAAATCATGATTAACAAAATTATGAATGTTTATAATGTCCTGTTGGAGAGAGAGGGAGAGCGATATTGCACGGCGTACTTAGCTGTGACGTCAAGCCATTTAAAATAATGTTAAAAATCGTTTTGCAAGAAAGAGACAGAGATAAAAATTTAATAGCTTATAATTTCCATATTCTTGAACCGAATATAATTATGTTTATAAATTTTGTTATCTTATAAAATCTATTTTTATATTTTCTCGATAAATATAATATACTAGCGACCGCCCGCAGCTTCGCTTGCGTAGACTACAAATTCCTGTTATAGGTACTATTAACGTTCGAGATGGTTTATACGTACTTTTTGCTGGAACCAATTTTGGTCACACCCATTCAAACTTTCAATCTTCATTCCTCTTCCACCCTTTAAAAAACCGATACAATTTTTCATCTCCCGTTTCCCACTCTTAAAATGTGAAAATCTAAAAATCCTGAAACACGTCATTATTTAAGTCCCTCCATTCCCATCCTTAAGTTTGAAATTTCTAAAAAAGCCTTTCTTAACTTTATAATGCTCAAGTTATAAAATAAACTTATGTTCCAAATTTAAGCTTCCTAGACTTAGTACTTTCGGCTGTACGTCAGACAGATAGACAGACAGACAAACACAAAAAGTAGCTTATGACACTCTTGACAACCTTCTTTCACATCTGCAAAGTTTCATTAAAATCTGTTCAGCCGTATTGGAAATTAGCTCGAATAGATAAAATTTAATTACAGATAAACAGACGGACAAACAAACAGACGTACAGACAAACAGACGGACAAAAAGTAGCTAATGTCAAATCTCTTGACAACCTTCTTTCCCGTCTGCAAAGTTTCCTTAAAATTTGTTTAGCCGTTTTGGAGATTAGCTCAAATAGACAGATACACGTACAGACAGACAGACGGACAAAAAGCAACATTTGTTAGTTTTAACGACCTTCTTTTCATATTCATTGATGTTTCATTTAAATAGGTTTAGATATATGGACGTACAGATAGACATACAAAAAGTTCTGTATGTCACATATGGAAAGGGTGTAGTCAAAAGATTACATCCTGTTATATGCGTAAAGTTTCATCAAAATCGGTTAAGTCGTTTTGGCCGAAGCCGATTTGCTCGAATAGACAGACAGTTCGTTTTCATGTATATAGCCTATAACTCTCCGCTAGAATCAGGCTATCAAAGGCAAAAAGAATTTTTCAAATCCGACTGGTAGTTTCAGAGATTAACAAATTCAAACAAACAAACGAATGAACGAACGAACCAACTAACAAACAAACAACAAACAAACAATCAATTAATTATTCAATCAATCAATCAATCATTAAATCAATCAGTGCGCGCGACGGAAACTCTCAAAAGGAATAATTTTTCCCGTTTTTGCAACATTTTTCATTGATGCTCCACTCCTATTGGTCGTAGCATGATGTAGTATAGCCTATAGCCTTCCTCGATAAATGGACTATCCAACACAAAAATAATTTTTCAATTTGAACCAGTAGTTCCTGAGATTTGCGCGTTTAAACAAACAAACGAACGAACGAACAAACGAACGAACGAATGAACAAACCAACCCACCAACCAACCAACCAACCAACCAACAAACAAACAATCAATCAATCAATCAATCAATCAATCAATCAAACAATCAATCAATCAATCAATGAATCAATCAATGAACCAATCAATCAATCAATCTATCTATCAAACAAACAAACAAACAAACAAACAAACAAACAAACAAACAAACAATCAATCAATCAAACAATCAATCAACCAATCAATCTATCAAACAAACAAACAAACAAACAAACAATCAATCAATGAATCAATCAATCAAACAATCAATCAATCAATCTATCAAACAAACAAACAAACAAACTCTTCAGCTTTATAATAAGTATTTCTATTATGTAGATTAATAGATTATAAGATAATAAGAAAATAAGATATTACTAAAAACCGTATCAAAGTCTATTGGTTTGGAAGTAAAAAGACGAACAGAGGCAGACAGCGAATTTATTTTCTCCCGCTATAGTTTTCATATTTCGATAAAAACTGCTAAGATATTAATTTAAATTGTGTGGTGTAAAGGAAAATCATAATATGCATGAAATGCTTAAGACAACTAACGTATTTAATTTGATAAGGATTAATATCAAGTTTAAAAAACATCTTCGCAAATAGTTCATAATGTTAGAACAAATTTGATTGTCATAAAAAAGGTTATAGTAAGTTAACCTTAAAAGATACACATATGCTGTCGCGGACTTTTGGTTAGAACTTTCAAAGGGGAACAATTCCGTAATACATAATTTTTGGTTAACATCAACCGTTTACGCAGCGCACGCGACGGAAGCTCTCAAAAGGAATAATTTTTCCCGTTTTTGCAACATTTTTCATTGATGCTCCACTCCTATTGGTCGTAGCGTGATGTAGTATAGCCTATAGCCTTCCTCGATAAGTGGACTATCCAACACAACTATAATTTTCCAATTTGAACCAGTAGTTCCTGAGATTTGCGCGTTCAAACAAACAAACAAACAAACAAACAAACAAACAAACAAACAAACAAACTCTTCAGCTTTATAATATTAGTATAGATTTAATCAAATACGAAGGTATTTGTATTTATTTATTATATTATTTTGTATTTATGTGAGTCCAATTGAGTCTGTACTGCTAATTGAGCTGCGCTGTACTGTAGAGCTAATTGTATTTAATAGAAATATTTTGACATGAATCGAATTTTATAACTCAAAATTAAATTATTGATATAAAGATTTGATCACCTTAATATGCTTGGTTGTTATAATATAGCGTTTCGTATAAGCTACGTCTCCCTTAGTTTAGTAGTTATTAACATAGTTTTTTTTCCCTTGTTACTATAACCAATATAGAACTACGCAGTAGAAAATAAATATCTATAAAGAATATAACAATTCTGTAGATACAGTTATTATCAAACAAAAACGATAACATGATATTGGTAGTCTACTGTAGTAGAAGATTTTTCAGTTATTAAAAAAAATAAAAACTATAAATCAATTATAAAAATAAACAAATATAATTGCTAATACCCGTTTCTCCTCTGTAAAAGACATCAACGCTGTTCCCGGAAATAGATAACGCTTTAATAAAAACATATTTCTAATGAAATAATTATCCAATCCGATTATAATATCAATCATATATTTGTAATACTTGATGTTTTGACAATGATAATTTACTGAAATGAGTCATTATTTTTTTATTTTTCACTATTATGTGAATAGATATTATTTACCAAAAATGCCAGAATAAATATTGTTTGCAAATCTCTCATTATTTTCTCTCATATATATACAAATTTTTGTTAAGTCTTTGGGTATACGAAAAAAATATGAATTTACGTAAACTGCTAAATAATAGATATCCAGGCGTCCTGTAGTATTAATACTTTTGTAAATATTTTGTTGTACTATACATTGCTGCTTTAAAGAGAGGATAACTGAAAGTCATTGTTATTTAGAAGTCAATGTATATCATTCTTAGGTCAAAATACGAAAAATTGTTGGTTAGTGGTTACAGAGAACACCCACGCGCAGACCTTTTCGCTTTGACGTACTTTGGCAAAATATTGCAAAGTACACTGTACAAAATTATCGCTAAATAATAATTTAAATTAGATTTTATTGTTTCCTAAATTATATATTATTGAGAAGTATTTCTTTAATAATAATTATGTAAAATAATTATTATCTAATATATTAATGTTTTATATTACATTATTTAGGTATATAAAATGTGTGTTGTCACTAGCAATATCTCATTGATGCAAAAATTTACTTTTACATTAAAATATGAATTATTACTGTATTATTAAATATTATTTTATTTTTACAGCCGTAATGTATACTCGTTGTAGGTACTTGTTATGAATAATTCTCACGAAAATGTCAACTTAAACAAATAATAATAATAACGTATACATCAAAACAACGTCTAGACCCCAAACTAAGCGTTAGCTTGTGTTTTGGGTACCAAGCGAAGACAACGCATACAATAACAACCAAAACCCGGTACCAGTATCAATATTCATCATATAAATACTGACCCGACCTGGGATTCGAACCCGGGACCTCCAGCTTCGTAGGCAGGGTCCCTACCCACAAGGCCAAGCGGTCGTCACGTCAAATGTGTAGAGGCACTTTCTTTCTGTGATAAATATTTGAGAGTATCATAAAAGTACGAATTGACTAGAAGCCCTCTTCTACGTTTACCGTCTAACCACTCATACTCTAGCTAGCTGGTGCAAAATGTGGTGCGCGCCGGTCTTCATCCCCGCGAAATCGCATGACATTTCTGACTATTAAAACCAAACTCTGCTGTCAAATTTATTTACTCTATGGCGAGGATCTCATGTCACAGTCATGTAACGAAACATTTCGAGGCGTCTTTTTATAGGTTTAATCTATACAAGCTTATATGTTTGTTTAATAATAGAAATATAATAGATTAGATTCATATTACATTTGCTCTTCGGTCGGTAGTACTCGGTAACGACCACCAGGAATCCATCAAGGCGTAATGTCGAACAAAAATAAAGAAGCATTCGATGTCGTGTCGATCGATCGGAGCTATATCCGTTCGGATCGCCGCGCTGCCGCCGCCCGCGCCCACTGCGCCGCGGCCGCGGTGACGCAACGTTGCAGGCGCATAGCGAGTCGCGTGTTATGTAACTTTGTTCGACAATATACTGTGAACGCTTTTGTTTATATTATTCTTCTATACTCTTGAACTAAATCTGTTGATATTTGAAAACGTGGTTAAGTAAATTTTATCAAATCGAATTATTTTTCAAACACATGCGGGTGATTAAAACATGTGGGTGGGTGAGAATTTAAAATCAGTTTTATACCCTTAAAAAAATATATGTGGCACTAACACCTAGAAACTGAAAAACAAAAATTAAGGCAACTATCCTAATTCAATTTAGTCGCTTAATGGCCATTTCTCCCAATCCACGTTGCACAAGCGTATTTCAAACGTAACTCATTACAGATAGCTATACATATTTATGTGTACATAAAGGTACATACATTATAACACTCAGTGTGAAAGATGATACGGAGCGTATGATCCAGAAAGAGAGGTTATAAAACTAAGAAGTTTCGATTTCGATTTCGTCTATCCACAATGACACATAAGCATATGTGTCACCCCAGATCGATTTCCGAACGCCGTGAAATGTGAAGATGCCTTATCCTTATATTTTTCTTTAAATTACATTATATGTATATTATTATCTCTGGATAGGTAAATTAATAAATTAAATAATTCGGTCGTCATATAAAACCGAAATCTAATAAATATATTGTAATAAAAAAGAAACTATGAATTTTAGATGTCTCGCGTCTAGGTGATATACAACGTCTAACTCAACTCTATCTCTGTTGTTTGCGACTGTGAGCAAGCGCGAGATATCTGACTTTAAAATAAATAATTAGAATGTTTATTATAAATAAAGCCTCCGAGAAAGCATAAAGAGTAACAATATTAATTGCATTTAAAATCAAGGCATACCTTATTCACTAAATTCATTCACATTTATTAGATGCACCTTGTTTTAGTGGATAGATAATAAGTCGGCCGCGAGTCGTTGCGCTGAGTGGCTCGTCGAGCGAGGTCATTCGCGGACCGAGTTCGCGTTTTGCTTCGTTCGCGGGCGCGACATCACGCGGTGTACACGTGACACGCTTCATTGGACATTTTATTCGGATTGCTAAGTCTCCTTTGTTTGCCACGTGAACAACCGAACCGAATAATCAAACGTGAAGATAGATACGAAGATATTAGCCGTGCTGACATCTTCGTATCTATCTTCACGTTTGATAGTATTGAACATACGTTTACTATCATGTTATCGATCAATAAGTATAACTATGATCTCTTTTAGAGTCGTCATTCGAATCAGCATTTGATAAGAACGCGTAAATAATACGCATGTGGTAATTTATTATCACGAGAATATTTTATGGCGTAAAGATAGCAAAACAACACGCGTTTCAACAGTAAATAGTACCTACGTGAATACGATTATGACAAAGGGTAGTTTCTTCACGGGAATCGCTTTAGACGCATCTTTCGGACTACCTTCTCTATATTTGAATTCGGCGTAATACTCTCGGGATGAAGACAACAAAACTAAACAAACGGGTCAGGTCGGCGGTTGACAGTTTAAAAGCGAGCACGGCGCGTGAAGCAGGGCGGGTTGGCGGGGCCGCGGCCGGGATCAAGGAAGCGTCCGAACGCCTATTAATAGTCCGGGCAGCGGATAATCAATATTCGGCTCGTGCAGACGTAGCACCGCGTTTCCCAGAAGCCGCGAGTGTCGGCGTAAATTCGGGGACAGAGTACCCCTCCCGCGCCGCGCCGCATCCCATAAATCTCCCGGAGGCCGCTCACCGCGCCGCCTCTTTGTTTTTTCCCCCGGCGGCGGCGCGCCGTAATAAGATCGCGAGCCAGGTATAGATAGGGTGGTGGTAGAGGCAAACGCTGAGCGCATCTGCGCCCTGCCTACACGTGTTAAAAAAGCGTAACCGACAATGAATAATAGAAACGTGATTTCGCCTGCCGATGAAAGATACATAAGTTTATGACAAAGAAGCGTAGAACAGAAGCTATGACATAATCGGAATACATAGTTGAGCATGAAAATGAAATCACGTGCATTGTACTGTGACTAGAACATAAGGTCCTTGATATGAGATGTCCAAAACTCTATGATTCTATTGAATCCAGTTCAGCTAAACTGCGTGTCAAACGTACCTATAATAGTAAAGCTATTCCAAAGGCAGGCATAAGAGGTGGAATATGGACGAAACATGACATGCGTCAACGAGACATGTAAAAAGAAAGTCTGTAGTTACCTACCTAGCAACCTACCTACCGATGTAGATATACCTACTACTAGGCATACATCAACGAACTAGATAAAGCGAAACCTTTTGGAAAGACACTTAGAGGTTCCTTTAAAAATACGGATGACGTCAGCCTGTCGATCGAGTCGAAGCGAGCCAACCTCGGAGGCAATTAACCGTCGCGATAATCGACGCACTAACTCACTCGCGGCTCGTTAACTTTCTACGAGTTGTGGGCAGCGAACGGGTACCGACACCGAATATATAGGCACCGATAGTATGGCGACACTCTCATCTAAGTGTGTGTATGTTTGTCTCGTAAGTCTTTGGGTGTATTCACTCCGTAGAGTGTACGATTAAAATACTAATTGAAATGTCACCCCGCATTGAGGACAGCGGGGTAGCGGGTCGCGGGTAAGGTGTCCAATTCCATACGCTTTCGTAACGCCACCGTTGCCCGTTATGGAAGCTGAGCTCGATATTGTTGAAGATGTTTGTCTTGAAAAAATACTGCCAAACTAGATTCAACCAAAAATAAATACTGAAATTAACTTTTATGCGGTCGTTTTAAAAAACTATGAAAATGCGTTAATATCATTACGTTTCGTACAGCCATATTGAAAGTTAAATTAATTAAACTAGTTTAACTAACGTACAGCTCTCTTTCCTATAAACAAACGAACGGTATATTTGGGGTAAGTTTTTTATTTATGTTCCTTACAGCTACGTTTTTGTACTTTTTTAATATTATATTTTACAATTTTGGATTGCGCGAGCGTATCGTGAAGCGACCGCAAATATAGCATTCAAAACGAGATAGCGCACGTGCACCGCCAGTTAATGACCCTGACCAAGCGAAAATAAGTCCTATCGTAACAACCACGAACTAACCCGAACGAGCTTCGCTGCCGAAAGCAGCGCGACGACGTCATCACTAGCTGTCAACTAGATAGTTCGCTCTATCTATTTGTCAACGTCATTTAAATTATGCATTGACGTATTAATTATAATGTCTATTAATAACGAAAAAAGCAAATTCTCAGACCTAATCTATATACTTTTTCGAAAAAAAATTTTTTTTTTTTTGTGTGTAAGTACATTTATCTCAAGAAATACTGTGCTTACAATTTTTACCAAATTATAATTTCTTGGGTCATAAAGATTGTTTTAAATGAGGTAACATTTATTTCAAGAAAGAACGGTGTAGTGAACGCATACTCAAGGTGGATCATGAAATTGTGTTCATTAATTTTTTTAGGAACACAAACAGCTTATATAACATTAATAAATACAAAAAGTTGGAAATTTATTTTAGTATTGAGATTTGAGAGGGACAAAAGGATTAGAACTAGGATGACAGGAGGGGCAAGGAGCGGAAGCATATTTAAAAACTTAAGGAATGATGAATAGATCATAATTCAATTCAGATCACAAACATATCTTCAGTAATTAAGAAATACTAGTAGTCGCCCAGTGGCCGAAATTCGACTGTAATCACTTTTTTGAAACCACTAATAATAATTAAGCGTGACAATTCCATTTGCGTCAAACGACAGACTCGTATGGTTGACAGTATTTATAACACATATAGGTATTGATTTTAGTTTTTGGCACTCATTTTCCACATAAACTTTAACTATGCCAAAACTCACACTCCTCACTGCTTACTATACTTAAAAAGGGGTACAAAGCTTTCTCTTCACGTATTAATACATAGATTATCAAATGAAGTGGTTTTATTCCCTGTTAAATTAACAGATTTTTCTAAAATGTGAATGCATTTTATGTTTTCTAAAAAATCGAGCTCAAGACTTGTTTGAACACTTTCCGTTATTTCTCATAGTTTAGGATTTGACCATGCAGTCCCATCTCAAAACTCACCTGTATATAGATTTTAGCTTTCAGCACTCAGTCTCCTACTCCACATAAACTTTAACTATGCCAAGACCACACAGCTTACACTCCTCCAGTTTTTTCTTAACGTATTAATATACTGATGCCGATCATTTTTGCATAGTGGACATACATTTTCTCATTTAACATGTATTTAGTTAAAATTACAACTTTTATTATTTATGTAATTTTGAAACAATTTGTAGTACCTATAGGTTTAGGGTGGTTTAGGTAATTAACACAAATTTATTATTATTAGTTGGTTGGACACGCGTGCATTGCTTCGCGTGTAGGTACCGCTCGTAGAGGGGAGCGAACCCTTCGCTTTAGGATATTCCCACGAATATTTATGTACCACAACATTGTACCTGAATTCAATTGTTTCACATCCGAGGAAAGGATGACGCGCTTCTTGGATACATTTCAACGTCGTCGTGACAATGGGAAGTTTTCCAAGTTTAGATGTTAGCGCTAAAAGTAGGTGGCGTTGCAGGTCATTACGGTTGTCAATGTGAATTGATTGGATTGAAGTCTACATTCTCTTTGGATGGCATCACAGCTGCTTGTCAACTTAAAGTTTTTAGTACTAATATTTTGCTTGTTTTTAAGTTTTTTTTTTTAAATCATATATTTCCGCTTTATTGGATTTATTTTGTATCAGTGGCTATATATATTCTTCTTCGCAGTCGTAAACTCCTGGTGGAGTGGTCGTGGTCATAGTTTGTCTGACAGATTGGTTGCAACCTTTGCGAGACTTCTCCATCTTTCTCTATGCGTGACATTGCGTGTACACTAAGAGAACACTTCGTATCTATATTGACTGTTTCGTTGCTTTATTTTTTGTTACGCTGAACGGGTATTTTATTTTTACCGGCATCAAATATTAATCACAAACCTGTACAAAATTTAAATTTAATAATCTGAAAGTATCAAAGTAACAAACTCGACTCTGGCGAAATTGCTATAAGCAGAAAACGCCAATAACTAAGAAGAAGAAGAACACTTCGTAGATCACTTAATGAGGTATGTCCACCTAGTAGGTGGTCGATCACGGGAATGCTGACCCTCTAGTCTTCCTTGCACCACCCATCATTCCATAGAGGTTTCGTTGCGGATAATATGTCCAAACATCTTGAAGGTTCGCATTTGCACAATCGATGAAAGTCTTTGTTTGATGCGAAGCTCTTATAGGATGGAGACGTTAGTGCGGTAAGCAGTCCATTTTTTCTGAGAAAGCGCCTCCAGCACCATATACCGTTATACGCAAAGAATAAACGATGGGCAACAAATTAAGTCACCCTATAGAAATTTTGTTTTTTTTTGTACAGAATCCTAAATAAAACTCCAGACTTCGTTGATGAGCTTCGGATGTCAAAGGAATCACTAGATTATCAACATTATTATTGATGCAGATAGATTTTTGGCGACGATCTCATGGACTACAACTGAAACTAAATATAATAAAGAGTTCGTTGAAATAATATTTTTCGACATCAGTACACAACACGTCCATCCAATCCACAAAGCCGCCCTGTAGCAGCGTGGAGGATTAAGCTCCTAGCACTCTCATCCAGGAGGCCTCAGCCTCTGCAGTGGGGCATAACAGGCTGATATTGTGACACAACACATGTCACCCGAGTTCAATAAATGATCCACTTTCATCTACTTTCCTTCGTTGCATTTATTGTCACTTGTTATACAGATAGCTGCATGTTTGTTTAATACACAGTCATACATATAATATGTGCCAGTATCAGCTCAGAAGAGCCGCCGCCGTCTCGACGCCGACAACCGCGTTCCTATTTCGACATTGAGTTCCATGTAAGTCACCGGTCGCCACTTTCGGATGCGGCAGTTGGAAATTATAATATTAATTTTTTGTTTGCACCTAAAATAGTTTCTGAGCTATGGCTAATGTACTGGTGGACGAACGGACAAGACATTATAAAGTTCTTAGTAAAGTCTATCCGTTATATTAGACCTCAGACGCCGGCGTCGGTATCCTTTGAGGCGGCAGCCAAGTGCCGGCGGCTTTCTTTGTGAACCTTTGTCGGTATGCGGTGTCCACGTGTCAAAGAGTGTGGGTTAATATAATGGACAAACTATACCTATGGAATTAATTTTAACCTAACATAGACAAAACTGCCCGTGTCGTGTCGTGGCAGCCCGAGCGCACGAATCTGTTTCAAATTTACAAGGCCATGGGACCGTGGTTCGAATCCGGGCGTGTACCAATAGCTATATACTATTAGAACCGACGCCGCGAACCAAATGTTTGCGCCAAGGGTTGTTAAATAATAATAATAATAATATTATTATTTAACAACGTCCAGGCCCCAAACTAAGCATTAGCTTGTGTTTTGGGTACCAAGCGAGGACACCACATAGACATAACAACCAAGACCCGGTACCACTATCAATATTCATCATATAAATACTGATCCGACCTGGGATTCGTACCCGGAACCTCCAGCTTTGTAGGCAGGGTCGCTACCCACTAAGCTAAGCGGTCGTCATCTTGGGTGTTAAAAACGTGTAAAAATCAATCAACTACGAAGAAAAAAGATAGTGGCATAATTTATGGTCGATAATTAAACAAAACAAAACTAAGACCATCCAAAATTAATTTTTGTACCTACATTATTTTCTGCCGTTGCCGCCATACTTGCCGCCATACTTCTTTTAACTATAAGTAATGGTCACGACATGTATAATACTTATTAAAAACGCGTATAATATTTGCAATTCTGTGCATTCTAGTGGAAACGAACCAAGCATAACACTTATAAGGCATGTATAATACAGTGTATTATACGTGGTAGAAAAATCAATATGGTAGACACATGGTGATAGTGCCGCGCGCACTGATTTTGTTCGTAGTACCTATTTAGTATTTAGTTCAGTGTGTACCAATAAGTTTTTCTGACTTAAGTACATAACTATCACTGACTCCGTGCCTCGGAGAGCACGTTAAGCAGTCGGTCCCGGTTGCTGTCAATAGATGGCGGTCCGCCAATCCGCATTGGAGCAGCGTGGTGGATTTAAGCTCTGAACTCCGTCACCCTGGGGGAGGCCTAAACCCCTGCAGTGGGGTATAATGGGCTGGTGGAATGGAAAGGAACCCATGTTTACACTCTGATAGTGTAGCCATTTAAATCAGTTAAGTAGTTTTTAAGTTTGTCTGTTACAAACTAAGAAAGAAACATACAAAAAAATCAAATCTTTTCTCATTATAATATCAGTTAAGATTTATGCCTGATCCATCAGAAAGTCGTAGTTTGGCGGCTCGTAGTGGCTTTTATGTAACACACGCGGCAGGGGGCCGGGGGCCGCTAAATTGCTGCGGGCGACACGCGGACGAGGCGCGGGCCGGATGCCGCCGAGCGACTCGCGCGCACATTTACATTTTCGCGTAGCGTCGTCCGCCGGGGCTATCGGCTCCGTGCCGTGGGTACCGATCTCGCGCCTACCTGACCGCGACCCACTCATTAGCCACCTACCTACTACCACTACTAGGCACCTACCTGAAAGTAGTACGTTAGAGTCACAAACTCAGCTGTCAGGATAGTAGGTAATTAGTTATATGTGTTAGTAATTAGTTGTATGTTATATTATATTAACTATAATATACTTAGGTCTACGATCCTTTGAAGCTGTAAAAAGTATATCACATAAAGAATATTTTTTTATTTGTATTTAAAATGAAATAAGCGTTTACGTGATAACGTGGCATTTTAGCGGCGGGCGCAATGGGGGGGGCGCGATAAACACATCAGCTATATTACGTCTTTATCATTAATAATGGCTTAATAACATCTCTAATTAGCTTCCTGTTTTTATTAATGTTTACTATAAGTATTGTGTAGCTGTTGGTTTTCCTAAGATAATAAAAATAGAATAAAACAAAAATATTTAAAAAAAAATTACGTCAAAATTAAAAGAAAATCAAAAATACTGTAGAGATGGGTCTTACAAAATAAACTAAAATAAATTAAAAAAAAAAAATTTAAGACGTGAGAAATATGCGGAATCATTACAGAGTCGGACCCGATACTGCATATATTTAGTGCACTGCATACACTACTTAACGACTGAATCCCCGAAGAAACGAACTCCCACGGCTGCAGTGAATACTATTCCATCCTCTATATGTTACACACCAAATATAGTATCTATCTTCCCCATGCTAGCTTTACGATACTGGTATTCGGTGCGTCTCAACCTCCTGTCATTCCTATATCCCGACTGCAGCCTACCTACACTCCGTCCTAGCACATAACAGAGGCGCTTGAGGGTACCGAGAGACTAACACGTTCTACCCGCACAGGCCAATTGAAACGAGAACGCAAGTCGAACCACTGCGCAATGATCGTCACAGACCTCTCAAAAGCATTCGATTCAATCCATCATGGTGCACTAGTACGTAAACTCGAGATAGCCAATGTTCCGGCTAATATAATAAAACTTCTAGAGAACTACTTGACTGGACGAACCGTGCGTGGACGATTTCGGACTACCGTCGGCGACGATATGGTCGTCGAGCGCGGCGTGCCGCAAGGGTCTATTCTAGGCCCAATCATATTTAATCTCTACGTCTCAGATGTGAACGAAGCATTAGACAACGGAGGATTTGTGTCACAATACGCAGACGACTTGTGTGTCTTAAACATCTCATCAAACACTGCATTTGCCACACGCCGGGCGGGCGCCGCGATGGACTCCCTGACCACCTACTACAACCGGTGGGGACTCCATTGCAATATCGCCAAAACTGACTGTATCCTATTCACAACAAAGAGAAAACATGAGACACACATAACAACAGCGGACGGCACTCGTCTGCCATACTCCAAATGCATCCGGTATCTAGGAGTCATGCTGGACAAAAGACTATCGATGAACGAGCATATACGTTCGACACTAAGAAAGGGCCACCTTGTGTCACACATACTAGACCCGATCATCGGATATCGCTCAAAAGCCAGTCTAGACACGAAATTGCTGCTGGTCAAAGCATGCCTCGCCCCTGTGCTAGACTATGGGTGTGTGCCATTGCTCCCACGCATAAGCAAATCAAATCAGTTAAAACTGGAACGAGTCTACCGGATCGCATTGAAACGAGTGGGCCAGCTCCCACGAAACCTGGATACGGATATCCTCTACGAGATGCTCGACGAGGACCCGTACTACAAGCGCATTTACGACCTGCACAACGACGCGTTAAATCGGGTCCTCAATCTGAGACGGATCGAGGACTGTACAGATGCCGGCGCACCATACCGTCGACACGGCATGCACAATGTGCTCCTGCCGTCCGAACGGATAATCCATCTACAGAAGGCCCTCGCGCCCAAAGTGAGAAAGCAACCCGTGTCAAAGCGGCCGCCTGAAGCGATCGAAGGCAGGATGGGCATCCTACGGTGACCTGCCACCAACCACTAGCATAAAAAAAAAGACTCGACTTAATTCATAAGTGAAGTGCGTAGTGTAGTGTAGTTATTAAGTTACTTAAGTAGTTTTTAAATTAAGATAAGTAGCACGTAAGTTAGCATGTATTTAGGCCACTAGGGTGGATACCAACAGCTTTACGCACCAAAAAGTTTGTAAGCCGACTACGTTCTACTGAACGAAACAGGCAGACAAACAAACCTCTCCCTACGTGGAGGGCTTATTGTTAACCCCATTTCTATGTAATTACCTAACTAAGGAAATAAAAATATTTTTCATTCATTCATTCATTCCTATTACTATGGCTATGGCTCATTGCTGTCTCGGAACTTCGCGTCCTTGCAGCAGAACTGTTGGCTGGTGAGACATTGAAACGGAACGTAAGAAATATGCATTATCATTTATGTTGATTAAAACCAAAGATTAAAACTAATATCCATGCTTTGCTCTATGTATCCATGTAAACCATTATTCAAAATTTAAAAAAAAATTACAGTCTCACTATCTTCTTTCGTTTTGATTTCTTACGTTCGGTATAAGCTTGTCAATCTCTAACCAGATAAATTACTTCCTAGAGCCGCTAGCCGTTAACTGAGGCATTTTATTGCCTGGCAGTTTGTGACATCCGTGTACAATCAAGTGCAGTTTCGATTCGTTCAAACAATAAACTTGATACATGTTACGTTCATTTGTGGTAAAACTATGAAGCACTTTAACTACATTATACAACAAAGGTTTTAAAATGCCAGTTGTTGACCGGGAAGTGAAACAATACTGGGTGTTCCGCTGACGTCGAAGCTAATAGCACATATAGAGCTCACCCAACTAAACAACAAGTTTCAAGTGAGCAGGTGGCGTAAACTAACGGTTACCGAGAAAAATACGTTTAAAGTTGAATTACGTTTATCCGAACACCCCGTTTATAATATTATATTATACGTAATCCAAATTTGTAGGTCGTGTAAAGCTTAGCGAAGCAAATAAAAATTTTCAAATAAGCTGATGGTGTAAACTAACGGCTACCGAGAAAAACATGTTTAAAGATTAATTAATTTTTTTTTTACTTTTTGTTTAGTTCGGAAACCTCTACACTACACGCTCTATAAGTTTGGACTACATTGAGTCGAACACCATGTATAATTATATAATTTTCGCTTGGTGCTAATTGCGATCAGGATCGGCATTATTTAGGTTTTAATGTACATAAATTAAATATGCAACCAACCGACTAACCATTTATAAAAAAAAACCTATGACGGATTAATTGACAATGTGATTGGTCGACGAATATCTGACAGTTTTATTTTATGAATCAGTAGGAACCAGTGACGCTCTGTGCTATATACCTACGTTAAATATTTATGGCATCTGCGAATTCAAAATACGTCACACTGAACCGATTTCGCAGATTTATTTACTCATAAAGAGTGAATGTCTCACAAACGTCGAACGTTCAGGACCAATTAATTCTTAAAATTAAAAAAAAAACGCATGGCATCTCGTTTTAACAAACAAAAGTTAATACTAGAATGTAATAGAAAAGCATTTATTCATTAATTTCGTTTATAAGTCGCACACGAAAACGGTCTCGCCGTTGTGAATAAATCCGTTATTGTTTTTCAAAGGCTTTACGCGCATCATCGACTGGCGTGGCGACGGCTTGTCGGTACGGTGAAAGGGCGTTTGAGCACTTTGAGCGGTCCGTATTGTGCGTGCAGCGGCGCGGACGACGCGACGGGCGCGGACGTGCGCGTCCCGTATTCAGGGCATTGTCTGTTTCTGGGAACAGATGACTGATTAGACGCGGCCGCGGCGCACCCGCTGGCGCAAATAAAGCCCTTTTTAGTCCGGGAGCCCGTGGCAAAAACCGGTCACGATGTTATAAAGGCTGATTTTTTGTTAACTGACACTAGTAAGTACCTATAGTGCTCATTCACAGACCGCGATTAGTCAATTAGATATGATAGTGTTAAAGCATAGCACAGTTTTAAACTGTGTAAACGTTAAAAAAATCCTAAAACCTAAATTTAAAATAAATTTACTTTAATCAGATATATACTAGCTTTTAAAAAAATATTTCAAATACTAAATTTTAATTTATTAATATTTGCATCTCTGCGGACTCACCGAACAAATTGACCGACTGGTAAAACATTTTTTGTTCCAAAAAGTTAAGTGTTAGTAAAAAATTTTTCGTTCTGCATTATATTGTATAATATAACTATACTTATAATCGAAACGGCGTCAAACCGTTATCAAAAATTCAGCTTTTATAAAGCCGTGACTATTTTTGGTCACGGGCTCCCAGTCTATACATTGTTACTTAGTTACTTTACGAAAGAAGGTCCCATCTCTCCCGTCGCGGCGTAACACGATACTAGTTTTTTTCCTATGAGCTCAACTCAGGGCCCAATTGTAAAACGGCCGTCACGTCCGTCCACGACGCTTTTAAAAACACCGGACGCGTTTTATTTATTATTTTATGGCTTAGATAATACGTTTGAGACGGAATAAATTGAGCTGTGTGTAACAAGCGAACTTAAAATGAGAGTTTGTATTTTGAAATTGGCATAAATGGCTTATTATTTTACAGCTACAACATTATTATTACCTACCTAACTGACACATTTTCGTCGATCCGAGGTAAAATGCATGAACTTCGAAAACCAGTTTATTTTACTACGAAAATATTCGCAAACACGTAACTTTTCGAAATTCAACCCCTAACGGTGTAGGTATGTCGTGATAACCAAGTAGTAGCGAGCCCGTTTCTTGTTTAGAAGACCGTGGTTCGAATCCCAGGGCATGTACCAATGAGTTTGTTCCAACTTAAGTACATAACTATCCCTGACTCCATGTCTCGGAGAGCACGTTAAGCCGTCGGTCCCGGTTGACATCAATAGATGGCAGTCGTTGAAGTCTATCAACCTTCACTGGAGCAGCGTGGTAGGTTAAGCTCCGCACAAGCACAAGCCCCCTCAGCCCGAGGGGAGGCATAATTACTTGCAGTGGGGCATTAATGGACTGATGCATGGTATGGTATGGGTGCTTTATGGGTGTGAAAAAATTGGGTTGAACTTTCTACATAAAAGTACAAATCACTAGCATATTAACTTGTACATAATAAATGACGAATTTTAGTAATATAATTTAGGTCAAGTTTAGGTTAAATCTGTTACCAGTTCGTTTGTTTAGAATTAAAGTCAGTGTTTATTCTATTCACAGGTAGGACACAAAGGATTCCTAGGTATTGAAGATTCAAAATTGATTTAGCATGGAATAATATTGGGTGTATACCTAACTCAAAAAATGAAATCTTTTGCTAGAAACCAATTATGTTCCACGGCTGCGACGCGAGCGGAGCCCCAAACAAAAGCTAGTTTTTTGACACCAACTTTTATGTGGATATTAGTAACAGTAGAAAATTTTAGAGTTTCGTAACTAAATAGGAAAAAAACGGACCCCCATATAGTTTCGCGAAGCAAGTCCGTCTGTCCGCGATTTTTCTCGGAAACTATTAGCACTAATATACTATGATGTTTTTACAGGATGACGCACCTTCATACTGTACGGCGGCGACGTTCGAAAATTGATCCGCAATGACACACCTACATACATTGTAAGCGTGTACCTACATATATATAATATATAACGGAGTGTGAAATATACTTAACATATGTTGCAGAAAGTAATATAATCCATTGAAAAGTTACATTTGGGGTTGCGTTTTTTAGATGACGCAATTTTATTTTTTAGATGTGTAGGGGGGATCAGTGTAAGGTTAAAACCAAGTTTGTGTGGTCGCCACCCTTGTCCTACGGCCGCCATCTTGGAAATAGGGGTTGAAATGGTTTTAACGGTTTATATCGTAAACTATTGGTCTCATAAAAAAAATTGTGAAAATTTTTTGTTGCAAATTAAATCATCTACAACTTTGGTCCAGTAATTTTTTGTCGTAGAACCATAAACAAAAAAGTTATGAGCAAAAATGTACAGAAATTCGATTTTTCGAGGACAGATTAGTTGTGATTTAAAAAATCACCGTGGCTTATGCCTACTGGGGATACCACGTAAAAAAAACGCGCCTCCAGACTCTACCTCGTGGGTGGTGGGGAAAAGAATCAATAATTAATTAATAACAATATTGGAAAATCAATAATTAAAACGATTATCATAAAAAAACAAACAAGATGATAAAAACTTATGGCAAATCATTAATACATACATATAATATATGTAAAGTTATGAGTACTGAAAAATGGTACTCGCTTCGAAGCGCTGTAAAACCTTAACTATTGACTAAATTAAAAAATATTCCAAATAAAAGTTGTTCCTCAAAACACGATCTACAAAAATGATCTGATATCATTTTTTCGTAAAATGATTTAAAAAAAAGTTATATCGAAAAACCGAATTTCTGTACATTTTTGCTCATAACTTTTTTGTTTATGGTTCTACGACAAAAAATTTCTGGACCAAAGTTGTAGATGATTTAATTTGCAACAAAAAATGTTAATAATTTTTTTTTTATGAGACCAATAGTTTACGAGATAAACCGTTAAAACCATTTCAACCCCTATTTCCAAGATGGCGGCCGTGGGACAAGGGTGGCGACCCCACAAACTTGGTTTTAACTTTACAATGACCCCCCCCTACACATCTAAAAAATAAAATTGCATCCTCTAAGAAACGCAAGGTAAGGCCTAAAAATGTAACATTTCAATGGATTAATAGTTATGCATAACGAATTACGCTAGAAATACGCTCAGTCAACCAAGAAGGAAATTGGGTACCAATAAGTCCAATAATAAAAATTATGTAGACGTTTCATAGAGAGTTTTTATTTAAGTCAATATTTATTGAGATATGCATTCCTTAAGTCTTAATTTTTATTAGAGTCCCGTGGTCTTAGTGGCATTAGAAGTCTACAGCTAAACCGTTGTTTTTGGATATGTATGGTATGTGGTGGTATATGTACTGCCGAACCAAGTACAACCCGCAGTGGAGCAGCGTGGTGGATTTAAGCTCCAAGCCCCCCTCACCCGGGGGAGGCCTAAGCCCCTGCAGTGGGGTAAAAATGGGCTGATGAAGTGAAGTGGTGGTATGTTTTGGAGTTGACGGGTAATAGTTGACCAAGTAGATACGTATGTCGCCTTTTTAACTTTTCAAATTTATGATGGAAAATTCTGGAAAAATTCATGTTAGTGGAACATAAAAAATAATTTTAACGAAACTTGGTATGAATATATGTGGAGTAGTTTTTGAGATAGTGGATATTTTCGATTACGTACCTACTGTTTTCAGTTTCGTCAACTGAAATATTAATTATAGCTTTTCGCTCGCGACTCCACTTGCGTGGACTACACAGTTGTATCGGGACCCTTTCTTCCAGGATGTAAACTAGTCTATGTCTTCAACTTAAAAAGTTAATCTATGGCAAAAATTGTAGCGGTTCCGGTGCAACTATGTAGTGCACGTAGGCGGAGCTGTAAACGGAAAGGTAGTTTGAGAATTAAAATACAGCCCATGTTACTCGCAGATAATATAGCTTTCTATATATGAAAAAACTTTAAAAATCAGTTAAGTAGTTTTCGAGTTTATCCGTAACAAACAAACAAAAATTCAAATCTTTCCTCGTTATAATATTAGTGTAGATTAATACACTTATTATTTGAATCTTAACCATATAGGTTTATTCCGACTACGGAACCCTTCACTGTGCGTGGCTCTACACGCACTTGCCATTTTCATTTTTTATTTTATTGTCCTGCTAAGTATTACATAGTATAACAATATAACCCATAAAATCCCCTCAAACGAGAACGTAACGACGTTAATAAATCTCGAGTTGTGAGCAACAGGTTCTTTACAATATACATTACAAACTTTCACGTACTGAACGCTTCATAGTTTTATTTATTTATTGTTTTTATATATTATAACAGTTTATCAGTAAAAGGTGCTACGCCTATATAGTCTTAACATGTCATAGTATTTGTCTCCGTTTTATCATAATACACAGCGTCAGGTCTGATGATGAAATCATGCAGTCTTCAATGCCGTACGAGCCTTTTGCGTTTCCCTCGGGAATGTGGTAATAATACAAGTTGCTTCAAAAGCTACACAAATATAAATCAAAATTAACTAATTTATCTTTATAATATGAAAGTATTTGTTACAAGAACAACAGTTTGATCATCGATTCGTCTTCTCTTCTATAGTTATCATTAGACGATATTTATCATCGGGGCTCGTATCACATCTTTTACGAGTCGTCTCATATTACAATAGATAACGCCCGGCTGTGGCACTGTCTGACGTTATTCTCGTGTTCTATTGAGCCTGAATAAACTAATATTGTTGTGATGTATAAGTTGAGAAATCAAATTATGAGATTAAGCAGAAAACATGTCGTATCATATACACGAACATTTTCTGAAAACTGTGATTTTCTGTATGCATATGCTTAAACTGCCAAAAACTCGATATAATATAAAAAAGTATAATCTATTATGCATACTCCGAACTTTGATTATAATGTCAAGATGAATAGAGAACCTAGATTAAAATATCAGCATCTGTTCGGTTCTAAGTAATTCATGCACACAGAGACGGTTTGCACGTGGTTGGTACAGAGTGAGTTGCCTGTTTGCACCCACACAAGTATGTAAAAGTTGGCCTGTCATTTTTGTTGGCATAGTACTGCGAGCGTCTATCCGGACTTTATACAATCAAAGGTTTCGAAGTGGAAGCTCTGATACCACTAGTAACACCGTTTATGTATCAAAACGAGATTAAAATACACAAAAAAAGTCTGTAAAATTAGTATTTGACCAAAGGAATAGAAGTGTTTCTTTGCTTCAATTAGTATTTAATAAAATGCCCGTAATTTTTCAAAAAAAAAAAATGCGACACGCTTCGTTCAGTACAATATTTGACACATTTGAGTACTGCGGACGCACTGTAGGTTGCCTAACAGACCCTGAGATAAACCACTGCGCTTGTGAAAGCCAGCACGTTCATAACTCTTGCCCCTGCCCCTGATTAAAATATATTCCCTCTATATTTGTAAGCGCAATGCACTCTATTGACAAAGTCGGCGCTCAAAATAATGATTCCGTATAACTGAATTTAATTGAAGTTAATTTGAATTCACATGCATACATACAAAGACACGTGTATAGAATATGGATACACTCGAAAAACATTTTTTTTTAAATTTTCACTTCGGTTATTTCATTCTTAAACGTCATATATTTAAACATTATATAGATCGCTGATATAGGCATCGCTGTCGAGAATCGTTACCATTTAATTTTGTGTTCGACCGTCGTTGCACGCGAGAGTTGAATTCGATTTATTTATCGATGTCGCTTGTCGCGACGCGAGGCAGCTTTCGAGTCACGTGACAACAACAACGAACGCTACTTCCAGTGACTACTATTACATTTAACACTGTGAGGTCTGAATACAAGCGTTTGCGAACGTATCGATTTTAGCTATGATTTTAACAATGTATACCGGTCAAAAAAAATTCTACATAAACCTCCAGTGCTTAGAAAAAAAATGTGTATCTATTCGTACGATTCTAGATAATATTCTTTGATTAAAAAAGTGTTTTACTTGTAAGGTCAACAAAAAAAAAATAGTATGAAAAACCTCCTGTTGATTTTAAATAATTATTCAAAGAAATACATTTTATGTTGTAATTTTCTGAGAGTTAATGTGTCCGACAGTAGTCCGATTAACGCACTCTGGTGATTGCTCGAGAAAACTCAACGGTATGCCTGCCTTCAGGAGAATCTTTCTTTGATTTGTATTGTCATTCTTTCTTTTAAAACTTCGTACAAATATTACTGTTGACACTGTTTATCTTAGTAAATGCCTTAGTAAAATTGTTAATAATCATATATATTGTTCATAAAATAACTAGAAGAATTCAATAAGAATGAAATTATAATACGTGTTCCTACTAAGCAGGTGCGAAAATACTTACCTTTTCATATTTCACACTGCAATACCAACTATCGCCAAAATTCCTTTGTTTGCAAAACTCGTGCCGGCTTTAATGCACTCTATGAATGCACTATTGTATGATATATCGACATATTTATTACAAAACCAACTATAATAAGACAGATTAAGGTCATATCATATTTTAATAAATTAAATAATATAATAAAAATAATATAATAAAATTTAATAAATATTATTTTATCCTTTGTAATGTAAAATTTTTGTTTTTCCTTAATTTCATTTTTCGTGTGTTTTTTTTTCATTTTCATCGTGTAACCTTATAGTAGTATCTATACTAATATTATAAAGCTGAAGAGTTTGTTTGTTTGTTTGTTTGTTTGAACGCGCAAATCTCAGGAACTACTGGTTCGAATTGAAAAATTATTTTTTTGTTGGATAGTCCATTTATCGAGGAAGGCTATAGGCTATACTACATCACGCTACGACCAATAGGAGTGGAGCATAAATTAAAAATGTTGCAAAAACGGGAAAAAATATTCCTTTTGAGAGCTTCTGTCGCGCGCGCTGCGTAAACGGTTGATGTTAAGCAAAAATCATGTATTACGGAATTGTACCCCTTTAAAAGTTCTAACCAAAAGTCCGCAACAGCATATGTGTATCTTTTAAGGTTAACTTACTATAACCTTTTTTATGACAATCAAATTTGTTCAACATAATGTACCATTTGCGAAGATGTTTTTTAAACGTGATATTAATCCTTATCAAATTAAATACGTTATTTGTCTTAAGCATTTCATGCATATTATAATTGCCGTTTACATCATACAATTTAAATTAATATCTTAACAGTTTTTATTGAAATTTAAAAACTATAGCGGGAGAAAATAAATTCGCTGTCTGCCTCTGTTCGTTAACTTTTTACTTCCAAACCAATAGACTTTAATACGGTTTTTAGTAATATCTTATTTTCTTATTATCTTATAATCTATTAATCTATATAATAGAAATACTTATTATAAAGCTGAAGAGTTTGTTTGTTTGTTTGATAGATTGATTGACTGATTGATTGTTTGATTGATTGATTGATTGATTGATTGACTGATTGATTGTTTGATTGATCGATTGTTTGTTTGTTTGTTTGTTGGTTGGTTGGTTGGTTCGTTCGTTTGTTCGTTCGTTCGTTTGTTTGTTTAAACGCGCAAATCTGAGGAAGTACTGGTTCAAATTGAAAAATTATCTTTGTGTTGGATAGTCCATTTATCGAGGAAGGCTATAGGCTATACTACATCACGCTACGACCAATAGGAGTGGAGCATCAATGAAAAATGTTGCAAAACGGGAAAAATTATTCCTTTTGAGAGCTTCCGTCGCGTGCGCTGATTGATTCGATGATTGATTGAATGATTGATTGATTGATTGATTGATTGATTGTTTGTTTGTTTGTTGGTTGGTTGGTTGATTGGTTGGTTGGTTGGTTCGTTCGTTCGTTTGTTTGTTTGTTTGAATTTGTTAATCTCTGAAACTACCAGTCGGATTTGAAAAATTCTTTTTGCCTTTGATAGCCTGATTCTAGCGGAGAGTTATAGGCTATATACATGAAAACGAACTGTCTGTCTATTCGAGCAAATCGGCTTCGGCCAAAACGGCTTAACCGATTTTGATGAAACTTTACACATATAACATGATGTAATCTTTTGACTACACCCTTTTCATATGTGACATACAGAACTTTTTGTATGTCTGTCTGTACGTCCATATGTCTAAACCTATTTAAATGAAACATCAATGAATATGAAAAGAAGGTCGTTAAAACTAACAAAGTTGCTTTTTGTCCGTCTGTCTGTCTGTACGTGTATCTGTCTATTTGAGCTAATCTCCAAAACGGCTAAACAGATTTTAAGGAAACTTTGCAGACGGGAAAGAAGGTTGTCAAGATATTTGACATTAGCTACCTACTTTTTGTCCGTCTGTTTGTCTGTACGTCTATTCAATTCAATTTTATCTATTCGAGCTAATTTCCAATACGGCTGAACAGATTTTAATGAAACTTTGCAGACGTGAAAGAATATTGTCAAGAGTGTCATAAGCTACTTTTTGTGTTTGTCTGTCTGTCTATCTGTCTGTCGTTTGTCCTCACTGATCTAGCAACGTACAGCCGAAAGTACTAAGTCTAGGAAGCTTAAATTTGGAACATAAGTTTATTTTATAACGTGAGCATTATAAAGTTAAGAAAGGTTTTTTTAGAAATTTCAAACTTAAGGATAGAAATGGAGGGACTTAAATAATGACGTGTTTCAGTGTTTTTAGATTTTCACATTTTAAGAGTGGGAAACGGGAGATGAAAAATTGTATCGGTTTTTTAAAGGGTGGAAGGGGAATGAAAATTGAAAGTTTGAATGGGTGTGACCAAAATTGGTTCCAGCAAAAAGTACGTATAAACCATCTCGAACGTTAATAGTACCTATAACAGGAATTTGTAGTCTACGCAAGCGAAGCTGCGGGCGGTCGCTAGTAAATAACTATATGTGAAACCTTGTTAATGGCTAATAGTTATTTATATAATATTGTTAATAAATTTCGATATTTACTAGTTGTGAGTCTTAATAAAATGTAATATAAAATGTAATAAGTAAATAAATAAAATATGTAATAACAGGAATACCTTCCTTTGTTATTATGTCAATTTTATATATTTCCTGTCTGAGCACTTCCCCAGTAATTATATTCGTAACAGTATATTTCACTATTAATATGTACTAATTGTGAAAAAAAACGAATCTCTAAAATAGTTTTACATTATGATGATCTATAAATATATCTATCAACTCTATATTTAATTTAACATAGTTATAACATAGTTAATTAAAATAACATAGTTAATTTAACAAAATAACGACAGTAAGTATCCTCGATCAAACTGTATAACTACATCGTATACTCGTATGACAAAAAAAAAACAAAGTCAAAGTAGATGTCATATTTTAATTATTGGCTCAGACTCCATAAAAATACATTGTTAAAGTGGTAATTGAATGAAATTGTAGTACATTTTTTACAAATTCAATAATGACGTAAAAAATTACGATAGGTAGGGTACCTACCTATAACAATTAACGCAGTCCCTAGCAATGCGATATGCGAGATGCTGTAAGTAGGTAGGTACCTACCTACACGAGGACGGTCGCGAATTCGATACTCGCAATACGATAAGAAAATAGGTACCTACCTACTTACCTAATATGATTTACTGACTGAAGTCAATGGAGCTTACTCCGAAAATTTTGTGCGTAGTTTTAATTTTATTTAAACTTATTTTAGTTAAAATATATTTTGTCATTGTCTATCATTGTGAGATAGGTTAAAAAGCAAAAAACATAAACCGTTTTAACTAGACCAAAAGAAACTTTTCTGTATTTGACAGTAGCTCTAGAAGTCTATCTCGAATAGGTGTATTGAATCTTAAAGCTTATGTGCTTAAAGACTACATTAGTATTTATGTCTTCAAATAATGATATTGCTATTGTATTTACATGACGTAATTAACTACCTACTTGTTTGTTTTATATTTTTTTGGCATTCATAGTCACACTTTCTCGGAGGAAATATTTTTTTTGTTCGCTCCATAAAAGTTTCGATGCATAGGTACCTAGGTAGGTACCTATATAGGACGGCCAGATAATTTGACGAATAGAAAATTAGGCAGAATTTAGAATTTAATTTTTAACCATTGAATAGTAGAATCCGACTTTTAAATTGCCAAATTAAACTTTTGCCTGAAGAATGTTCCACTTAACGTAGTGATCGAATACCTACCCACATCCATACGTATAATTCAGTTAACAACGGTATTTAGGTTCGGGATCGGTCGGCCGTTCTGTGTTCGTAATCTTCGCGTGAGTCGCGCACCATCGGCCTAATGAGTTGGCGCGGGCGGCGTGAAGGGGGTCTCGGGCCGGGAGGGGGGAGGGCCGCGACGGGTAATGGCGCGCGGCGTCGGATGTCGCCGGGGGGTGCCGCGCCGCGCCGCGAGCCGATAACAAAATCACCAGAGGACAATGAGTCAGAAAGCAGCTACGATAATGGATGCGGCATGGCAACTAGTTCGCTTCGCGTCCGTGTCGACACAATAGGGCATGGGGTTAGCCACCCGAGACGGTATGCTATCAGCATCTATCAGTGTGCGCATTTGAATGGTTGTAAAGGAATGCGCGCAGTACCTACAATGTGGCGAAAGGGCTCATTTCTAGGAACCGATAACGACAAGCTTTGTTTTATAATTTAGGTACGTTTCTTTTTACTTCGGGGTACTTTACTGTTTGGGATAGTCCGCGCGGTATCAGGTAAAATGTCTGCTTGGCTTGGTGATTATACATTCTTAGTATTGATTAGTAGACTGTACTCAACAAAACAAAAAACAAAAATCGTACATACCTGCGTACCTACCAACCTAAATGCGTGAAATATAGCTACCTATTGCATCTTTTGACTTTGATGTAGAGCTGTGACTACGGTGGTTCTATCTGAGTTGTTAAGCTGCAAACTACATTTCATTTCGGTATTACTTAATTACCTGACAAAGCCAGAAGTAAAGTAATCTGTTTCACGCATATTCGTGTATGTACCTATGTTAATACACACTGTATCTTTCATGTAGTATTATATCGAAAGAGGGGATAGAATATTGACTAAGAAATACGAAAAAAATTATAAATATAAAAATAAATTACAAAGTAAAACTTTGAAATTTAAAAAGTAATTGAATATTTTTTTTTCGAAATAACTCTTATTTTATGATCTAACTGTATTGTTTTAGTACAGTACAATAATCAAGGCCTACAACAAAAGGTTTAGGTTTAGTATAGACAAATCGATAAATAAATGTTCTAATCAGAATTTTTGTTTTCAACTTTTTAGTTTCTTTTAAGAATTTTCACCGTAGTTGGGTTTTTACAAATAACTATTCTTCAAGACTACGGCCACATTATCTCACAGCCGGTGATCTTTCATTCTACCCAGCCAATCACATCACGCACGAAATGATCGACTGAATTACGTATTTAGAAAATATTTGTTTATAGGTATGACGTCGACTGCGTGAGCTAATGTGCTCAAAGCTAGTAATTGCGAATTAATTTAGCCGTAGCCTTAATCTGATTCGGGGATTTTATGTCTCGGGTATTTCAAAAGTTTCTTCATTAAGTATTTTAAGTCAGCATGGTTTAAAAATGTGTAAATAAGCAAGCAATGCTCAAACATTCATCAAAATTACCTGTATAGCATTATAACAGATATTATGTGGGAATGCTGTGGAAAACCGCCTAACAGCTATAAATATAATTAAAAATGTGAAAGCAGAAAATATTTAAATCTCTATTAAAGAGGTTTCATAATCACTATGATCAAATAAAAATATTAAATATGCTTGCTACACCTTCTTCAAAAAATGATGTTCATAATTTTTGGTGAAGCACGAACAAATTTAACGGCCAACTTGGAGTGCTGGGGATGCTAACGAGACGAAAAACGTTACCGATATCTTTAAGGATCACTTTGTTTTGAAGTCTCCGCTGAGGCCGTCGTTGCTGGTGCAAGATGCTGAGACCCGTAGTGACTTTTTGGTGACTATTTACGGTTGATTTGTTAAGATGTAACTCATGTTATAAAACTTTTGTCAAAAGGATAAACCCTCGTCAATACCTATCACAGACCACACAAGTGTTGAGCTTGGAGTGATCAGGGCAAACTCTTAATGTAATGTAATAAAACAATCAATTAAAAAAGAACCGGCCACGTGTGCGTCGAGCACGTAGGTAGGTAACTACCTAACTACTAAAAATTCCAAACTGAATGAAAAAAAAAACATGATTATTTGGTGAATTTACTACACACTTATATTCTGTACAATAGATTTAGTGCTAGCGGTCAAGTGCATTATATGTACCTAGTCGGTTATGTAATTGATTTTCTCGCATAGAGTTATATTGGTATAATTAATGTCTTTGTTTAAAATATATTTTATGTAGTAAGTATGAGGCTCTAGGTCTATGAGAAATGAAATGTTTATTATGTAAGTTAAGTAAAAGACTGTTTGTCTCTAATAAATAAAAAAATAATAATAATGCCGCATCTACCTTATTTGGCATGTCCCCGCCCCCAATGCCCGAAATACTGCACGGCGACGCGTCGTAAATCGTGGCGCGGCTCGGCGAGGTCCTTTGTGCGGCCCCGGGTTAGCGGCAAAAACATACCTACCTGCAGCCTTATCTCACACCGTGCTCCAACAAATCGCCACTGAACTTTCCATTCCACGAAGGGTTTTACTCCTCAAACAATACAGTCGATTTTGATCTAAGCCTTTAACTCAGTATAGCAGAGTGAAAATCTTAAACATCTATGTCGACCAAGGCCCCATAGACCGTGGTCGAGTAAAAAGCAACTGGACAGAACGCGAAGTGGCTTTAACTCGTCGCAGTTTACGTAGGCGAAGTGCGCTTAACGACGGAATAGATGCCCTTTTCGTCCTTTGAGCGCGAGGCGTACCTACATAGTACACTGCTGAATGTAGGGTTCTATCTTATCCGCAGAACTTTCCGTTTTGTTCGTTTGCAGTATAACTTCGTTGTGTAATAATTAAAACATTTACGAAGCACAAAAATAACAAACGTACAGGCGGAATCGTTATAAAGTAGGTGGAATCATAGCCGTGGAATTTAACTTATAACATTCGTTTGCTTACAACAACTGTGCGATCATAGAGTCCTCATGAGAACGTGTCGGCTGCCTAAGTCCGACTGAAATGTTTCACGAATATAAGCATACGTCGGTTATTCAGCATTAAAGTATTTTGCCCTTGGCACATATTAACAACTAAAAATTTCAGAGTCATTATTTTTATTTTATTAAATAAAAGGGTAAAGTTGAATTATTCCAAAATTGTTGCTCTTGTCAAAGAAGTAGGTACCTATTATGTTGATCTAAACAAATCTAAATATTAACATAGTTCTACTTTAATTTTTTTGTAAGTTTTTCATTTTCCAATGTTATTGATACACTCTTGTCCATGACTTATATATCTAATTTTTATAAATAAATTTATTTTTTCACAAAATAATTGGAAATTAAAGCACTTTTGATTTGTCGCAGTTTCAAGTACAGTCTAGTCGCCGTAACAGCAGCTATTAGAGAAGTTACCTTGTATGCAGTACTGTATGCAAAGTCAGTATTTGACATATAACCAAAGATCCATTTGTCAAACAAAAACAGTATGTATAGAGTTCGTCTACTATATCTTGACACTTCACTGCAATCAAACGTCTCAAACACACCTTTGTTAGCTATAATTTTGGTCAGTTATGAATGTTTTCAAAAATGATTGCAAGATTTCGTAGACAAACTCTACCTACAGTTGAAACTTCTGCTACGATTATGTTTTAAATTTTATTTCTATTCACGATTCTAGAGCCCAGACTGAAGACAAAACTCTTCCTATGGTAAGGGATTTAGGTGCGCTCGAGCAATAATTAGATACAGTTAACTTTCTATTGTAACAACGTAAAGAGACCGCGCTTTCACGTACTTCCGTTGGTTTAAGACCTTAATGGAAAATACACTTACTGTGAAAAATTGCGAATTACGTAATCGTTTAATAAAGCATTATTGATATTGCACGCAATTTTGTTATCTAATATTACAGTTCACTGCAATACAAACTACGTTTATTTACACAAAAGAAATGAGAAATTTAATTGTATTTATATACTGTTTTCTTGCGTAACTTCATTTAGCATCAAAATAAAAATATTTTTATTCAAGTAAACTTGCGCAAGTACTTTCGAATCGTCAAGATTAAGTTACAGTTGATGTTTCATGTTATATTTTAGTTACTATCAGTGCATAATGTTGCTTCTACTGAGAAGAACCGACAGGTAACTCAACAGTTACTCTTTTTAAAATCTTATAATTATGAACAATAAGAATATACAAATAATAAAAATCTTGACCCTTGGACTAATTAAGAAGAAATACATAAAGGAAAAAAAACAAAAATCAATACAATCAAGGCGACTTAAATAATCGTCCACTGTGTAGTAGCCCCTTTCAGTTAATTTTTACTTTACAAAATTTTTAAATCTATGTTTTGGAATATTATCTTAGGGTCTTATTATACAGGGTTACTCGAAATCTCAAACATTTCTTTGAAGAGATTAAAGTAGAGCTCATATGCGATAGATTTTGTCATGTGGTAGCATAAAGTGTATTTTTAAATCTCTTGCGACTCCCACGCCACAACATGAAAAATAAGATTTCTTCAGCTGTATGTTACGAGTATCTTGCAAATGTGTTGAAAAGTAGGCTGTCAGAAAATGCACAAAAAAGACATTAAGAAAAGACAAACTTTTAGGTACATAACATTTTTGCCTAAAACTAGCATTTAAAAACAAAACTTTTAAAAAATTAAGTATCTTAAAAACCAAACATTATCGGTTGGCTGCCTCATAATAAAATATGCCACAAATGTTCTACTTTGACCCCTTCAAGGGAATGTATCGAATTTCCCGTAACCCTATAGACGAAATATTTATAACAAGGAATAGGATTTGTTTTTTGGTCACGAAATAATTTCGGCCACCACGATATTCATTCAAATATCGCGACCAATGCTATCCCAGCCGGTCCTTACACTCCAACACTTGCCGTATTTTCTACTGTATTTCGGCCAATATCAATAATATATAGCGATCACAACCAAACATGTTCAAGGCGTACACGACCGTGCGAAGCGACACATAAAACGACTAAAGAACGCCCCGGGCACGGCCTACGCGTATTTTCTATGGTAATTCCCGTACTATCTGTCTCAGAATAAACGGGGAACACGTTCCGAACATTTCACACGGATCTGTGCGTGTGCTGAAAACGACCGAATTACAACTTTCGTTTGTACGACGTAATGAGCCGCTTCAGTGACTTTCTGTGAAATTAGCTTCCAAAGAAGTTTGGAGAATTTCCGTAATGGCGTGAAGAGGTCGTAAAGTCGCGTGCGCCGGGTGCGGCCGCGATCGAGATGTAGGTAGGTATGTTCACCGCGCCTTAAGCGCATCACACGTCCGACGCGCACGCTGATGCTAGCGTAGCGCTAATTGTCTTTTGGAAACGGTTCGAAACTATGAATTGCTCATTGAATGCAAGATATGTGTATATAAAAATATGTATACAGGGCTATATTTTTAGGTTAATAACAGTTGAGCGCCGATCCGTCTGGATAAATACGAGGCACATGTCGCGTGGGCGGTCGTAGCGGGCGCTACGCCGCTCGTAGCACACGTATAGGTGGCGAAGGCGAACTGTGTGGGTGTAGACCGTACTCATGTTCGAAGTTCATCTATGTGATTAACCTCGGTGGCTAGGTTGCATCGTAAGACTGACTATGTATTATGTACCTATAAACGGGAAAAGTTATAGAGGAAAAGTTTCCAGGCGAAAAAGTTTTCGATCCAGGAATTCGCAAGTTTAATTTGGGCGAGTAAAAACGAATTGATCGACGACGGCGGAAACACGTCAGACAAAGACGGTCCCTCGGCCATGGCGACCGTCGGAGCGGCAGCCGCGCCGTCGGTCGTCGGCAAAGAAATTAATTACAATAATAAAGCGGGGGCTAGGCTGTGTTTACGAGGAGCTCGCTCGGTGGCATGGCAGCGGGCGCGGGGCGCGGCGACGGACAAAGGAGCGCCGGCCGGCGATGAGTCGAGCTTGGCCGGCGTTATCGCGGCTGACGGCACTTGGCCGCCGCCCCGCGCGCCGCACGCATGCCTTGCCCCGCGCCCAAGGGCTGACCCGCCGGACCGCGTCTCACGTCCGCACCCGCACAACGCCACGCGAACCGGCGACCGCCTCAAAGCCGCCGTGACCGCGCATCGCTAAGGACGCATCGCGACACCTCGGTACACGCGATCCCGATCTCGATCGACACTTTCGTGGACTATATAAAATATTAAGTTACCCTGTGCGAATTCGTAAAGTGCGTTCATGTGAATTACTTAACTAAGTTAAACGAAGAATTCGTCGAGTTTTCTTCATGTAAAACTTTACTTTGTGTTATTTTCGTGAGTGTCGAGTGGGAACTGTGTCACCTGTCTTGCTGAAAAAAATTTCAACTCGATAACCTGCGTTTAACTCTCCGTACGGCTACTAATTTAGTAAGTAC
>OX453256.1:17660146-17685410 GCA_949709985.1 Luffia ferchaultella
CTTTCGCCCTCTGCGAGTTCTGTGACAGTGTCGGACGATACCAAATAGAAAGGGATGCGTTCGTAGTCATTGTGCCAATCATACGAACAAGGTAATTGCGGTTAAGGGAAGTAAAACTATGCGTTAGAGGTAGTCACTCGTTGTTTTCTATTGCTCAGTATTTTATATGGTTATAGTATAAATAGACGTTCTCGATGTGACTCGGATTTGTATCATACGTTAAAGTTAACAGTTAAGAAAACTGTGATCAAAATTATAAATTATTGACAGATTATTATAATATTGTAAGTACATTCCTAACGGATAGTGTTACGCGATACAAAAAAAGAATCATTAAATAAATAAGATATTGACATTTGTCCACTGGAGTAATGTTAAATCGATTCGTATAAGGGCCGGTGTTTCAAAAATTATGGTCAGATATTTTCAACTATTATTTTTTTTTGCAATGAGCGCGTTTTCTTCATTAAAATTATGTATCATACGCTATTTTACACGTTGAGTATTATTACAATTTTGGCAAATACCTATTATTACCGGGGATATAACAAACCAATGTTTTATGTCTTTACGGATCACGTCGACGTCATTCGTGACGTCACTCGGTGTGCGCTACGTAGAAACAACCCATGTTTATGACGTCATGACACGACTTATTTCAAAATTTGTGCCTTCAGCATTTTTATAGAGCCCAATGAAACCGTCTCACTAATTAGCTTTTTTTAATAAATATTACATATTTATATAAATAAAAACAAAAATCACAAGACGCGCGCATTGCGTTTTAACTTCATAGGTACATAAATCTGAAATTTTTTGAAACGCCTGCTGTAAATCCAAATGTGTATAGTAATTACCTACTCACTCCAAAGTGCAAAATCTCGTAATATATCCATTAAATCGATTATAAGTAATACTTTGCATTCATTGTAATAAAAATCGTTCATTATGGAGACTATTGAGAGAAAATATTTTGTACAAATTAATGATTGGAAATTATAACAAATGATTGTCTTACACAGAGTGTGATCTCGAAAAATGTTGATTATATTGATCCTTAAAATAAAACTTGTTTATTTATCCTCTCCCGAATACCAAGAATTGAAATATCTGATATCTAGCTATCGTTTAAAATAAAACTACAGATTTCGCGCTTCTCACGACAATCACTGTCACCCAGGACATTGTAAATTAACTTTGAAAATAAAAACTTAGAATACATTTTTGTCAAACAATTATATTAAATTTTTTCTAAAAAATTTATAGACCGATTTTCGAAAAATTTATACCATACGATGCCCCGCAAGCTCCTGCATCTATTGATAACTTTCTGAAATATG
Organism: Luffia ferchaultella; assembly: GCA_949709985.1. Taxonomy (NCBI): domain Eukaryota; kingdom Metazoa; phylum Arthropoda; class Insecta; order Lepidoptera; family Psychidae; genus Luffia; species Luffia ferchaultella. The sequence goes on from OX453256.1 coordinate 17,661,487, forward strand.
GCCGAATCTCACTCTACAGGGTGACTGATCTGATAATCATTCAATAAAAAGGGCACCTGCCGAGCTGCCCAGCCTACAGTTTTGGACCGATTCCAAAATTCCTTTTTACAAGCGGTAGACGATCCATCTGCCTCCAGATTTTTTTTTTTAATTTTTGCGATATTGGCTTTCATTTTTGAAGTAATCGACATTTTTTCCGAAAAATCGGGAAATTTTGTCTTTTTCACCATTTTCAATTTTCCGAACAAGTTTACGGATCGATTTCAAAAAATTTGGTATCATACGATGCCCCAGAAGATGCAGGATCTTTTGATACCACTGCCTTTGGTCTACCATCATAAATTTCGGAAATATAACCGCATCACACTGCCACGAAAACGATCTGATAAATATTTTCAATGTTAAAAAAAGTATAGAAATTTGAAATGATTTTTTTTTCCTAGGGCTTAATATAACCAGAGCAGTCGTGTTCAATTACTACCATCATACAAAATCTCCTGGACACTCTATCTTCAGAAGTGTACTGATGGTTATTGGAAATAAAAAATTCGTAAATTCCAGCTACATAGTAGGTTATTAGAGTCAAAAGTTATCCGATTCCAATTGATTTTGAGCTCAAGTTTAATCGGACATATGCACTGGACATATTCATCCCCAAGAAGCGTCGCATGTATATACATTTGTGAAGGATACATACTTAGATAACAGAATGATCAACATGGAGCGTTTCATACTTCGAAACGAACGAAAGCGTGAGCAAAATGACAAAGTCAGAGATTTAGACAGACCATGTCATTACCATTGCTTTAAACGTTTCGTTAAACTAGACATGAAATGTAATTTCAGAATCTTTGTTTCTTTCCGTAGATATGAATTTTACATGCGCATCTCACTATTATTCTACTTCTAAGTGCTATATTAAAACTATCAAGTAGCGTGTATTTTCTATGGAAAGGTTTGTGGTCACGACGCGATATCTTATTAAACAACGCTGGTTACATACAATTATTGCTATTTCAACAAAAGAGGTTTTATTTCAAACGACGCAGGCTTCTCTGAGCGGGTCGCATGAGATAGTATTAGTATATTATCAAGGTCGCGCTCTGTAAAGGGATTCCTTATCGACCGTGACCTACCTTACTATAGGTTTCATTTTTTTCCGTTATATTTTATAGAGTTAAATTTTTAGATTGTAGCGACATCTATTATTCAGTAGTTTCAAGTTGCTTCTATTAAGTATATAAAAAAGTAAACCAATTACATAATAGTGACAATTAGTTTCAATATTTAATTTTTTATGTATAAATTCGTATAAATTTACAGTGAATAACATTTAAAACTTTGTGGTGGAGCACCATCTAGTATTCAATAGGAAAAGCATTATTCAGATGAATAGAAAAGTTTACTGCACAAGGAACCAACGGATGGCGCTAGTTATTTAAACTTCTTAATTATGGCGTTTTCTGTTTATACCAATTTCGCCATATTTAAACATTATTTAAACTTTAGCATGTACAAGATATTTGCATGGGTCATTTTACATTTAACGTATTTTTATTTATTGCTAACTTTGATTCCTTTGTAAAAAAATGCATTGGATGAACATTGTAAACTTACTTGTTAGTAGGTGAACATAACTATTCTAACACTGTGCTAGAAGTATTTTCATAGTGATTCATAGACGGATGCGTATAGTCATACTATTATTTTTCTGGTAGATTATTTCTTTTATGTACAATAGTTCAGTAGGAAAACACATGCTTGACAGCATTTTCCAATCATTCGCATGAAAACCTTAATTTATTATTGATTTTATTAAAAGTCCACATTTTCCAATTCATTAGATGCAAGTTATGTTGATGCTACGCAATACTTAGCGTATAGCGTTAAAAATGGGTTAAATGTACAAAATAAAAATAAATTTATTTTATCTTGGAAGGCCATTTTTTATTTTATTTTAGCTTAGTGGTTTGTACTAAATAACCCACATCAAGATGGCAGGAGGTTTAACAGGTTCTCTGTCCCAGTGCCATTTGCATTATAAAAGTATAGTAAAGTAAATTAATAACTCATTCTTGTACGTAAACAAAAAATTTACATAAAATTGAAGATTTTATCCCACAAGTCCAATACTCAACGAGGAACTTTATCACGGCATTCATGCTTTAAAATCACTTTAAAGTAACACTGATTTCTTTTATCATTTTTGATACATGAGCTTTGTAAAAAATGATACACGGACAGGGAACGTGTTAAAACACACCTGGCATATCGTTAAAATATAATATAGGAGATGGAGTACTTACGTGAAGCATAGGCTTTCTAAGGGGTTCATATTCAAAGTAATCGGCGACTAGATTTGCGATGCCCTGCCAGGTATTTGTATCCGTGAAGCATAATTTAGTTGGACGGATAGAAGTACACACCATTTTCTACAAAAATAAATGATGGGACTAATTGGAATTGTATCTCCTTTTTTGTTATAATAAAAACTGAGCGTGTTTAGTAAAATTTAGTCTTTAATTTGTAATAAATAAAACAACGTAAATGACAATTAACCTGTAAACCGCATTCATTAGGTGCCTGTAATAAAAGCGGGGTGGGTTTTTTGTAGTGAAAGTGAAACTGTTGCCTAAAGTTTTCGGCATACGCCAACAAAAGTCTTTCTTTGCTACTGTTCGTGTAATAACTTTTGGGAAAACAAGTGCGGGTTTCGAAAACAGGCTCTTCGATTTCCGGCCAACACAATGAGACAACTCCGAGTTCAAAAATTGCGTTGTTCAGAGCCTCACATGTGAGTGGTTCTTTTACATCTTTAATAGCGAATATTTTTGGAGGTATTTCTTCGATTTGACAATATTCGACAGGTCTGTCTGATTCTTCATTGCATATACTTTCATTGACTTCCACCAGCGGGTCCAAAAGCTCATTGTCTGTTTTTTTATCTAAAGGCTCAACGATCGTTACTACCGACATAGCCATGTTGAATATAGGTAGGTTCACTTGTTATATGAAAAGCCAATAAAACTTATGACCAACTTATGACCATGCAGGACATTGCTGGGAATCAATTACAAACAAAACGGTTACTTGGCAACAATTTCCATCTTCGCGCAGAAAGGAAGCCAAGAGTGGTAAGTTAAAAACGCATACTTTTACATGCGCAGTGGTTTATCCATGGTTTATCTTTATTTGGCAGATAACTATGAAGTAGGTACTCTGTGTTTGGCAGTAGGAAGTTAGGTCATGACAAACTAATAAAATAACGTGATCGGAATAGATGCTTGAAACTACAGAAAAAACCATAATAGAAATAAGTCGTAAAAAACCTTTTCGAAAAATTTTAAGTTATTGTGCAAATGCTTTGAAACTTTTGAAAGAATCTATGATACCAGTTAATAACATTAAAGAGAAATATTTTTTATAATCGGATGTTCTGTTTTATCAACTGAAACCTACAAATGTAATTATGAATAAATAATAATGATTTCTTCATATGATGGCTCTATCTATTATTAAATAGCCATACCTACTAGACAAGCGTCGTCCCACCTTAACATGCTTTAATTATGTATGGGTATTAAAACTCACGGTGCAAAAGATTTGTTACGTTAAAAACATTCTCCACGAAGATTTCCATTGTAATTGGAAAATTATACATTTCTATTTAATACTCACTAACATAAATTATTTACTTCACCAAAGTCCCTAATATAATTAAATAGATATAGTGCTTATGTCACTAGATATATTTAAACATGGCATTTTTGGAGTGACGGGCTCCCTACTGATTTCTGGATCTGAAAACAGAAAAACACTATTTTTTCAGGTCAAATTTCTCAATAACCATTAAAATATTCGATATTTTTTAATGCATAGTCATACCTGACCTATTTATCTAATACGGTATTGTATTTATCTAGTAAGTCTACAAAATTTCATTTAGATAACAAAACAATAAAAATAAGTGAAAAATTATTTCAAACGTACGTTTTTGAGTAAGCACGATACAACAGATTTTTCAAAGTTTTTTTTTAGCGAACTGGTAGCGAATACCAATTACAAAAAAATCGTACGATAGTATATTTGTAAGTGTACAAAGAAATGTCTTAAAATTTATTTAATTAGTACTGTAAAAATGTGTCATGCACAAAATCGTCGTCTACGCGTTACAATTTAATGAAAATCTATAAAAAATAATTTTTTTAAGTCTTATCTCCCAAATACTATTTTTATATTTTATTTTTGTTTGCAAATTTGTTTGTAATAAAATTTCGAAAATTACCTATTAACCTATGTAAACGCTTGCAGTGTCCAATCGGGCTCTCGAAGGCCTTGGCCCAAGGCGAAGGCTTCACTAGGCAAATTGAATTTATTAGTCTCAGTAAAATTTTGCAACACATTTTATATCTATGCATTTTCTCTTCATGAATATTTCCCGTTTCCTGCGGAAATGCAAAGACTTTATTTTCCTGTAAACTATGAGTGAGGCAACATATTCTGGATTTTTTGATTTAATTTTAGGCTTAGTAGTTTCTGAGATAAAGGGAGCAATGGGAGATTATCATTTATTTTTTTAACATCTACTAAACTATGCATTTTAAAATTATTATAAACATTATAAAAAAATTATCTAACGACACTTTAATTTGAAATGAACCATGACGCACTTGAGATTTTTTTTTTAAATTATGTAATTTGCCCGCAAAATGATAATTTAATTTGTTTATCGTTTAGTTTTTTCTATAAAATATAAATGAAGGTCTAAATTCCGTATTTTTTTTCAAAATTTTGAACACTACAGTTTCGATGATAAGGGGGATAATCAATTTTCTTTAATATCTTTGAAACCCTGAATATTGAAATTATAAATAAAATATGATTGTACTTTTTATAATAAACACTTTCATTTGACATTTCACCAGGAGCCCTTAGAAAAGTTTTTTTTTTATTTTCTACTTTGCTCCCCAAAATGAAAATCTTTCATTCACGCTATACGTTTGTTATTGGATCACCAAACTCTGTACATGTATCAAATTTCAACTTTTACATCTAGTAGATTGTGAAAGTAGGCTGTGACAGATGGACAGACAGGCGGATACCAGAATGACCCTATACGGGTTCTTTTTTTATCTTTGATGTACAGAACCCTAAAAAAGGACCCCTATAGGATCACTCTGTTGTCCGTCTGTATGTCTATCGATCGATCTAGACCCTTTTTTACCGGATCGCGTGGAGGTATCAAGTTGAAATTAGAATCAAATATATGCTTATATAGTATTAAAATCGTAGAACACCACTGCTGACAGATCACCTACTCTTCATTACTTACATGTATTGACATCTTACAAGCCTTTACGTGTGACACTACTTTTTATATCCGTACAAAAGAACTTATGTCATGTTCAAAACGTGGTTGTCACACCCTAAAGTTACACCAGCTTTGGAAGAAATATCGCAGCTTTTCAAAGTTTTTCTGAAGAAATTATGACGATGCTGGAAAAGTTCACCTGCTACCTACATGGTTCACAAACAGCACATTTGTCGGTCAACTTGGTATATGCAAGGAACTTTTTACTACAAAAATTGGTACCTAGCATCCCATTAAAATCGGCAGGGTTACAAAAACACAAAAACACGCGTTCCGTGTTACATATTTTCGATGATGCGTCTGTGCCATTGCCATCCTCCTGTGGTTGGAAGTCATATAATGACAGTTGGGTACCGCAAAGGTCTGAAGCCAGGGAGATATGGTATGAGTTATCTAATTTTGGACCATTGCATTGCTGCTGCAAGAAAGGCTGCGAAACAATGCGCTGTACGCATTGACCTCTTCTCATATTTAATATGGTCAGGGCTGCACGTGGCGGTGGGTACCTTGACCAGTGCAGGACATGCAAAGACAGCTGAAAAAACACAGGTACTTATGTATTTTTACTTCCTATTTATAATTAATGATATTAGGTATCTAATATTGATCTGATTTCATATGAATTTTGTCTTCTTTCGGTTCAACCACATTGGATGAAGAAGTTGAAGAGGACTGATAATTAAATGGGTGATCAAAGTATAATTTTTGTTACGGAGTCTATCTTAAAATCTAAACTAAGTAGGAATTTGAATTTTTTGTATATTATGGACCATATAATGTAAACATCAAATATATACGTATAAAACGCCGTTTCGTAATGAAATCAGTAAGTGTGTACTGACAATTATAGTTATTTTATTTATTTTTCTCTTGATACCATAAATGATACTGTATAGATTTTTAAAATCTATGTAGTTTATTATAGTTTGGAATTATGAGTTAAATGAAATAACATTTTGTAATTAAAGCTTTATTCTGGCTGCTAAATACACATGCTAAATACAATACTTTCTATTATAAATTAGTAGGTACATTGAAACTGTTATTTTTCACAAATTAAATTTTTCAATATATTAAACTATTGTTAGAATTTTAGAGAGCGATTAATCAGACAAACTAGTTCCTACAGTTGCATCCATGTATAATTTTTCAAAAACAATGAAAACAAGACTTCATCCAATCATTGTATAAACATATTTTGAAATCATAACAATATTTTCAATACATTTGCTATTAAGACGGTCTTTATGACACCGTAACTTGTATTCCGGGAGGTCACTGCAAATTCGGTCACTATCTCCAAAGTAGCCTAAGGTTGACATGATAAAGGGCAACTCTCTGATGCTAAATATGTCGGTCTGCCTGCTCAGAGTGGTTGCGTTAACTTTATATGGCGTTTCAAAACCTGGTTATCATAACCAAAAAAAAACGCCATATAAAGTTAACGCAACCACTCTGAGCAGGCAGACCGACATATTTGGCATCAGGGAGTTGCCCTTTATCATGCCAACCCACTTTGGAGATCGTGACCAAATTTGTCGTGCCCTCCTAGACTATTGTACCGTAATCGTACTATTTTACTGTACTAGGCCTTTTTACTTTACAGCAATCACAAACGAGCACTCTGTTTGTAACGCGCATGCGTAAACCGCAAAAAGCAACCCACTCGCGCCCTTATTTCCTGCCATTATTATATTTGAAGTATCTACCTAATTTTAATCGCAAAGGTATTGAAAAACGTATGATCCTTGTACTAAGTAAACAGACTATTATAGTCATTAGTCATCGGTGCCTATAAACACGTCGACTATAATATGCAGCTTACCGTACTTGCATCATAATGTACTATTAAGAAAGAAATAGAGGCATCTAACATTATAAAAATCATAACAAGATTTTACAACTTTCATACAATGTAAAAACCAAAAGATAATATATTAGGTTATTTTATTTCTTTGCATGAAATGTCCTAAATGCAGTATAATCCAAAATGATATATTCTTAAGAATTACTTCCCCAAATGCAGTTTTTATCTTTTGCATACATAAACCAAATAGAAAGTTAAACAATAAGCTAACATTTACTAAAAACAATAACTGTTAATTAAATAAATTATTATTAAAATCACCCAATTAACTAAATAATGTCGTATTTACAATTGCACTACAAAAATAAATACAAAAACCTCAAATTTCACATTTTCTTTTTGGTAAACAATCCATATATTATAAACACAAGTAGAACCGTAAGTACATACTTGAGGTATATAGTTCAGGAATGTGTTGGTCAATTGAGAAAGCGGATGGACATCTTCTGTTCAACATCTGTACGTTCCAACGCTTGACAGAACTCTTCAAATGCTATCATCTGATCATTGTTAGTATCGGCTTCTAATATAGTCCTTTCAGCGATACTGGTCAACTGTTCCTCGCTGTATTTAAAGAACACACAGAAAATGATTATCAAAAATTATGCTATTTCATGATTTGGTTATTGAAGATAAGGATTGATCAAGTGTCAACAAAGAATCACCGCTGTAGGGGTATCTACAAATATAATTTACTAAAAACAAAATGGGAAATAAAAGAACAAATCATTGGCTCCAACATGATACTTTTCATTCATAAGATCTAACCAGCCAGTAATAAGTAAAATGCAACTCTTTCGTTTTGTGCATAAGTGGTCAGTACGTTTCAGTAAAACGTAGCATTCATTTTATTAAACATATATAAAAATGTTAAGTGAGTATTCATTCAGAAATCACCAATATTGCAGATTAGTGTTAATATTAGGTCTTAACCTATGAAGTTACCGTTCTTCAGTACTGACTATTTCAAATAAAAAAAAATTTTTGATTGGCTGTGAATTCTAAATTCAAATTAAAATTGTTTTAAAAACATGACATTCTTTTTACAAAATCAGTCTTTTGTTTATTGATTAGCATTGTGTTTTCATTACATTTGAACATTTTTCGTCATAATAGTCACTTTAAAAATTCGTGTAGTTATGGAATATGAGTTCCGTCGTGGCACTACTGCGGCACAAACGGCACGTAACATCAACAACGTTTACGGAGAGAACTTAACAAACAAACACACAACCCGTTATTAGTTTATAAAATAAAGTCCCCCGCCGTGTCTGTATGTCTGTCTGAACGCGATAAACTCAAAAATGGATGGAATGGACTTTCATATAGTTGACACCAATGGGTGGAGTGATTCAAGAGGTAGGTTTATGTGTATAATTTATCAATGTTATGTGCAAGTTTGTTGAAATATGACGATTATTGTTGAAGACATCGGAAAAAATCATGCCGTCTGGGAGCTTTCATCGAAAACGCTGCCTAATCCCTTTGAGATATAACAAAATCATGTATAGAGGGATTGTTCCTCTTTTATAGGAAAAAAGAAAAGTCTGGGATGGCATGTGTTTATCTTTTATGGATAGCTTGATGTACCTATTTTTATGTTTAAGAAAAAGGTGTCATATGATGTGGTAATTGGAAAGCGATTTATACGCATTCAATATTAACCCTTATCAAATTAAATACGTTACATACATTCAGTATTTCATCCACATTGTGATTCCCTTTTATACCATACAATTTAAATTAATATCTTAGGAGTTATCGTGAAATAAAAACTATCGCGCGACTAGCGGCTGGGCGGTCCATACCGACGCGACACGCGTGATGTAAAGTTAGGCAAAATTATCAAAGAAATATTTTAGTTTATGAATATGAATATATTCTTTACTTTTTCAAATATTTGCAGAATTGGAAAATACATTGGAAATACTTCAAGTAGGATGAACATATCGTCGCCCTAATTCGTTAAACTGCTAAGTCCATTTTTGGGCAAAATTTACTTTTTATACCAGTCAAAGAGTTCAAATACCGTGTGGCGAAGGAATAACGACTATATCAGGTCAAAAAAGCGAGAAATGCTATGCCGGAAAAACTGCTCCCTTACCATCAGCCAATCCACACAACAAAAATTTGCTATATCCTATTGGCGCTTTAGAACGCGCTCTTCAGTGATCTACCGTCAATTTTGAGCCATTAGCTGGTTTATGAGGTTTCAGGCCACGCTCCACCAATCTTCTAGTGGTAGAATGGCTCACAGTCAACCCTCGAATCTCACAGAGCCGCTGCTGCAGCTGAATAGAGTTAAATCGGCGATTTCTTAGAGAAACTGACACAATATACCGCTCATTATACTAGGATCCACCAACAAGGCTCCACCGGTGGATCCATGGATATTTTATTTCCTCTTCGATCCACCGGTTTAGGGCAAAAAGTGGATCTAAATTAATTATACATTTCTTATTCTACTTTGATCCACCGGCTTAAGGCAAAAAAGTGGATCTAAATTAATCATACATTTTTTATTCTCCCTCGATCTACCACTAAAAGGTAGGTATTACCCAACACAGACAAATGATCTTGACGAATAAAAAAACCAATAAAAGTCGCAAAAACAAATTAATATCTGTAAAAAAAACAGGTGGCAAAAGTTTGTTTACAACTACGGTCAAAGAGCTAAGAAGCTCGGAATCTCTAAAGTATGAAATTCTTCTCGTAATCCAGTAAAATCTTTTGGGGATCGATGAAAAAAATATCTGTAGATCCACCGGTGGTTCAAGAGGAAAATAAATATCCATTGATTCACCGGTGGATTGAAGATGAAAAAAATCATCCACGGGTGGAGCCTCGTCGGTGAATCCTAATGGAATGAACGCAATATACTGGTCATCTCATTCTGACGTGACCCGATGTCTACCAGATCCTGGGCGGTGAGTAAACATATCAGTCTCCCGATAACGCTGATACACTCTATTGATAGCAGAGAGGCTAAGATGCAATTGTGCAGCCACAACACGTTGACCAAGACGTGAATTCAGCAACGCTACGATTTGGATGGCTTCCATGGGCGATGTCTCCATATTTGTTAGGAAAAAAATCTCTTTGGTAGGATATTACAAAGCTTTGTTTACACTCACTATTAAAAAACGACATTTTTGGCAAAAAAATGGGAGTAAATGCAGAAGTTCCGACGGAATACACTTTGAAAACAATCTTCACATTGAGATCCAAAGTCATTGATTTATTGGATGAAAATTCGAAAATTTATATTTAAATTTGCAATTGTGTTACACCATTGTGTAGACCAAACTGCCAGCTATTTATCAGAGTATTTTTTTTATGATATCAAACTTCTTTCTTAATTAAATGCCGCCTTAATAGCACTTGCAGTAGTGTTTCAATTTTTCTGATGAGAAGTGTATTAATTGTATACATTTAACAAAAGCATTTAGCAAAAAAATTTATGTTTGTCATTAATAATAATAATAAAACACTAAACTACTTACAAATACAAACATCTGCGACTGTAATAATGTTTGTTGATTACTATTACAGTAATCAATAAAAACATCACATATACGACCGCTTAGCCTAGTGGGCAGCAACCCTGCCTGCGAAGCTGGAGGTCCCGGGTTCGAATCCCAGGTCGGGTCAGTATTTATATGATGAATATTAATACTGGCACCGGGTCTTGGTTGTTATATGTATGTGGTATCTTTGTGATATCTAATGCTTAGTTTGGGACCTAGACGTTGTTGTGATTGTGTGTGTTATTGTCCATTATTGTCCATTGTCCATATAACATTCTTTTATATTGAAGAAAACTGGTTCTTGAATTTTTGATAAGCAATAAATACAAATTCCTTTAATTTTCATATACTTTATTTATTTATTTAAATTTCATAATTAAATTAAATCTAAAAACTGCTAAATCCTCAACCAAATTGAAACTTCACCATGAAAAGCTGCTAAATAATTGTTTTTCTGAATTTTCTTCGATGTGTAAAGATAAGCTGCTGGTTATACTTTTAAAATATCAAGGAAAGTTATAAAAATCAACAGAATTTTCAAAATTAATATGGCTAAATCAACAAAGATATTAATCCGTTTTTTCTTCATCCTGTAAACTATGCCAAAATGGATTTAGAAGGTTAACGAATTAGGCCGACGATATGTTACATTTAAATCTCTTTGACGCAACAAGCTGATACGACGCTGCGACAGAAAAAACACTACAGCATATTATGCTCTGCTACCCGTGCGAACCCGGGACGAGTTGCTAGTATGATATAAATAAATGCAGACCAGTTGTCTACCCTCTATGCAGTTTGAGCAAACGTCTTAGTGTTTAACATTATCTGCACAAATTACTATTTTTGGGATTCTGACAGACAAACTTTTGCATTTTTCCTATTGGCCAATAGACATGCTTGCGTTTACCAACTCGGCAGTCAACATGCACATCACCAATTTACTTTAGCTGAAAGAGTACATGTGCGTTTTACCCCTACTATGGTCACTAGAATTCATAGTGCTTGAATTTCTGAAATTTTTCTAATATGCATTAATTATAATAAAATATACTGCCACTCAGAACAGTTTCATCTGTAGTGCAACTTTTGTTTTGTTTTGTCACAATGACATCATAATGTGAAAAATGTCCAATTTCCATTTAGCTGTACTACTTACCTAATATTGACACCAACCATCATGTGCAGAATTGCAAGCAGCTCGTCCCGAGATATTTTTCCATCATTATCCAAATCATACATAGAGAATGCAACTGCAAAAATATTTATAAGTACATTTTTCTATAAATAAAACACTAATACAGCAAATCAAATATTTATAAAATATACAAACATCTCAATTTCTCTTCACGGCTATTAAGTTTGTTCTCTCTATTCTTTCTAATAGGACGGAAATGCGCTAGGACTCGCATAAACTGAAGGAAATTTACTCGGTCGTCATGGCTATCCTTAAAGAATGAGTGCACAATACGTTCACTTAATGGATTGATAGCGAGTTCTGGAATTCTCAAAAAGTCTTCTCTAGATAGAGTCCCACAATCATTCTTATCTAAGGATGTAAATCTCGAATACAAGCGTTCTATTTGATTTGGTGTAACTGCAAACATTTGGAAAAGAATGATATAGAAAAATTTTATTACTTATGTGTAAGATAAGACCATGACGATGTCAACACCGTAACTAAGGAAAAAATCATAACTTACAGCCTGTTTCTTCTTGAATTTGTGCTATTTCTTCTTCTCTCAAAAGTAGTGACGATTTATTACCCATTTTATAATTTCGTGATACTATTTTGCGCTAAAAGACTTATTATTACGCACTACAAGAGATCCTATACTATTTAATATTTTTAATTAATTTTTTACGCTTCTGTTAGTTGCAAAATGCACTGTGAATGACCACTAAGGTTAAGATCGCGTACGTGTCCCATAAGATTTCCTGATTAATGTCGACTTCCTTCGGTGGAAACAATAAAATTATCTTCAAATTACATTCTACTACGTTAATAATTTCTTATCTTGGTGACCTTCGGATTGCTGTTATTAAAAGCAAACCAACATAAACTTCGTCATTTTTGCACTTTGATTGACTTTGCCTTTGCTTTGACTTTGATTGACAATAATTGACATTGAAATCAGAATTGAACATGGAACTAATAAGTACTACGTCATGTACTACGTTACAACTATGCTGGAATGTCATCTCTTTACATCAGCGTAGTAACGTAGAAGCGTAGTAGCCATAGAACTAGTAAGTACTTCGTTGGGTAAGCTGGTGATTAGAAAAAAAAGTGCGAAAAGGAAGTAACCGGGTGCCATGGAACTAATAAGTACTACGTACAACTGGAATGTTATCTCTTTAACATTAGCGTGGTCATACGTAAACTGGTGATTAAAAAAAAAGTACGAAAGGGAAGTAACCGGGTGCCTAACTATCTCTTTCTGCACCACTTCTGTGTGGCTAGCATAAAATATTGTACTGCTACACTGGGAAAAGTACTATGGTGAATTTAGATTTTATTATGAGGGAACCGAGGAATAAAAAACTATGCGTCATGATAATTACGATACAGGAACTATAATTTCCGCGTACGCAAATCTTTACACACATGTAAAAAAGGGTTACTTCAGTGTCACGGGTTAAGTTAGGCTTAGAGTTTTGTTCGAGCTTAGTCGAAAATTAAAAAGTTCCTGTTATGTACAGCTTATTCCAGTTGTACGAAGTACTTACTAGTTCCATGGAATTAAATTGAATTGTGATTCTGCGAGTAGCAAGTGTCCCTCTTCGGGACGATTTAGCCCGGAATGGCAAGCGTCCCTTTTCGGGACGATTTCTAAAATTTCTAATACGTTTTATGGGTACTTGCGCTTCAATCATTTTGAAATGCCAATGTCATTGTAGATGTTACAGAGTGGTTTCAATAGAAGGTATGTTAAAATACTTGCGATATTGCTACTCGGCGGTTTTTCGCTTTTTCGCCTTGCTACTTTCGGAGATATAGCAAAAAGTATAGCAAGCCCTTTATGGTCCTATGTCCTATGCACGTAGGGGGACGTTCCATTCGTATCAAATAACAGCTATAAACATGGACTGTGGTGCTTAACGCAGTCATATTCTCCCATTGATATGAAGGCAAAGGAACTATGCCTATACAGCCATGTCTTCAGTGTTAATATACAATATTTATTAATTTTGGCTTCGTATCGTAAATATTAATTATGATAATTTTTACTAAACCAATAATTATCAATTCCACCATTTATTATTTTATACAATATCCTGGAAACAATGGGAGGTGGAGCATACCATTTAAATAATTGCTTCTTTCATTTATTGACGGATTAAAAAAAAAACATATGGGCAATTCACACGTGGTAGAAGTGGAATCTTCAAAAAAAATTTCGATAATTGCAACAATATTCTGCATTCGTTTTCGGTATATTTGAAGAATTATATTATAAATAATACGTACACGTATTAACACACGTACCTACAACGCTGAGGCCCAAGCAAACTCCCACCACAGATTAGATAGGGGCTTACTCCCACTATGCCTTGGTAAACACGAGTGGAGGGGATACCTACGAAGCAGAGCACAAAGAGAATTACGAACATAAGAAACACTATAATGCTTCCTACCTCATTTTCTCCCACGTTACATCTTATGTATTTATGTGTCTGTCTCTTTTTACTGTTGCTTTTTCGTTTCATCGACTTTCAAATCACAACGATGCTAAAGAGATTTCCCTTCAAAAAAGTTTCACTGTCTTATTAGTTTTGGTCTATATTTCAATTCTATCAAGTTAAATATATTTTGAACATCATGAAACTTCTCCATTGACTAGTTCAAATATGCTCTGATCACCTTTTTTAACCTGTTTAAGTTAACTTATACATCCATATAGTTCTTATAAATTGTATAATTTTATTTTATGTTCACATAAGAGAGTGGAAAATGTTGGAGGAGACCTTTGCAAATTGGCAAACACACATACAAAAAAGTAAATAAAATTAAAATGTTGGAATACTAAACTAACGCTATTAACATTCCAAAATCGAAATAAAGGATATGACGAGGTTTTTATAAACAATCATGAATGTAATAAGGCCAAGATATACAATAATATAGATTTAAGTCCTATTTGTAGGAGTACCTGCCTAATTTTTAATAGTCAATTAAAGAATAGGTAACTTCTTTTTACAGTCATATTTCTCGGTTTTATGGAACTTCTTAACTAGTTCTGGGTAGTTATTTGAAAATCTCTGTCAATTACCCATGTTGAATTTGACCTCCATGACGTGTAGCATGTCGAGCGCATGAAATGGGGGATATGTGGGACTCTTTTGATAAAGGAGAGCAATAAAGCCGAATGCGGGACTGTCCCCCCTAATGAGGGACGGTTGGCAGTCTTATACTAGACTAACAGTATCAACAATAATTTGTGTATTCTGAATAAAAAGGTATTTTATTTACACTACCTATACTCTTCTATCCAAAGATTGCCAGCAAAAAATCGCTCGTTTAGCAATTAGACCATCTAGATGTACAGTTCTTATGTACACAAGTGAATTTATAAATAAAAATGTAGTGTACAGTAAAGAATATTTGTTGTTTCATTAAAATGCAAGATTCAAAGTCAAATTTATTTTGCAATTGAATTGACAATAAATGTATGTAGAAATAATTCAATAAACATTCAACGTGTTTTAATATCGGCATAATATAGTAAATACAAATTAGAACAAAAATAGATTTTTCACTTAAAAATACCATTTATTTTAAAAAAGTTATTAAACTAAGAATCCTTTAATTGTTTACAATAAAATCTCACTTATGTCGCACATGATTTAATATTTATTACGTCAGGAGTAATTTTAATGTCAGTTTTTGGGTATCAAACAACAGCAAAGTTATGAAAAACAGTCATGAGATATTTTCAAGTCATAACCTTGGAAAATCCTTTCGATAATTAACAGCTCCATATGAAAAGAAACCGTAAAGTAAATTGTAATATGTTAAAACTTCTTTTACAAGCTAGCCTTTATCCATTCTAGTTTCTCTTATAAATCAAGTGTGACAAAAAATGAGACCTAATTTATTATTTTATTTTCCTTAAGCGGTAGAGGACACTGCCAATTTCTTGAGGTGCTCCATGAACACTTGCAGCGACACGTCGTCTGTCAGCACGGGTGCGCCGCCATCCTGTACATAATCGCATATTCTTAACATAAAATCAACTACGGGTAACAAATAAATATAACACAAGTTAAATTATGATTTTTTTTTTTGGAATAATCAAAAAATAAGTTTTCTATGAATATAGTTTTCTTTTTACAATGTCAACAACATATGTAACTTTATGCAGTAACTGGATAAATTATGAATAAATTTTATAACAAATATTCTACTATTGCAAAGCCGAAACACTGAAATGTAGTTAAAATTTGAAAGAAATAGTTTAACGCATCCAAAATTCTTCTTTTTGTATAAATGTACTTAGTGTAATTAATAACTGTTGCAAACAATATCTAGAAAGCAAATAAAAGTGCACAATCCATGTTCCTTGATGTAAAATGCACTGTTATTGTATTAAATCAAGTTAGTCATGTAGTTATCCATTTGATTACTGCAAATACATAACTATTGCAGATTTTTAAATGTCGCTTAGTTGGTATTTGCAAGAAGAAGATAATTATAAATAAATTATTTAAAAATAGTGTTCTTAATTACTATTTTAAATAAATACAATGACATTGAAGAATGATTAAGTAATGTATGAAATAACAGCATAAATATGTTTGTGATTTCATTTTATTACTTTTTTATTTGATAACAAATAAAAAAGTTTGTAAAGTGTAATAAGAAGGGCATTTACCCGTGGTCCCATTGAATTGACCTATTAATGGGTTCATGAGAAATTTTATTTCTATTTATTCCCATTAACTAGTAATGTAATTAAAATAATATTTATACGAGAAGTTATTACGTCGCGTCGTTTTATTAATGTCACCTTATTATTATTAACAACAGAAAGGCTCAAAGGAGTTCATTTAAGGATTAGGCTTAACTATGGAACTTTCTTTATATATTCATTTAAATTGTACAAATTAGCATATGTATAAATAGCTGAATGTTTATTTATCTATAATATTTATAATTACCAATGGACCCATTGATGGGTCAACTTAATGTACCACGGGTAAGTGTCCCATAAGAAAACACCGTACACCCATTGTTAGCCACAATAAAAATAAAATGAAACTCTACCGCATTTGCTATCGGCATCACCTGGATTTCGCCACACAATTTTTGAAACAAAAAACATCAATCATCAAAAATAAAAAAAAAACCATGCTCTCATGAAAGCTGGAATGAAATAATTAACAAAAAAAAACATGCTTATAAAAAAAGATCACTGAACTATTTTATTAGGACTTCTATAAAGTGCTTTTTTTCAACAAAAATAGCCTAAAAATTCAGTAAATATTTTTCTTCTTATTAATACTGGCATGACATCGAAATAAGCAAGCAAATGGTAGCCAGATGCGACTAGTAGAATTTTATTTAAATTAAGTAGGACAACTCACCCCGCCATACGCATACATGTTGTTGTGGGTCTGCGATGGGTTTACTTTTGACAACAAGAAACGAGCCTGAAAACAATTGTCATCATTAACAATATTTTTCGTAGAACAGATTTGGATTTAAAACAACAAATATTTTAATAAATTATTTATGTATCCTACGTTGGCGCCAAAAGCACCTCATTTCTTTACAGATTTTGCCTTTGTGATGTGTATGTGCATCATACTACCCACATATATTTTAAGTGTCGGTCGGAAATAAAATATTGAGAAACAAAAACGTAGTTTCTTCTTGTGGTACATACACAGCACTTTGGCAGTCAAAAGGTTAAAAATTCATGCTCATAGAAAATGTCTTCCACGTGTAGACACTCTATTACAGTTTTATGATAGTAGATTATGTCCAACCTGCGACCCGCCCTGCTCGGTGTCGATGTACCGTGGCACAGGGAAGCGACTCTGTAGAATCTCCTGAGCGTCATCTACCGGCGCGCGAAGCAGCTGAGCGAAACTTTCGTATTCCGGCATGTCTTGGTAGCGAAGAGATCGCCACTGTGCTATAGTCTGGTGATAAACATGATTACTATGAAACCATTTGGTTTACTATGAAAAACTTAGAATTATACATGTAGGATATTGATCCATTCCGACTTACGATATTCTGCATGTAAGTAATAATGCCTGGGACATCTCACACACGGCCATTTAATGTCGAGACACGGCACTAATTTAAACGTCAAGACAAAATTTGAAAACTGATGTGATTGATTACCAGTTTCAAGATTATCTACTATTTAAGCGCATGTTGTATATTTACTATATATTGTACATTGAATTAACAGTTTCCCTATTTCATTATTGTTTTTCATAATTCTAAAGCCATTATGTGATACAAAATCTAATTTACTTGCAATAATATTGTACATCTCAAATGCTACAACTGACTGACCGATTGGCCGAGTGATAAAACACCCTAACTGTGGAGTCAAGGGTCCGATTCCCGCCCGGGGCAAATATTTCTGTGCATGAACATGTTTATTTGTTGTGTCTGGGTGTAATATATGTGTATATTTACAAAATGTAATTTAATTAAATTTTAAGTTTACAAGCTATTTATAGCTGCAAGTTTACTTTATAACAATAAATTATAATAATATTACAAAGAATATTTAAGTATGTATATCAGTTGTCTGGTACCCATAAAACAAGCTTTGCTTAGTTTTGGATTAAATGGTGCTTTGTGGGATGTCCCAGGTATCATTATTGTTATTATAACCAAACCACTATAAAAATTATAATGCAACCAAAATACATGAAAAAACTGTAATCTTCGTGACAGTAACTTATCAGCAGTTTATGGTTTTTAGTTACATTGTGTGTAAGGCAATTCTATTCTAGATTAATTGCTTAAATCAATTACAGAAGTCTATGTTATCCTCTGAGAAATGAAGAATAATATAATATATAATAATAACGTACACATCACAACAACGTCTAGGCCCCAAACTAAGCATTAGCTTGTGTTTTGGGTACCAAGCAAAGACACTACATACATATAACAACCAAGACCTGGTGCCAGTATCAATATTCATCATATAAATACTGACCCGACCTGGGATTCGAACTCGGGACCCCCAGCTTTGTAGGCAGGGTCACTACCCATTAGGCCAAATGGTTGTCTAAATAATACTCCTCTGAGAAATGACAAATAATCAGGTTGGAGTTTCAGCTACCCTCCATAGACATGTTATAGCATATCAATTGAAACACAACTTACTTCTCCATGGAATATGAGTATTTGGAAGAACGTATCCATGAGCAGTATTCGGTCAGGCTGAATAGAAGAGGTATCCAACAGCACAGGCTCAGGAGGTCCTCCAAAACTGTACGAGTACAGTATCGGCTGGATCATGATCAACGACTGGGTTAAGTCCTCGCGCATTAGCATGTGCCTGTGGAAAGTTTAATCAAATTTAATTGTTCTTTTTATATTAATTGTTTAAGTTTTTAAGCATACATTCAAGTAGTGCACTGATGTAGTACTAGCAAAGGACAAAAGCCAATGTGTCATTATGCAACTGACCCATGTTATTATTACGTAACTCTAAGTTGCGTCAAATTGAAACTAATTATCGAAAAACTCGTCTTTTCCGAAAATTATTAATAAAATATGCCATGGTGAAGAATGCGGCATTTTTTATACATATATATTAAAACATACACATGTGACGCCATCTTTATATGTTACACAGTTGCATCAAGTATTTTTATTTCAAGCAGAGTATTTTTATTTCAAGTAACATATTTTTCTGTAATAATATATGTCACAAATCAAATCAAACTCATTTGTTTGAAAGCTTATAATTTTAGTGAAAAATTTAATAAACTAAGTACTTGTTTTCCAAATGGCGTACGTTTTAACGTCGTAGCTATTTAGAAGAAACTACATAATAACCATACAACGTTGCTTTTTTTATTATTCTCGAATAAAAATAGTTTTACATTTTTAAACCAAAATTACGTGTTTACATTTGCCGTCACTTATAGCAACATAAATAATAAAAGTAATAATTAAACTCGACACCGCGAAATTGCTTTATGTATGCAGAAAGCGCCATAAATTAAGAAGAAGAAGATTTATTTAAGGCAGCTCAATAATAATAACAAGTTATCGATTCGGTAAAGCGCCATCTGTGATAAAGTATAGCAACTAATTCGATTTCAGGTTATTTCACTGCGTTTATTGCAACTTACATCTACTGCATCGCAATTCGGTATGTAAAGCTATTTTTTTTTATTATTTTTTCTGGTATATTAAACTATTTTGAGAAAATAATTTCAATATTTTTGCCTTGCGGTAAGTAATTTTTTAAAGTAATTTTTCAAAATTTTCATAGTGGGTAGGCTGTATAGTTTTTTCCTTGCTTAAAAGTAGTCAAGGATAAAACACAACCACCACAACCAGACGTATGATCTGACGTTTGACGCATGTTTGCACGTCTGAGGATCACAGACTACACATATTATTATTTACGTTCACTACAAATTATTTTTAGTAATACTTATTCATATCATTCTGTGTATGGCATTCTTTGACAATAACAATTTTTTTCCCTATTACCTGGATACCAATATCATCAAATTGTCATAGTACAAATGTGAAACAGAGGTCAAACCAAGGTCCAACAGTTATTAATTTTTTCTTGAAATAATGACCATTTTACTGTATTAAACGCTTTTAATAGGAAAATATGGCTAAAAAACAATTTATCTTTGAAACGGTTTTGGAACTGGCCCAATCTATTTTTAACTTTATATACCGAACGCCGATGAATGGAATATCAGAAAATCGCAAATAAAAGTAATTTCGCGCAAATTTATTTTCGAAACTGATTTTCAGTCTTTTTATTTTTAAACAAATAATAGTGTGGATCGATACCGGGCTTTGTTTTTTTAAGTGTGGGATACTGTTTCACCGCAAAATCGCATTCGCCTCATTTTCAAATCGGCCATAAACTTTGATTAGATCTGCACAAACTAATAGACATTCAAAGGAACAAAAAAAAAATGGAACCATCAAATTGAATAGGTGAACGCGCGTGTTAAAATTGCTTTAAAACTCAACAGTTAGTATAAGAAACTTGAGGGTTTATTTGGAACAATTACCAATTTTGATCCTATATTCAAAGTAATAATAAATAATACATACTATAAAAAAAGCTTACCTATAAAATGTAGTCTCATCAGGAGAATTATTGAACACTTGCAAGAACTGCGAACGCCGAAGGTGATACATGAACTGTGGATACAGGCTGAAGTTTTCTGATAGTCGGAAGCTGTTCGGGTCGTCTTTACCATATTCGCCAAATTTCTGACACTGGATTGAAATGTTGAATTAGTTGTATTAATAGAAGCATCCACCAACTCTCACTGGAGCAGCTTAGTGGGTTAAGTTTAAGCACCCTCATCCCGAGGAGAGGCCTGCAGTGAGACATAATGGGCCGATATGGAATAGAAGCATAGTTTCAATAGCTTATGTCGCTGTATGGCCCTCGTAGCTGTGGCAGTGCAATGGGTCGATAATAACCCTCTTTACTCTTTTCAACGTGATAAAGAGCCACAAACTCGGAGTTATCAGAGTATAATTGACATACTGATATATCAAAAACCAAAACAATCTTACTAATCTGATGAGCATCCGGTCTACCCAACGGAGTACGTCAGGTCCGTCCTCCTGTTCAGCGCGGTAGACCACCAGCCGCGACATTACTACCGCCGCTGCTTCCTGGTCGAAACCGGCCGCTATATGGTGAAGATTCACTGCTGCATCGCCCCAACTGCAGATGGATTTAGTGCCATGAACAATATGAAACAATATACTGACTCATTAAAATAATTTGTTGATTTGCATATAAAATGCACACCTCAATATGTGAGGTGCTAAGAAATTAGGATACTACACATATCTATATAATGCAAACAAAGTCAGAAGTTTGAAAAAGTACTTGGCTCTTAAATAGATTTTTACAATATATTATTTCCTTTCATTTTATATATAATAATCTAATAATCTATATTGCCTACATAACTTGTCTATCTCACAACAAGTTACTCAAATTCATACCATTTAGTACAAGATTTTTGAGATTATTACATCCAAATAAATAATATTTAATATGAATATAGACAAAACAAACTTTCTGGCGACTGTAGTGACGCGAACTCGTCGCTGACCACTCGAGTGTTGGTACTGCGTGATGAACTGCACACAGCCGCGGCCACCTTGCGGCACAGGCGCCGAATGCTGGTTCACGACCTGTACAGATTAAAAAAAAAGGGATTTTTTTTTCTGTCTAAAATGATGCATTTGTACGACCATTGATTTGTAGGATTTTAAATATATATATTAAGCCTGGTGGTTAATACTATACCATCAGCCCATTAATGCCCCACTGCAGGGGCTTAGGCGTGCCCTCGGGATGAGGGGGCTTGGAGATTAATCCACTACACTGCCCCAGTGCGGGTTGGTGGATTTTAACTCTACTGATGGCAATCGAGACCGACAGCTTAACGTGCTTTCCGAAGCACAGTCAGTGATAGTTATGTACATAAATTAGAAAAAACTCATTTGTACATGCCTTGGGATTTGAACCAAGGCCTAAACAAAAAGCGGGCTTGCTACCACTCGGCTATCTCGGGTTGTGGTGGTGGTTAATACACATACATAAAAACCAAGGATGCAACGGTATCATTATTACGGTACCAATACAAATGAGGAATGCATTACAATTATTTTGTTCAGATTTTAGAAAACAGGATAATTGTGTAAAATTTACGTTCATTTAAAACACATATTATGTAAATTCTTTACAATTTGGCTTGGACTAAATTTTTTAGCACAGTTTTTATATTTTTATTTTGTTTATGAAAATATAATCAATTTATACGTTCCCCATAAAATAAAATAACATTAGGTCTTTTAATTTTCTTTTTTTTTTTTTTTCCAATGATTAATAAAATATCCCTGTGACGTCAACAGGACAGATGCCTACTAATTGCACTATCTTAGACTAAACTAAATCATAATATTTTAATAGATTTTTTTTTATTTACGGTAAACCAACATGATACATACTATACATTCACAAGAAACATTTATCTTTATACTTAAAACTACTCGTAGTACGATTTTATGAGAATTACAATTTCATTTGCTGTAGTGACATCACCTCAATATTTTTTTTAATTTAGTTTTAGCTTTGGTTACTGTACAAAGCAGCGCAATAAACTCAATTGTCCAGATGATGTCACAGGGACAATATGAATGTCAGATTAATTTCCATATCTGGGGAATTCGTAAGCAGAAAAATTGAAATTTTGAAAGATTACTCCAGAACCTTATTCCTTCTAATTATAATTAACATCAGTGAAACTTTAAAATTTTGGTTCAAGCTCATTAAATTCATATCGTTTTTTATATAGAGAGTATAATTTTTATTTCTGATATCATGCTTGTTGATATCATATCTGAGTCAGTGTCGATCACATTAACAGCTGTGAGAAACAATCTTTCTGAATCCACTGAAGCTGGTTTGATGGACAAATATTGGAAAAGAACTAATTCTGTAATATGTATATGGTATTATTTACCTCAAAGAATATGGCCATGGTGGTGCTAGGTGAAAATGTGCACATCTTCCATTGGCATGTGTTGCCCATCCCCACCTCTTGATCTGATACACAAGGTCCTTTGGTATTTAGAGACACACATGAACCGATAGCACCTGATACTGAAACCATATAAGAATTTTTCATGTGTAGAATGTTGTATTCTATGAATAAGTAGTACGGGCCAGCACGGTCCAGAGGCAGGGGCACGCTGGTCATGACCATACAAAATTCATTTTTTTGTATAATCAAAAACATCATAACACAATTATAATTCATTCAACATATCTAATTGAAAATGTTAGAAAAGGATTATATGCATTTGGTACCTTCTTTTGATAACAATAATACTTGCAGGAACGTCATTAAAAAAAAATCTTGTTTTAATCTGAAAACAGTTACTATG
>OX453256.1:17685610-17816532 GCA_949709985.1 Luffia ferchaultella
TGTCTAGGCTTGGAATAGGCTATCATTTTTATACTAATAATAATATCTGGGACATCCCACACAGTGCTATCTAGTCCCAAAGTAAGCAAGTATTATGCTTGTATTATTGGGTACTAGACAACTGATATACAGGTTGTTTTATCCAGCTTTTAGCATAACATACTAAAGCTACGTCTACATTAGCTCACAATCAGCGGCTTACTGGGTAGCGGTGTTACGCCTATTTCCATATATTTCCATAGTAATTTGAACTTTGAATGACATTGATAGCAGACAGTCGGTCATGACATTGCATAATGTGTTTGTCTGAACTGATTGATAAGTCACTGCCTGTGATCACTCTGACAGGCTGAAGCCTAATTAGGTACTGATGGGGCCATATCTATGGTTAAAAATATTTGGTTATCTGTAAGAAGTTTAACTAGCCCTAATGCTAAAGTGGCTATCTAAAGACATGAACATGCCTTTTTGTTCCGTGTCTAGGTGTAAAAAGAAATCTATATATGTGAATATTATGAAGACTATTTAAGTATTTATATCAGTTGTCTGATATCCATAGTACAAGCTTTGCTTAGTTTGGACCTAGATGGCGCTGTGTGGGATGACCGAGGTATTATTATTATTATTAATTAACCAGATTGTTATATATTAGGCATGCACTGACTGATTGGCCGAGTGGTTAGAAATCCGAACTGCAGAAGCAAAGGTCGCAGGTTCGATTCCTGCCCGGGACAAATATTTGTGTGCATGAGCATGTCTATCTGTTCAAAATATCTATTTTATTTGTGTATATCCGTTATCTAGTACCCATAACACAAGCATAATATTTGCTTACTCTGGGACTAGATGACGCTATGTGGGATGTCCCAGGTATTATTATTGTTATAGATACTTGTCTATGAAACTATAGAAACCTTTGGCTATCCAGTGCTATGAAAGTAACTAATTTCAAATTAATTGTATTGGTTATTAGTGATTAGTTATCAGTCGGAATCATTATAATAGATTATATATTGATGATAAATAATTCTTTCTATGCCTATTTGCATATTTAAATTATGTATCATTAAAAATTTAGATTCCACATCCATAGCTTTTTATTTTATTTTATTTGTATGGAAATTTTTGAAATTTATGAAGCTAATATAATTGGACGGCTGTTTATTTAAATTTAAAGCTGAAGTTGTGAATTTTTGTTAGTTGATACGTCCATTGTTGTGTCATCGTTTTTACTCATTCGCAAATCAAGTAATCATTTAATACAATATGTGCTTAATAGCGTGTCTTTGGGCATATTTCAATTTTACGAAGAATTACTTTTTTTAAATAAATACTTTTGTCGTATTTTTGTGTTTTTAAAATGTATGTATATTTGTTCTGTTTTTGAATGTATGTTTTTAACATAAATATGTACAAATAACACATTCGGTGCATGAATTTTTTTTGAGGATCGGATCTGATCTTGTTTTGTTAAACCTTGATTAATAACAGAGAAGAATATGCCATGAAAGATGATTGTGCTTGTATATTGTTACTAGATGGCAAATTTATCCTGGAGCTGGTGCGGGGATGTGCCCGCGAAGGAGAGCGCGCGGGCTGGGTGTCAGTGCCGCGCAAGACTTTCTGGCCGCCCGCCGCCGCGCCTCAGACTCCGCCCGCACCCGCCACACACCAAGCGCGCCACGAGCGCGCCGCCTCGCTCAGTGGTATGCTCGCTACAACGTATTACCCGCGACGCATACACGCATGCTACTTTACTTCACTAACGCTACCCGCGCTCTGTTACAGTATCCGACGACAATAGCTCTATCCAGTCCTCGCCGTGGCAGCGCGACCATTGTTGGAAACAGAACAACCCGCGCAAGAATATATCCAAAGAGTTAACGCTGTACTACTGTAGGCCAAGCACGCTCTCCAATGCCGCCATCGAAGCCAACACCCGTCTAAAACGGAGGAGGCCCTACGACAGCACCTCATCTGAAACATCCACCCGCCCCCTCACCAACGGCCTTTGCACCGACCGCAAGCGCAACGGCGACGTCGATGACCGCACCGAGGATGCCGTCGACGGATCATCCCGCGACGACGCCGCCTCGGCCGACCGAGACGAATGCGATCGATGGACTAAGTTCGACAAAGACAAATATTATCACATGAAGCTTAAGAAACCATATCAATATTTTAAATTAAGAGTGTATAAAAAGATGAAGCCGTCCATTAAAAGAGGGGAACTCAACAGAGCGATCGACAAGCTGCGGGAGCGAATATCCGCTCTGCCCGCGCCCGTCAATGCTAAGCTGGCCAGCTGTCGCCAGGAACACATGATGGTGTCACCGCGCAAGCGGATTCTACGCGAGCTTGAGCGCGTCAGCCTCGAGGACCAGGGCGGGAAAAGACGCGCACGCGCCTCTACTGCGCCTGCTCCTGCACCGGTCACTACCTCCTTCCCCGCCTCACCCGGGCCCAGCCGGCAGACCGAGCGAACGCACAACGGCACCGCTGTCCCGCCACGACGTGACACACCCTCTAAAAACGTCAGCAGCTACAGCATACACTCGCTGCTCAGCATGCCGGACGAGCCCGCCACCGCTCCGGTGCCTGCGCCTGCACCCGCACCCGTATCCTGCGCTGCAGACGTCAAGCGGTCTCCGCACGCGTACAGCGGATCGCTCAAGACGGAATCCCCGTCGGGCGTGCACTCTCCCGACCTCAGCCCAAGCCCCGATTCGTACCGGTATCGTTACTCGACGCTGGCGCTGAGTTCCCCGGCCGGTTCGGGGGCACGGGACTCGCCTACGCCGCCCTCAGAGCTGGGCGCCCGTTACCGAATGCTGTACGCGCCATCGCCGCGACCGGTCGCAGCGCGTACCTCGCCACTGTGCTACGGGCCAGCGCCGACGGTGGGGTACGCGTACGGTGCCTACCCGCCGTACCTGGGCGCGGTGTATCGACCGCCACCACCGCCGCCCGGGCATGCACCTCTCTGGATGCAATACGCGATGCCGCCGGGTCCCTGGGCTCAACTGGCGCATCCGCTGCTCACGGATCACGTGCTCAAGGAAGACGCTACCCCAGGTTGGTTATATGAAACTCTCACCGACGCGCGACGCTAATGAATATAACAAATCCGTTTGAGTTTTTGTTTATATGTAACAATGTTGCTTCCAGTTGACTAATAGAATTTTTGATTGCATCTTCATAACAACATATAGTTCATATTTTATTTTTATTTCTTTTGAAAATTGCGTTCAACAAAATAACTGCCTCAGCTTTTAGCGCTGCTGTTCTTCAACGCACCTGCTAGATGTCTTTGTTCAATTAATACATTCTATATTCCTGTTGTATCGAGCAATTACAGGCGTAATTCTTTTCTATAGCGTGGGAGCAATAATTTTAATATTATCTTCAAAGATCGCGATTTGGATCTATTCAATACCGATTTCTCAAAGGCGTGGCACTTGTTAACTGAGCAATTCCTGTTTGAATGTCCCACTTTAACAGTTTTACATGGGTGAAACATTAATAATACAATTTATTTATTTTTTAATTTAAGTATAACTTGTAATTTATAGTTAGTTAAATTCTATTGTAAGGTGACGTGTGGTGCTACGAAGATTTTGTTGCTATTGTGGCGTTGGACTAAGTAATTTTATAATTCCGTCACTACCTGTGAGAACCCCTAATTGGCTTCCTGTTTTTATTAAGGTTTACTATAAGTATTGTATAGCTGTTAGTTTTCCTAAGATAAAAATAAAAAAAATAAAAAATTGTAAGGATTATTATTTTATTATATTTCTTTACTATTTCAGATTTGCCGTTGAATTTATCGAAGCATTAGCAGTGCGCGGCGACTTCCTAACTGGACGGATGTGCTTTCGATTCAAGTGAAGTTATGAGAGAACTTATCGCTTCTTTTAGGTTGGAAAACTGATAGTGAAAAATTATGAAAACTCAGTGTGATGAAGTTTTAGACCTTCAGTACTCCTGCCTACATTCCATCGCTTCTCTCGGCATCTTTTAGATGGTCTCAAAGAAAAGACGTACCCACCTAGATATTTACAAAGTTTCGTAACAAAATATTAAATTCGCTCGTTTCTGTTTTGAGGACAAAAAAAAAGGTATTTCGAGCGACCGCTATCGCCCAAAAGCGTCTTGTAGTATATGCGATGTTATTTACAAATGACACTATGTATATTATATTTGATATATTTTATTTTAGTGTAGGTGTATGTATGTACGCAGAGGCACGTGTGTATTTTCCTATGAATATTGATTTTACTCCAAAATGCATATTTTAATATTGGCTATTATTAACTAGTATAAGGCGAGGTGATCGAAGTCAACAAATTAAATCTGCAATTTTTGTGTCAGTGCCTTCGAATTATGGGAAATATTAGCAGCCTATTTACTAAATATATAACGGAATTTCACAGAGGTGAATCTATCAATATAACAGAGAGAAAAAAAAGATTTCTACAAAAATACACTTAGTCTGAAAAAAGAGATAATTATTGTGTATTCATTGTAACGGTGATGTTGTATTCGTAAAGTGATTGTGAACCTCATACCATACAAATTCATATATTGAATTTTACGATGCTTCCATAAATTATAGAACTTTCTTCCTCTTTAAAACAATGGGAAAAACATAATTTTTTCATAATTTATTTTATATGTCAGCCACTTCAGCATACATAAAATTAAATTATTTGTGGTGCTTAACGAGTATTTTTTATCAGATATATCATGCTGAAGGACTTTCGCAATGTACGTGTAAATATTATATATAATTTAATATGAAATCAAAACAATATAATGTAGTTTTCATTGAAACAATCAATTTTGTGTAAACATCAAATCCTGTAATTAATTGAAATTTCGTATGATTTTGTTACATTCGATCTCATTATTTAATTTAGAAAATAAAAACGAGATAAAGACTACAGTTTTTGGGATCAAATTTGAGATTTGTGTAAGTTGCAGTGTATATTGGTTGGTGATCGTGTGTAAATAGTTTCGCGAATGGTGTATTATTGTCCATAAAGATTCGGGAAGTAGATTTTTATTGGAGCTTTACGTCGGTGCTTCGCGCTCGCCGAGCGGTGGCGAGCGCCTGAGACAGCGCTATAAGGAAAAAAGAGAAAGCATCTCCCCTTTCTCTTTTACACGTATAGCGCTGTCTCGGCGCTTGTCTTCGCTCGGTGAGCGTGAAGTGCCTGCATTAGAGACGTATGTACGGTTTACGGTACGGTAGATTTTATTTCCTTCAATGACAATTAGTATTGTACAGTATTTTTGTAATGAGTATTTTGCGCGATCGTCGCGCCATCTGAGATTAATTCGTAGCGCTAGGTAGTACACCGCTACACTGTGGAGTGCCGTTCTTCGTGCGCCTTGACAAATTTAGATATATTTTAAAAATCGACTATGACCAAACTTGTCAAGTTTTCCATAGGCCTTTCATAAGCTATGTATGTTCTGAATTTGCAAAGTATATGGATACAACAGTTTAAAATAATGATGAATCCTATTCCATTTTTAATTGAAATACTAGAAACACACCCTGGTATTACAAATGCATACTTGATTAAATACACCGTGTTGTAACCTTTCTACAAACAATGTACAGGCTGTATCTTTCAGGGATTAAATTGTTACAGAAATTGACTAACAATATTTAAAAAATCGGATTAAGTAAAAGTCGAGCTACTGCCATCAGTTTTTTTTTTTATTTTTGTGAATTCAATTTTTATATGAAAAAATATAAATAAATTGATAATTACGTTGTGAATTATTAAAAAAAAGGTAGGTTCAGGCCTCGATTAGGTCAGTAGGTTTTACTATGTACTATTATTCTTTGTTTTTGGTCTTGGAATTTTAACTTGCAATTGACATCCTAAATCTACTTATGCGGATAATTGTATAATTTTTGACGTCAAACCATAGATTATACTGTGTTCACTAAAGTACAGTTTATTTCGTCTAAATCCGTCATATAGTTTCGACGTTATATCACTTAAAACAGAAAGGTATCCGCGTGACACCTCATTACAGCGCTCACTTGCGCGGCCTCTAGCGGGTCCAAAAAATGTTATTGTGTAGTCGGATGAATTTTTACGATGATATGACTATTATTTCCTAACTTGTAAACTTAAGTTAGACGGATCCCTCGAAAGTATATGTTTGTTGTTACAAGATTTTTTTGGTATGGTATATATACAAAATTATAACTATTGATAGAAGTCAACGTAATTTTCCTTACAAAAACAATGACTATTTAAGGTTAAAATTATCTATACGGCGGGTGGTTGCCGATACAGTTGCTTGGTAACTAACAATAAAGTAGATCAATGCGGTCGTTGACCTTGTTCGACCTAGATTATTGTGCTAATTAACATCAACAGATTGAATAAATTCTTGAATAGTTATTTCTAAATGAAACCATATCAATTTGTTTTAAATTTTCATCATTTAAATTATTTTCTTATATGTGTTAGTCAATATTCTATCATCTGTATCAAATATAATCCCAAATAAATTTGTATATTTATATAAATATTATACAGACAGCGTGTATAATTTGTTAACATAGAAAAATATTATTCATACAAAAAAAGATGCACAGAACTGTTTACTGAAGACACAGACAAGTCAACCTTTAGACCACGCTTTAATAAACGTGAGTACGAAAACGAAATCGCCAAAAAGTGGCGGGTTGCGGGGAGAGGTCGGCTGGTTTTCATTGGCTTGTTCAAAATTGACAATTTAATGGCTTCCAACGTGCTTCCAACTGACGGCTCACTAGTAATGTAGTTATGTAGTGTCACTACATAGCCTTGGTGAATGCTACTCCCTGTTAAAGCGTGGTCTAAAGATTGACTTGTCTGTGACTGAAGATAATGGAATATGTCATAAACATGATGTATGATGAACATATAATGTAATTAAAATATGTACCTGTGGTTCATATCTGACACATAGGAATTAAATTATAGTTAATATTTTTCAAGTCCTCAAAAAGTCCATGGCGCATGAAGAATTCAATGATACATAATAACGTGTACTTGCCAACGAGGAGTTCCTTTGACATAATTTGCCAGTGGATATTACCATCTGTGTGCTCATGTGTGTATATAATATGTACACACACACACACACACACACACACACACACACACACACACACACACACACACACACACTGAAAGTATTTAATTAAAGTAAATCACAAAAAATTTGATGACTATTGGTATTCATCGTCTTTTTTTTCTATATTTTTCGCGTCCACGTAACAAGCTCTAAATTTAATTCTTAACAGATCATAAGAAAAAATGTGTTTTATAATGGTAATAAAGTTCCAATATATTTTTTTTATATCACAGCAGCCATCTTTTGTTGTGTTTGCCACTTATACTAAAGGAGCTCCTCATGCTAAGTCCACACGATTTCATTGCATTCTAAGTTCACTAATATTTCGCCCGTTAAATGGGTTATTACGTTAGTGAGAAATGTAGGGCTGGTATATCAATTTTTTATAAGTTTGGAAGTCATCCTTAACTGATGTTAAAAACCAACCGTTTACGACCATACGGTAGAAGGTAACTAAAGAGACATTGTTTACTTTTATCAGTTAGAGACATTGATAAAACTGGTCATCCACATTAAAAGACATTCTCAAAGGTTGTAATATCAGAGACAAAAATAATACAACTTATTATACTTTGTCTTAATATTGTGTCCTTTGAAACTTTGCTATGGTAAATTACAAATCAATGTCCATTTTTAATATTTTTCACTTATAAGTTAAAAGTTATATTGTGACTTGTTTTTTCTACTTGAGTGATTCGTACACTCTTTAAACGCATAAGACGACATACTTGCATGAAATTACAATCTCCAGTAACGTACATACAACGGAGACAATACTGCTACAAACTGGGAAGTGGCTGATTGAATAATATGACTACGGTCATACAATAATTTCAATTTTATATATCCCCTTTTGGTTTAATCAAAAGTTAGAGATGACAACACATTTTCTATTCAGTCATAAATGAGAAAAAACCACAATAATACTATCCGGAATTTATTTCTATTTCACGCATAATTTTTTAAGTAACGTCGCCGACCAATCGTAGCAGGTCAGACATTGTTTTAAGGACAAATTATGAGTTTAAGGACGACTTTTAAATTGATTGATGTACCAGCTCATACTCTTAGCACAATAAAAAAAAAAGTTGTATTATGGCCTTATATGGTAGTGTCAATGTACCATAGACTTGCAGCGAAAATGAGGGACTGACTTCATAACTGGAATTGTAAAAATTAGCTTGTATATGTATTTGGAGGCCTACGGTAATGCTAAAGTACGCCTGTCCGCAAAGTCGTTAGGATGTTAAAAACTGCTCAATGTAACTCGAGTGGCTTGTTTCCACTCAACTCATTCCGTTCTATGGGAGCAAACTGTATTTTTTTTTTAAACTCGGTGGTGCATTGGCAGGAAAAGATTAACCTTTCAGTAATCTCTTATTTAGACAATAAAAACAATTATTAGAACTTTTTTCAATTTTACGCATTATATTGCAATCGTGGCACTGAGTTTTTTTTTTTAATGGGAAATCAATATTCATTATTTATCTTGTGACTAATGTGGAACATGTATGCATTCAACTTCTTAAATTAAATGCAATTATACAAAATTCACATTATAGTGGACTGCATATGTGTATTCCTGTGATAATTTTTTTCCAATTATCAATCAAAAGTATGAAGTTTTAACTATAAATACAATATACAATAGAATATTTTTATACAA
This sequence comes from Luffia ferchaultella, assembly GCA_949709985.1. NCBI lineage: Eukaryota > Metazoa > Arthropoda > Insecta > Lepidoptera > Psychidae > Luffia > Luffia ferchaultella. The sequence goes on from OX453256.1 coordinate 17,694,426, forward strand.
AAAAAAAATTACTTAGAAACATTTTACTAAAATGAAAATAGGTCCCTGATAGGGTTTCTGAACTTTACATTTTGTGCATTTACTCCGCTCAAAGACTGGATTTAATTTTATTAGTAAAATTTTTTGTACACTTTACTATTCGTCTTAAATTATAAGAGTATATAGAATATCAACTCATAAATATTTAAAAAATAATAAAATTTTTAAAATTTCAATTTTTTTCATATAGTTTTTTTCCCAAATGATGATTTGTTTGGCATAATAATCTAGACCAAGAAAGGTCGTCGATCCCGTTTGACCTAGATTATAATGCCAATTGCCACCGCGCCGGCGACGACCCGCCGTACAAAGGCAATATAAATCATGAAAAATGAATTTGAAAAGATTTAATTTTTTTTAATATTTGTTAGTCGATGTTCTATTAAATTCCATTATTTCTTGCAATAAAATCTATTATGAACGAATAGTACAGCGTGTATATGAGATGACATAGATTGCTACTAACATAAAAGTTTTTCGTAACTGTAATAGATTGCTCAGATGAAAAAAGCCACTTTGCAGGAATATGCTACGGCAAACGCTTTTTTAATGGTGTAAATTTATAATTTTTATATTGATAGTAGCGTTTGATATATCGACCCTGTAAGTTATGGCAATAGACAAATCATGCTATCACCAAAGAGGGTTTGCAATTTGTAAAATCTGTTATATTTGTATGCATCAACGGTTGTGTGGTCGCTGCACACTTGAAGGTCGTAGTCACAACGAGATTTGCGCCTAACATGTTTCGACTTTTATTTAGATTGTTGTATATATAAAATTGAATCGATTCCGCTGCCGGCATCAATAATGTAATAGATGCTGAGGTGTGATATATTTTGTTTATATTTTAATCGTACTGCAATGTCATTTCGTTGTTTTGATTTCGACAAATAATGAAATTAATGCATATATGGATTCATTTGTAATATTGAAAGTACATTAAAGTGCCATCGGTGAGTTCGTGCCTGAGTCAAAAGGCATTTATAGAATCCACGAGTTAAAGTTATTTCAGTTATTTCTTATTTTTTATTAGGAAAATACAGGTTCTCCCAATGTGTATTTAAGTACTAATATTACCTACATATATTTTTCTATATGAATATAAACAAAAAAAAAACAATAAACTATGTGATAGTGTTTTTCGAACAAGCGAGAGTCTGAGGTGTCAGATATCTTAAACTACACTAAGGCATATTATGCGGAGAAATAGTTATTATCCATTTATAGTAAGATGTAGTTATGTACTCGAATAAATATAACTTTTTCAATTTTATTGTATTTATTTTATTCCAATCGACCTTTGAACTTCTTGTTTAAATCATGTCTTCCTGCTGTTGCTCGTTGCCGCCATACCTGCTGCTGCAAGCTCATCTGGTACCTGCGTCTCAAAAGTCGTCGCTGAAAATGAATAGCGATGGCTGGCGACTATTGGTGACAGGTTGTAGTGCTTGAGATGTGAGAAAACATTCCACTACAACTTCTTGAATGAAGTGTTAATACCTTCACCAAGCTCTCCAGTGTCAACAGAGTTAACTGAAAATGGTCTGAATGCAAAACTATGCTTGTAAGAGAGACGGCATACGAATCCGTCCAGCACACACCGCTAAATATGCTCCAGACCGCTGAAATACGACGCATCCCCGTTCTGCCAGTCTCGTCCTTCTCTGGCCTTCTTAATACTCTAAACATAGTAATCTGTGCTTTAGACATAAAGTCAACCTTATAGACCACGCTTTGACAGGGAGTAGCATTCGCCAAGGCTATGTAGTGACACTACATAACTACGTCACTAGTGAGCCGTCAGTTGGAAGCACGGGGAGCCATTAAATTGTCAATTTTGAACGAGCCAATGAAAACTAGCCGACCTCTCCCCGCACCCCGCCACTTTTTGGCGATTTCGTTTTCGTACTGACGTTTATTAAAGCGTGGTCTATAGGTTGACTGGTCTGTGGCTCTAGATTATTGCATACGAACGAGTAAATACTGGCCGCCCCTAACCGATTAGGCCGCGCCCTCGAGGCACAGATATCGTGGTAACGTAGTAATGTAGGTATGTGTTAACTACTACAGCATAGCCTACATTCTTCAATCGATTTCATGAAACGTGGTGTTAGTAAATTTGTATTAACCGGCGTCATAGGATACTTTAAAGTCGACAAAAATTCATTAAGACGCAGGTTAGGTATCTTAATGTACTGAGCGAATATTTCCGTCTCTCGACGCATACTAACACGCGTCATGTCCAATAGGTGAAGGGCCCCTGGTCCCACCCATTTGACCTGGTAGGACCACAGTACGTACACTACTATGTACCCATGGTCCTACTGGACTCGGAACAATTTAATAGTATCGATATTTATCTGTATTTCTATTAAGTAAATAATTAAAACTAAAATTTTTTCTTCGTTTACAATAGAATTCACTTTGAAGTCGAACACATTCAAAATCATTTTATATTCAGGTTTAGGTCCAGTAGGACCATTGGTACATAGTGGTATACCGTGGTCCTACGAGTAGGTCAAATCGGTGGGACCACGGGCCCTTTACCGTCCAATGCGCGTTTCGTCCAATTTTATTACGTATCAATGTCCAAAAACGCTGTCAAATTCGCCTTTCACCCATTACCTATTTTTTTAGCATAGTGAATAGTAATAGGCCCAACATGTATTTTGTTCAAATTGATGGATACGCACTTTTGCGTACCCCCGTTGGGTATGGAACCCTAAAAATGATCTTAAAATTACTTTATAAATGAACAAATTCACAGACGGTTTATATATTTTATGTTTTGTTATAATTTTGTTATACTTAAGCATGCAAAAGCCAGGAAGTGTTATTTTTGTTTAAATTTACTAAAATAAATAAAAATTTAATTTGTTTTTTAATAATGTATTTTGTTTTTTTGGTTGTTTACTTTTTGCCATTTAGGCATACTGCGTGTTAGAGTTACAGCATCGTGGAAATTCTTCGTTTATTTTGGACGTTCTGTGTGTTGGACTTTATTTAGACAGAGACATCCTGCATGTTGGACAATGTATAGGACAATCGCCAATTTTGATATTCCGCCTATTGGACCAATGGCAATAATTGGACAAAAAACGTATTAGAGATTGGACGTGACGCGTGCTAGACAATATGCGTCAAGACGCTCAGGATGCAACCGGCGTTTTCTGTGATCTTACAAAGGTTTTCGATTGCGTGTACCATGAGATCTTAATTCTAAAACTTAACTGAATTATGGACTACATAGTAGAGGCTTAGACCCAATAGCCTCGTATCTACCAAACCGCCAACACCGTGTCACGATTATTGACAGCCCTTCTGCAGGCTCAAGAGTAACATAGGAGTACCTCAGGGATTGATTCCTGGACCGTTCCTCCTCTTGGTGTAGGTACATTGATTTTTAAATTAGATAGGAAAGACACGAATGCAGATCACGTGAACAGGAGTCTTAGAAATATTTCAGATTGATCAGAATGTAATGATAAACTTAATGTAATGATAAATAGCAGAAAATTAGATACTATTGAAGAAACTGTGGTTTGAAGTCTGACCAATTGGCAAAGTGGTTAGAGACCCCTACTGCGGAGCCAAGGGTTTATAGGCGATTTAGTCTAATTGTATAATAAACTCCCAAAATCGATAATTCGACTCCGCGAATCTAGGTTCAAAGAACATGTTAAGAATAAAGTACTGGGAAAAGCTTATTATAAAGTTACTGATTGTATCAATTACAAAAATGTTGTTTAGAAGCCAAGTACCTACCTCTTTGAATATCCCAAAATACCCTAAGTGCCTTAAAAATGCTGGATATTATCAATCGTAATTTAGTTAATAATCCCTATCGTAAGAACTGTTCAAAATGAATTTGTTTTTGTTATTTAGGTATATTGTTGAAACTGTGCAAGCTACTAAAATTCTTTCAGTTTTTTTTTGTTCTCATGTTGGATAATAGTTTGTTATAATTTGATTAAGTACTTCATTTTGTTGACGTCCAAAAGTGTATATTTGTTATACCAATTTTGAATAAAAATATTTTGATTTCGAGACATAAGCAACCATTAAGAAAGGATTTTTCGTAAATAATACTCCTAAGAAAGTAAAATAGGGGAGCAAGTTTATATGAAAATCCGTCATATTTGAAGTTAAATGCACGTAAATTGGTATTTGTCCTTTGAGTCAGAAACTAGATTGTTTCAAAATGTTTGAAAAATTTACTTTTTAGAGTTGAATGAGGAACAAAACAAGGGATGAAACTTTGTGTAGGACTTCCGTGATTATTAAAGTTAATTTATTATTTGTCTTTATAGTTGGAAATTAATAAACACCTGTTTTAGATTCTATAAAAGTTTAATCCTTAAAAAGGAAAAAAAAACCCTAAATAAATGCTAATACACGTGATAATCAATGCGAGGGAAGCCGCGGGCGACTAATACACTAGACAAACAAAAAATATGTGACATCAAATGCCATATGCCGTCACGTTATTGCGTTAACGAAATAAACATATGCAATGCAAACCAAAAGTATTTTATAAACTTTGTAGATCTGTGGTAGTCATAATATAATAATTCACAGTTTAATTTTTATAGAAAGATTATGAGAAAATATCACGTGATTTTCTTGTAAAAGATCAGGTAGCATTACTTGTTCGTTTTTTTTCAAATATTTTTTTTCATACTGTGATACCTTAAAAAAAACAGAAAATAAAACAATTTTATATTTCAATTTGTGCTTTATTTATGAAAAAAATTGTAAATTATCCTACAATGAATCTCCGAATGAAATAGACTTACATATGTATCATTTATGTATCAAATACATTATTTTGCTCGACGCCAGATCAAACCACATAAGAACAATATAGTTTAAAACATTATCTACAGAATCCTTCTCGGCGATTCGATTACCAAAAATACATTTTTCATTTAATTTACTGTCCCGTCACAATCGTCCGACCGTGGCGTGGGCGTCCCGCGGTCCACGCTGGCTGTGCGACACTTTGCATTACTTATCTAAGGAGCACATACGGGCCTTAGTGCGTTACCGATAACACAAACTCATTCTATATGTACAGTTTCTTCAGATTGTTCAACAAACGAAATAGGTAGTTCGAATATACGGTATATTCTCACCGGTCCAATATAGTCCTTCGGTCCTTCGACCTATTTGATTCGATGAAATAAAACGAACGAGCCGTTTAAAATACGCCTAGTGATCGTTTGTTATCATTTATGTACGTAGTAAGAAATTATTTACATCACTAATGTACAAGAGACGGTCCGTCGTCCGCGAGAGGTACGAAGACCATTTACGTATGGGTTTGGGGCCAGCGGGGCGGTGCGGGGCTCGGCGGATCGCTTCAGCCCAGCAGCGCCTCCATGGTGTAAGGGTGTGGCGCGGGCGGCGGCCGCCTCTCCTGTCAGTCCAGGATCACCAGCTGCAGCGGCGGCGCGCCCGTCTCCGCGCCCGCTTTGCCGCTCGCTAACCCCAAACCTCGCATCGCTCGCCAGGGCGCGCGTGCGCCGCGTCGCACTTCACCGCTCGTCAGGCTCCGCCGGGCAGCCCTGCATACATTAATACGTCATTATAGTTAATCGTCAGGTATTCGTTTTAACATTTTTACCGCCGCTTAAAATTCTCACGTTCTAAGGAACTCACTTGGCAGCGTCATTGGCGCGGAAGTAGAGGTCGTCAGGCGCATCCATCCACGAGATAACATGGCGACGACCACCGCGCCCCGACAGACTCGTCGGTTTGCCGTTCACCTGTAGAACATCATTCAATACAAACTCTTTTTAATAAACTTTACGATTGTTAGTTAACAAGCGCACAATGGAGTATTTGACATTATGGTAAATATGACAACCATGTAAGTATAATAATTTAAAGAATAGATAAAAAAACTGGCCACAAATACGAGTCGGATTCGTACACGAAAGGTTCCGTATCCTCGGTACAATATAAAAAAAAAAACATGTTTCTTGTATAGGGACCCCCTTTAACTTTTAACTTTATTTTATTTTCATTATTTGTTGTTATAGCGGCCATAGTAATTACATTCTGGAAACTTTCAAGTGTCTACCTATTGCGGTTTATACTATACATTCCTGTCACAGTCTGACAGCCGGACGGACGGGCGGACAGCGGAGGCTTAGTTATAATAGGGCACCCGTTGGTACTTTTGGGTACGGAACCCTAAAAATGAGAAATTATCACAAAATTAATAATTCACAAAACACGCGTTTGATTTACGTAGGGCATACTTAAATTTCTGGAACTGGCCACTTACAATAGAAAAATGGAAAGCCATTTATGAAATTTGAAAATGGATCTCTCTGGGAACGCGTTACTTTTTAAATTGCGAGGTAGTCATTTATTTCTTGATTGCGCGTAGACATAGAAGATATAGAGATGCTAGTAATAACAGTAATAATCGCGGAGCGAGATATATTTATTGTCATTCGTCATAGAGTGAACGAGACACAAAGATATTTCTTTTATGTGGTAAACAATGGCAACTGTGGCAACGAAGTCGCAGATGTTTTAACTTAAACTGTGAATAATATCAAAAAAATATTGCGCTTTAAGGGTACCGGAGTCTGCTTATAAAGTGTTCTAAAAGAACGAAAATGGTAAATACTTCGAATTTCAGCTGTAAAAGTCGTAGTGAGCGAAATTAAGAAAACATAACCTTTTCATTTGTAAGTTTCCCTTTTGTCTATATTTTAAATACTTTTGTGATATATTTTTTTATTAAGCACCTCATTTATAGAATTATACATATTCTAATCAGTTTTACAAAATCGTATTTTATCATAATTCGGATATTAAAATTTGGTTATATACTGTACATTAAGTTGTACGCTTTAGTCTATGTAATTGTTCCCATCGTCAAGATATCGTCGGTGATAGTGCAAGACCGCGTACGAGCAGTTTGTAAATACCGCGTATCTACAAAAGTCGCAAAATTGACATATCGCGCCAACGGATTCTTAACGCTGATTCGCTTAAATTAGATTTAACGCCATTTAAAATAGCCAATAGAGAACCTCGATTTTGGTATCGAAACAAAACCGCGTAACAGTTACAGACCTCATGCCGGCAGTAAATCCGCGTATTTACATTAATAAAGAACAAATCTTTACACGATTAGTGCATGCTTTTAAAAAATAATATTTTTTTCGTGAATAACTATCATGTAAGTATGTTCATTTCGCATATATCGTATCTTTACTGTTATATCTTTGCCTGAGTGATAGCGTTGCGTTATTTTTTAAATAATTAATGATTCTAGACCATAATAATTATGGAGAACGGTGAGAGTGTTCAGTCTTCTTTAGAAAATGCAAATATTAGCTATGAGGCTTTAACTCTGCAAGACCTATGTAAAAGACAAAAAATATTGCTGCATGAAAAAAATCAAATATTGCTGCATAAAAAAATCAAATATTAAATAAAAATTCTAATCAGAATAAAGTTATATGGCCAACAGCCGCGTTTGTTAGAGGAATTAGAGCAAGAACGTCAATTCGAAAATTTAACATCTCAGTCTGTTAAACAGTCTACGATTTCATACCAACCATACCATCAGATGAAGATATTAATGTTAAATTGGAGTATAATAATAATAACCTAGACGTAGACGAGTTCTCGAATGGCCACGTACCGGAAAGCGAAGCGTTGGACGACCCCCGGCCAGGTGGACAGGTGACCTGAAGCACCATACCGGGGATAGTTGGATGCGAAAGGCGGAGGACCGTGTGTGGTGGCAAGCCTTGGGAGAGGAGAATAATAATCGAGATTTCTCATAAGACGATTCAGTTGCTAATCCATCTTTTGTCGACATTTCAGTAATAACAGAGGTTGTTGTCATAGCCAGACTATGGAGCGGGCTGTCCTCGGCATTTCTTTGATGGACAAAATCAGGAACACTGACATCCGTCGAAGAACCAAAGTTGTCGACATAGCCGAAGCGATCCGCAAGCTGAAGTGGCAATGGACCGGTCACATTTGCCGTAGAACTGATAGGGTAGACGAGTTTTTGAGTGGAGGTCACGTATCGGGACGCAAACGTTGGATGCCCCCGGCCAGGTGGACAGATGACCTGAAGCACCATACCGAGGGTAGTTAAAGGCGAAATGCGGAAGACCATGTGTGGTGGTGAGCCTTGGGAGAGGCCTATATCCTGCAGTGGAGAGACACGGGCTGATGATGAATATGATGCTTTAGGCACGGATTTAGGTGTATTTTTGTAATAAAACTGAATATTTTACTAAGAATATATGTTATGAGTAAAGTTTTGTTAATGATCATAATATAATATTCAAGTACTTTGATACAATGTTTCATTGCAAATCCGCGTACCCGCTATAAATATACAAATTTTTCTGTTATTACTCATTCCAAAACCGCGTAAATGACTTTACACGGAATCTAAATGAGCTAATGGTAAATTTATATTACTTACTTATGAAAGAAGCCATAAAGAAGTACCAAACAAGTTCAGTCGAAAAAATACATTCAAATTTTCGAGATAATCACTTTTTTCATCCTCCTGTAAAATTGTGAAAACGCTGTTACGCGGTATTTACAAACTGCTCTTACGCGGTTTTGCACTATCACCGACGATATTGAATTTAACAGTGTTATACAAGTTTCAGTGATACCATCACAAAAAGATTTCTTTTCTAGAAAGATGGCAAAATTGCGATGATGATGATGAACCGTAGAATGTGTTATGTATGTATATAATTATTATTTTTGTTAAATTATACGTAAATTTCGTCTGCAGATTGCCTGAAAACGAAGCTGTGCAGCCAAATAGATGACAGCAAAGTATTCATAATCATTTATGTGTGTATATGTGTGGTATACAAAAGGTATATATAATACATAACATTCACATAATGCACACACGGCCCGGTAAGAGCACTGCAAATTTAATATAATTGTGTTTCTAAATTTACAAACATTATGAATAAAGTATGATTAGTTTCGTTATAATAAAAAAATATTGCCAGAAATTTTTGTCTAATTTAAAAATAAAAAATTCTCATGACGCCAAAATGACTCCTTTGTTTACAACAATCAATTTCTCAAAAATCGTTATGGTTTGCTGTAATGAAGTTTAATGACACTTTGTCATCACAGATCAGTCTAAAAAGAAAGGGTAAATAAAAATAGACATGGTCACCCATATAAACATGGTAAATGTGTTTAGGTATATATAGAACATCACTCTCCATCTCATGAGGTATACGTAGTCGCATCTCTTTATAATTCTCTCTCTACGTGATTGTGGCATGAGTTTGAGAATTGTGTGTCGGAATTACAATGAACTTAACTAGAGAACATTTTTGCTCTTTAGAATATTAGAGAAAACTACAAAACGAGTACTTTTAAAAGCTGTCTGTAAAACAAAGTTTTGCCTCATAAAGTCAAAAGGTATATATGACAGCTATATGTCAAACCATAGGATCACTCTACAGCGATGACCTCTGAAGGGAGCAAATGGCAGTTATTTTCACTCGTCAAATAATTGTAGCTCTTGAATACTGCAAAGCTATTTGTCTTTGCGAAATAGTCCATAAGTAATACTAACGTGTGTGAATACGTGTGCTGGCAGCGGCTGTCCCGTAGCCTGTGCGCGCGCACACATGGCGGCGTACTGTTCGCGCGAGGGCCGTTGCATGGGCGCCGGGTGCTTGTTGGGCCGCTTGGCGGGTGGCGGCGCCAAAGGCGACTCCCCGGGACGTCCCACACCAGCTCCTGACACAATACAAACAACTAATGTTACAAGTGGCTACAATTCATTAATAATATAGTTCGATTTGATAGGATGTAACTAAAATAGCTGTATTTGGGTACAAATTTAGATAACATAACCATCAAAATACAGCATCTCATTCTTTGAAATGATTGAAAACGTGTGCAAAATGACAGACGACTCAGCGATTAGACAAACCGCTGACCTTTATCATAGGTTTAAAAAACATTTTGTTAAATTACACATTAAAAGCGGTTTCAGAATATTTATTTTGTTTTCTAGTGTAAATACATGTGGATCACACAAAATTCTACTTCCCAATATTTCACAACATCAAGAAGTATCGTATATTTACTCTGGGGCTATATTATTTGCAATATTTTTTTTTTGTTGTCACATGGTATCACTCTACATACATCCACGATTATAAATGATTTTGCATGTTTTTAATTAATTGTAATCAATCAGATGTAATCAAAGTTCACTTTGACTACAATCAGACTATGAAGTTTTTTGAAGATTTTATGACGAGTTTTTTAATATCGTGCTCTTTTAATATAAAGCCATGATACATTCCTTTTATATATTTTTTGCATTCAATATTGCTTACTATTGCAGTTTCGATTTCGATTTTATACCTGTGCCTATTCTAGCTCCCGTGTTTCATGTATGAATATCACTTTTTTCATGAAAACATTTTCATTTAATTTATATTACGATATTAAGTATTTATAGCAAGATTTCAGCCAAATATACATAATACATGAAGTATGCATAAAGGGCAATAATTAACTACACGTCATTTGATACTATATTTTAGTAAAGGTTTAAATTATTGTTACATATAAGACATACTCACCTGTTACTATTCCCGCGTAACCAGGAGTGCATGTTAGAATTATAATAAAATTTAGATCAACGTAAACCAAAAGCTGTTAATTTTATTTGAAAACAAGTTAAAAGTGAGAGTTCGGTAAGTACCGAGCACCGGGTGGTAAGAGAGGACGCGAAATTTAAAAAAAAAATTACAACATAAATAAATAAATTTCAAAAACAAGTAAATTTTATTACTGAACTATAACTTCTGTGGATGACTTGAGAGTAACTCAGATAATTTTCAGAGAGAAGTAACATTATTGAATTAGAAGTTAATAATTTTCTTGTAAATATGTGCAAGCAACCTGCTATAAGTATTCTCAGTTTATTTCAGAAGCACCAAATGTGCTCATGAGCGCATTATAATAAACCTTTCGTGAGCTTGTTCGGGATCACATAACTACGAGCACTTTATAACCTGTTCATTTTATGCTCTCGAGTTATAATGCAACAGAAGACTATAATAAGCACTTTTTTAACCTTATTTTATTTTGTTCGGAAAACATAGTGATACACCATAACAAAAATAATAGAAAAGAATTATATCAAAAACACAATTTGAACCCAGTTATGTCACAGCTTACTAAATATAAAATTAATTACAAATCCGAGTGTACCAGAAAAATCTGCTCCAAAATAATATTTGCAAAATTACAATTCAAGATCACCTCTTTGTCAAATTAAAAAAATAAAAATCCTTTAGAAAATAACGGTCAGAGCGCAAACAGACGGACGGATAAACTACCATACGTAAATTATCAGGTATCAGCGGAACTTAATAAAAGGAAAGTATAAACTTTGTAAAGCTCATTTGTAACACATCGACGATGCCGCAAACGGCGACATCACGGCGATAGCGTAACTGCGTGCATCGTGTCTCGCTTTAAGTGAGTTCCTGCGACTGCGTTTGTTTTATTCAGTTAGCGCTAACACTGGTTTCGCCGGTGTGCTGATAGGGTTAAGGCCGACATTATATTCTTTAATACAACAATCCATTTTTAATTAAAATAATCACAAATTAATCCCAATGTATACAGAGGATGTAATATATGGTTAATTATTTTGGATAATACACAAATGAGTCTCCATTGTCTCCTTTAGAATACTTGTATCATTCTCAAGGACGAGCTTAAAGTAATGATGCAATAACTTATTTAGATTTACAATAATTATAATTTCCTGATTAATACAAGATCGGAATTTATTGTGAATTTGCTAATGCTGTCTGTTTCAGCCATAGCGTAAATTAATTTGACAGCAGCGTTTATTTTAATAGAGTCATAAATATCACTTCGCAGTATCGAAATTACTATTTTGCGGGGTTGAAGACCGGCATACAGGGATTTCATAGGGGGTGAAGGCCGGCGCGCGAGGACTTCGCGCACTGAAACTCGCCATCTTACACAAGCTAACTAGAGTATGAGTGGTTGAACGGTAAACGCAGAAGAGGGCTTCTAGTCAATTCGTACTTTTATGGTTTCAGTTTTAAGAAAACATAAACAGTGTATACTGACTGTCAAGCCCATTGACATCGTCGTAGGCCCTTCGCTTGAGTGTGGGCGGCGGCAACGCTGGCTGTGGCGGCAGAGGCGGCGGCGCAGCGGGCGAGTGCGCGGCGGGTGGCCTCCGAGCTTCCATCTCTGCCCGATTCAGCACTCGCTCGTACAACAGGCTGCCGTCTGAGGAGATTGATATTATTTATATGGGTGAATTGAGAAATTTCCCTTTGTTTATAAAAGTCAGTACCAGCCATGACATTTAAACAATTTTAGTATAGAAACCTGTATTTAAATGTTTGAATAATCCATTAAATGTGCATAGTTCACTAGCCTATAGGAAAAATAAATCCGCCAATAAAAATGTTTTTAAACCTTACTAGACAATTATAGTTCATTGAACGATGGCGGCGACTTATGTATTTAACAATAATAATAATATATGGGACATTCTACACAGCGCCATCTAGTCCCAGAGTAAGCAAGTGTTATGCTTGAGTTATTGGTTACTAGTCAACTGATATACATACTTATATATATATTTTTACGATATATAGATATTTTACATCCAGACACGGAACAAATAGATGCACACAATATTTGTCCCGGCCGGGTTTCAAACCCGCGACTCTTGGCTCTGCTGTTAGGGTCTCTAAGCACTCGGCCAATCGGTCAGTATTTGGAATTGATGAATGATATAATTATTATGGAAAGGAATATAATATGTTGTTTTTACATTATATAATATACTTGAGGGTAAATAATGAACGAATATGAATTATCTCTATTTGTTGTTCAATTGTATCCAATTTATATTTACATAATATTTGCTTACACGTAGGCCGATTTCATATACCATCGCACGCGCCACGTGCTGCCCTGGTCGCGTGCGTACACGACGTGTGTTAGTTTTTAGATACCGCTACGAAACAGTTTATACTTCGAGCGTTCGGCAGTTGCGTCTTTAACACTCCTAATATTAAACTGTTCATTTTGAACTAAACAACTAACACACGTCGCTTGCGCACATGACAGCGGTACGTGGCGAATGTTGAAATGAGCCATAAACAGGACACTGACGAGACAGTACACTAGGCCGAATGCTCTGTTCGTATGAACATGTTGACAAGTGCGCGGACCAAGCGGAAAGGCGAATGAATCAATTCGACCCCGTTTTGTTTACTAGGTCAAATGATGATGAAAATTTAAGGTTCAATGATAAAGTTACCTGGCGCTTTAGGCGGTTTGGGAAAGGCGAGGTGCGCAGGTATGGGCATGCGGTCGCGCGGCGTCAGCACGAGCCACTCGTGCGTGGAGCGGTGCGGCGCGTGCGATCCCAGAATTGTGAACAAGCGAGACGCCACCGCCGCGACGCGACCGCGCGCACGTTCTACGCCACCACCCGCTGCACCCAATGCGCGCAGTTCCGCGCTGCCCAATGACGCCATCGCTATCGAACCTGCATCACAATAATAATAATAATAATGTCTGGAACATCTAACATATAGTCATCTAGTTTGAAACTAAGCAAAGCTTACACTATGCATACCAAGCAACTGGTATGTACATCACATACATTTATAGATAATTCACGCCCAGACAATAAACAAACAGACCTGTTCACGTTTGTTCCAGGCGGATATTGAACCTGTACCTTTAGTTTTGCAGTCAGTTTCTCCGACCATTAAACTAATCAATCAGTCAAATAATGAGAAAAACTTTAACTAAATAAAAAAAAAATTAGGTAAGTATTTGATTTAATTCAATACTAAAATAGTTTGTACTCGAGTGTTGCAACTGTAATAAGTTTGTACAGATATTGACAATACAAATTGTTACGCTGGCACTGTCGTAGAGTTCGAAACATTGGAATGAAATTGATCACAATATTAGTAACAGCAATAGCACCGCTACCCTGATATTCTGGCACTATGAATTACCCTTCTGTTCTATTTTATCGCTCACGCTCAGAACTGAATCCTCGTCGGCCATGAGTGCGCCTCTTATATAGAAATGAATTTCGAAAATTTTATATGGAATAGTCTTACACAACCACTTCTACCGCACGCACCGACCATTCTAGAACTCGTGAGATCGTTCGAAGACCCGCCCATCGTTTCAAGATGGCGTCGCGAAGAGTTCATGATGGACGTTTTAGTATTTTTAATTATTTTTTTAGTGTTTCGTATCAATGCTGGTTATAAATTGTACAATATTTTGTGCAATTAATAATTTTATAAATTTTGCAATAAACAATAAATTTGAGACAGGTTCGTTGCGCTCTGGGCTATCACGACAATGTGGGAGGCCAAAGCCCCTGCAGTGGGGTAAAACTGGGCTGATGATGATGATAAACAATAAATATACATCATTATGTATAAATTGGTTGTCACCATAACCAATTATGGGCCAAATTTCATTCAAACAAAAACATTAGTGGACCATGTGCAACGGGTGATGTCACATTTGTATAAGGGTATTGACCGCTTATACTAAAGTCCAAATCAGTGACCCCAATGTCGTTACATTTTCTGATCATTTTTCACTGTCGTTTATTTTTATTGAAAAACAATATTTTTGCTGGCTCAGTACATGACATCGTACGGCCCAAATACTTTGGACTTTCGGATGACACCAAACGTTTTCTGATTGGCCAAAATACAAAACGTATAAAACACCTAGCAACAATTTGAATTGTTACCAGTAGAAAAACCACCGCACTCAGGTACGCAAGTTCCCGTCCAGACTTGCGTTCTATAATATTGTAAATAGTTTTGGTATGAAGTTTATTAAATTTATTTTGTTAGTAAATTCATTCTTGTTTTACTACAACATCTATTGGTCGGCGAGGCGCTGCTGAGGACACGACAACCTTCCATTCTTTCTACAAGTACAAGAGTCAGACAGATGTCAATTTTCTTAGGAAGTCATTCCCATTTCTTTTTTAACCCCTTATATTTGTATAATAATATTAATTAATTATTTTATTTATCATATTTTTTATTAAATGTTTATTTTTTATTTTGCACAATTATATATTATTATTAAATGATATATCAATGCGATAAAACGTGTTTCATGATATTGTAGGCTCTTATATTTGATTAACCCTTATTTAAGCGAAGTACACTTTACGCCATTTTCTGTGGAAGTTTGGAACATATCTTTTGATTAAGCGATTATAATATTTAAATAATAATATCTGGCACATCTCACACTCGGTCATCTAGCCCAGAGCCTGTACTATGCGTACTAGACAACTGATATACATACTTCAACACATTTTAAAAAAAATAATATATAAATGAATAAACAAATATACATTGTAGATATTTTACACCCAGACGGAACAAATAGACATATTCATGCACACAAATGTTTGTTCCGAGCAGGAATCGAACCTGCGACCTTTGGGTGTGCTGGCAGCACCTCCGACTATTCAATCAACCAGTCAGTCAGAATAAAATGGTAAAGATATAATTTAAGTAGTTTCGACACTCGGTAACGCGCGCCCGTAGCACCGCTGCACCGGGGCATATGAAGATACTGCTATACCATTTATTTTATAATTTTCTGCAATGATTTAAGTGGCTAGATGCTGTTCAGTCCCCTCCACCATTACCCTCCCTAATTAATGTATATGAAACTGTATACTAACACTCGTGTTTAACTTGTGCCAAGTTGATGGGCGAGAACGGAGATCGCGCAAAGTGCCTGGGACGGCGTAGGGCGCGGCACAGCCTGCGCGCCAGTCTCGTGAACGGTGACGCATGCAGATAAAACGCGGCTCGAGTCTTCATCACGGGCCGCGCACCTTCGCAAGACGCGCCGTGAGCAGTCGCCACGTGACGGGCTAGGTGTGCGCGTAGTTTGAACTCCTGAATACGAATAATAATAATGATACCTGAGACAGTGCCATCTAATCCCAAAGTAAACAAGTATAAAGCTTGTGTTATGGGCTACTAGACAACTGATGTACATACTTAAGTATTCTTTATAATATATACATATAATATATATTTTACACCCAGATATACAAGTAATATAATGTTATGTGATTACCTACCTCATTATCATAACGGTATGAGAAAGATAGTGCATATAACAGACCCTCCGATAAGGGAACAAGGTAATACGCCAAAGCTCATAATACGCCGCCAAGTAAATACGGAATAACGGAAAGCGTTCAAACTAAACAAAGGTATGAACTCTAGATTTATCTGTTCGACAAACAGCTGGTCAAGTTTTAAAGAACTTTTCTGGAAATTACTGGAGGGACCGAACTTTTCATCACAGTATAAAACAGCACACTTGACAGCAAACCGTTCGTTAGTGTTAGATTGTTGAAAAGTGGCCGAGTCAAAAAGAAAATTAATGGATCAGTTGAGAACGCTATATGTGGACAATTTGTCATTAGTATTAACTATGCCGTAATTTATTGGTATTATGCGAAAAAAACGAAAAAATTAAGAATTACTCAGAGCCTGTGAGGTCGTCACATGTGCCAATAAAAAAACTTTTAGAAATTGACGGCCATGGTATTTGCCTTTGCGTGCATGGTCACACGTGTGAATACGACAGAACGAATTCGCCTCGTACAACGGCCGCTGTTTTCAAATAGTTTCTTAATTCGTCACGACTTATAGATAATAATAATAATATCTGGGATATCCTACACAACGCCATCTAGTTCCAAAGTAAGCAAGTACTATGCTTATGTTATGGGCACAGACCAGTCAACCTTATAGACCACGCTTTGACAGGGAGAAGCATTCGCCAAGGCTATGGTAGTGACACTACCATAACTACATAACTACGTCTCTTGTGAGCGGTCAGTTGGAAGCATGTCGGAAGCCTATTTGTCAGCGATATTGTCAATTTTGAACGAGCCAATGAAAACTAGCCGACCTCTCCCCGCACCCCGCCACTTTTTGGCGATTTCGTTTTCGTATCAACGTTTATTAAAGCGTGGTCTATAGGTTGACTGGTCTGTGGTTATGGGGTACCAGACAACTGATATACATACTTAGTCTTTTTTTAAATAATATACATAGATATATAGATACTTTTACATTGCATAACATTGCAATCTTGTTTTAATAGGACATTTCCTTGGGCGAGGCCGAGGACCTGTCGATCTGGAAATCAAGGTTTTGTGTTACCTAGTTCAAACAACTTTACTAACAGGTTTACCTAGCTCTTACTCTTATTTAAAGATGCAATGTAGATAGATTGCCTTATGTCAAACAATAACAATATATATCTATTATAAATATATATGTAAATATATAAATAAGTAAATAAATAATTATCTGTGTGTACGTTACTGTAAAATTTAAATTAGGAATGATGGGAGCGAGATGGCAGAATAATCTCAAGCCGTACGTATGTACACCCGCCGTTGTAAATGTAAATTGCAAAGTTAGTTGGCGCAATCTGTAGGTACCTTAGCGCAATTGACGACTGTGCAGCGATGCGGACGGTGCGAGGTGGAGAGAGCGGTGTCCTCTCCGTCGGCGCGTGCGCGGCTCGTTTCCGTTTCCGATTCGCCGAACACGCCCGCCGTCTGCGCAAACACAAACTAGATAATTCAATTAACTATCTGTACATTGGCTCACTAGTGTTTCGCCCTCGACTTCGAATGGACTTTTGTGCCATTGTTCAACAACGAAAAGGTAGGTGAAAAGAAACTAGGAAAATAGCGGGAGCAACCACCTCGCACACCCTAGCAAATATCTTCACACGGCACCGCAGGCTCGTAGGTGTGCGGTCTTCACAATGTCGATTTTTCTTCCACGACGGCCCGCAGAAGTTTTCCCAGTCTGAATGTTTCGGCTTCTCCGATGGCTCCAATAGTGGTGACGTCTTGAGACGCGATGTTGGGCTCGACGTGGAATGCAAATAAAACGCCGATAGCGAAGGAAGTGGCTCGATCCGGACGCTCCGTTTCCCCTTTTCTAAGGCATGTTACCGCCGCACCGCCGAGTGAATGAATGACCGAGTACGGCCTAGTGAGCTATATATATTCCAATCCTCACTGTCGGCGGAGAGCGCGCATCGCGAGCAACCTAATCAACCAATGGGAGCGCCCGAAATTCATACCAATATTTGTAACTCAAAATCAGCCTAATACATAAAATGCTAATTGCCCTATTTAAATAAGCTTATTTTATAATGTAACATACATTTACAATGACATGTCATGAAAGACTACGAAATTACAATTCAACATGCAATAAATTTTTAAAGAAGTTTATACAAATATTCAAATATAAATGATTTTCAAACTAATTTACATATCACATATCGATTTGATCGTCAACAGTAGGAACTACTGAAATAAATTGATTTTGGTGAGAAATTATACTTCTTGGGAAGGTATTTACAATATAATGTCCAAAGCAAAAAATCAAATTTATCACTTTAAAAAGAAAATTAGAATAAACTCTATAGAAGTTCAGATTTTGTTTTGAATTTTTTGTATTTTGAAACAATATGTATAGTGCTTTATAACATTTCAAATCAAGAATTGTAATAATTGATTCATAACCAGTCATGTGAGTTCGCAATTGGTTTTTGAAGAGATGAATCACATTTTGAAGAAACTGTTTCGAACGCCTTATTCAATGTTGATTTATGAAATAAAATATATAAAAGAAATATAAGCAAAAAGTGGAATAGTAATTTTTTGAAAAAGAACGTCCTCAAATATTAAGCAGTGAAAAGTTACCAATATGAAATTAGCCGTCAAAGACAGGGCAAACCTTTTGCGACCTGTCAAAATCCTATCAGACTGATTAATTTAATCACTTGATCCTAATAATATCCTGTTCCTTATTTCAAAATCGATCAACTTTAAACTATCAATTCTGTTCTGGAAATGATCTCTCCTGACTATGGGTATATTATTGCAAATTTTTTAAGTGAAACTTTTAAAGCGTTTAGTCACAATAATAACTAGTACATTATTGAACTTTCAATTTAAGCAAAAATAAGGCATCGTAAACTAAAAAGTTGAAGAATATTTATTTCTAACAGAAAATTATTATCAGACACAAAAATTGCTTATGTATTTGAAACTTTATAAATATTTGTTATATAACTATTAGTGATAATTTGAATGATAAAACTGCTTGGTTGTACATACATCTCAGCTCACACAGTTGTCAATTATATATTGCACATTACTCGTTTTATACGTAAAGTTATTTTATTTTGGAAAAAAAGATAAATTCTTGATTTCTCGTTTTTTTTTTTTTTTTTTAAATCTATTGGCAAATATAAAATGAGCCCATGTTTTTAAATAAATGATATTATTTTATTATTTATTCCACGTTGTTTAATTTTCACATTATAATATTTAGTGTGGGCAAAATGATAGAAGCATTTAAATAAGCTTGGAAGGGAGCTTCCAAGCTTATTTATTATTATTAAACCATCATGAAACTTGTTCATAAGAACTGTTTTGAAGCACACCACGTTGAGCATTTAGAACTAAAAATGACCAAAGCGTATTGTTATACCATATAACAGCCTATGTCTCATTGCTGGTGCTTCGGCCTCCCCTCGGGATGAGGATGTTTATAGCTTAATCCGCCACACTGCTCCAGTGCAGGTTGGTGGATTTGAACAACTGCTATCTAATGAAGGCAACGGGGACCGACGGCTCAACGTGCTCTCCGAGGCACGGACTCAGGGATACTTATGTACTTAAGTTAAAACAAACTCATTGGTACATGCCTTGGGACTTGAACCACGACCTTCTAAACAAGAAATGGGCTCGTCGCCTCGCGGCCATCACACTGCATTGTTAACCATATTCTTATTAAGCAAAAAAATCTGTCAAATACTCTGAACGTACGCACTAAACAAACATACTAAAACTTTTTTTACGTTTCATTATAAATGTACACAAAAGTAATTATTAATACACACTAATATTATTACATCCCAAGCCAAACAGGTTTTAGGCAATGCAATGGATGGTTTGTATCTTGAATTTTGGCAGAGAAATAGGTTCAAACATGAATCCTCCAGTCCTAAACGCTCTAAGTACACCATCAATTAGCCAACCCTATTGTAAGTAAAATAAATCGTAGAAAATAGTTATTGTAATACCTTAAGTCCGCCGTACTTCTTCCAGTATTGCCAGCAGGAGCCGCACAGCCGGTACTGTAGGTGTGGAGGACCCCACGCATACCACTGCGACGATGACGTCACTGCACAATTTAGAAGATAATTAATAGATGAAATTTTTTATATTTTTTATATTTTAGGAAACATAAGTATTCTCTTTCTGATTAATTCTGCATTTTCATGTACTGAAAATTTTTATTGACATGATTTCATTTTGAGAACAAGACATATTTATCTAGAGCAATGTGTTATTCTTTGCATATCCATTTGGAGATTGTCATATAACCAAATATCCCAACTAAAAGTATTCTGTTTAAAGCTGGTGTTCCCTGCAATAGCTGCACGATGCAGAAGAGGTGAATCTTCACTGTGAGTTGATTCCAATAGACAATAAAGAAGCAGAATCACACTTTTTATCGTGCGGTACTAGCGCAGGGAAAGCCAGAATCAAATGGTACTTTTAGCACATAAGCTGCAAAAATCGTACAATGATTCCATACAAGCTGCAGAAACAGTCAAAAATGGTACCAGAGAGGCCAAAACTATGCAGCCATAGTCATAATAACTGCAGAATAGCTGTACAAAAGAGTTAGTCCTAACTCTTTTTTACAGCTACAGTGCAATTCGAGTCTTCTACAGCTATTGTAATGACAAAGGCAGCATAATGGGACCCTTTTGAAATTGACAGTAGTTGCAACTATTGTACCATTCTTGTTAGTTCTACAGGTAATGTATTACTTGTTGCTGGGATAACTTCATATAAAAGCGAGGCCACATATCGACAAAAAATGTGTAGGTAGATATTTGGCTTTATCGACCTACCAAAGCCGAGGATAGGATCAATATGTGGGTCCACCTTAAGAATGAAAGCTTTTGTACGTAGCTTATAGCGTAAGTATACCTTGACAGGACGCGCAAAGTTCGGCAGCTGGGTGTGCGTTGGCGCCGTTCGTACCACCGTTTAAGACGGCAGCCTTGGCGCCGCCGCTCGTGATCAGCGCCGGGTTCGGTTTGTTGCTGTAAGTTGACAATATTATATGTTATTAAATCTCCATAAAATAGCAAAACCCTAAATAAAAAAAAAATCAATATATAATTTCTTTACAATAGAACATATTTATATAAGAGCACCGCAATAAAAGTAACCAAAGTGTAGTCAAATTATCCGTTTTGTATTGGCGATTTAGTTTCGAGCATAGAATAGCAAAGTTGACAGCACCGTATGGTACAGTAGAATGCAATATCAGTTTTGAGTATGGAACGAGGTCGACTCGTCAAAATACGTCAAAAATGACATACAATTAACAAGCATATCCTGTTTGAGGGGTGATTGCTGTAATTTTTTTTAAATAAATTTTATATGCGCATGGATGATAATTTGTTTTAATTTTTGTTTTAGTCGTGATTTTACATGCAACATTCTGCACGTTTTCTTCCCAAGGACGAAAAAACATTACCTACTAAAACAAATATACACCGTGTTCAGCTGAACGTAGTCGAAACTTGTAGACCTCACCAAATTAAACAAAAAGATTGAAGTGAGCAGATGGCGCAAACTAACGGTAATCGACAAAAACAAGTTTTATGGTTTCGTTTTTATAACTTTTTTTAGTTCGGTCAACTCGACACGCTCTAAGTTTGGACTACGTTCAGCCAAACACGCTATATATTATATATAACTACAGTTTAACTATATACTGCATTCAATAGACATATAAAATAAGTAAACAAACACATTTTCGCAAGACAATACACAGCGGTTGTGCAATACTTCAGATAAATGTTTTCTTTCTTTGAAGATAGGACTAATGAAAAAAAGCGCGAATATGTAACTACTAATCGTAAGCCTTGATTATTTCACGTTAATGGCGCGTCCATAAGAACTAAGCGCACATGCACTGAGCCATTCAAGAATGACGTTGGTTTACCGTAAATAAAAAATTAAAAAAAATAATAACTTCATAAATAGCTAAAAGTATGTATCTTAAGGCCCGGTTTTCGCTAAAATTAGAGGAGAGACGCTACGCGGCGGCACCCAAAGGAAATAAACAGACAAATAACACAAAACTTTGAATGTAGCAGACTAGAAAGCGCACGATTGCTAAAATCAATGATTCAAAGTTGACAAATTTTGCCAACTTTATTTACTTTGAATTTGTTTTTATCAGTAGTATGTAATTAGTGAGGGATATACGCGAGTACCACCCCTCTCCATTTCTCAACCTATGGTTCAAATGTGATAACTTCGGTTTTCGAACTAAACAGCCAACATCTCTCCTCTAGTGAACTAATCCAAACCTCGGTAGACTAATAACATTGTGAAATATTTATGGTTTGCTCGTATACATTCAAAATAGGATTTCTTTGATCATAAATATTTTGTAATTCATTTGGAGTTAAACCGATATATAAAACTATTGATTGCTAGACATTTTGTTGCACATCTTGTAGTCTTATTTATTTTTACTTTTTTTTGTTTGTTTTATCCTGGCGGCGGGAAGGCGGATTAAACTCTACAGTTTCCGCGCGCCCAAGCATGCGGGATATGTGGTAGTTGCACCCACTAAACAACCGCTTGAAGCAAAATAAGGACGTATATCGTTAGCCCGAAAGCTCTAACGACTTATTCATTTTTACACGAAATAAGACAATATAGAGATATTACAGTTGAAATAACAATAAGTAATTTTTATATAAGTACTATTTTTATTAATATTTAGAACGAAAAAGTAATTTTCGGATTTTTAGCTTCTATTTCTTTATCCACCAACTACAGTGAACACACTTTTTTCATATGTATAGCAAAGAAAGCTTTTTTATACTAGGCGACTGAGATTAAATTTATAACTGGGCTTTAAGAAAATGAAAACTATAACACAACTGCATATGCTAACTGCACAACATAAAAAAAATTTAAACCATATTTACATATGCATGTATATGTAAATAATACCCAATACAAACACTCACTAGTTGGGAATGTACACTTGTTTTAATTTTGACTCGGCTTCGACCGCCTTCACGCGTTTCTGTTGCACGTAGCGGTCCGTCGTCTTCCACATGTAGTAATATTCCACTAAGTTCTTTAACGTCTTCCACGGCAACTGGAGTCATAGAAAAAAAAAAACAATGTTAATTATTGATATTTAGTTTAAATATTTCAGTAGCACTAGCTTTTGTCATTAGGGAAATAAGGGGAGAAGGTAGTTAATTTCTCTACCATACCCAATGTCGACCTCATCTGCACGCGCCGGATGGCGACGGAAGTCAATCGGTTTCCATGCTGCTGGATAACTAACGAGGCTCTGGCGACCGAATAAATGGTGGTATAACCACTCACCTATAGATGAGGCTACCTGTAGCCTCATCTACTCTAGATAGGTGAGGCTAGATAGACAGGCTCCTGAGCCTTGAGGTCTAAATAATGTCTACATAAGTACTGAAGCAGAAGGCAACGGGAAACCACTGCTAATTCTTTTATGACCACACCACAACCTGGACCACCACCACCTCCGCCTGGAGTGTATGACTGAGAAGAAAGACTTATGTCCGCGTTTCTGCTCGCGTGCACATATGGAACGTAACGTCCATTTTTATCACACTTGCGAGCTACTTTCCTTCAATCCTCTGACTGTAATCCTGCGGTCCTCGTGTTTGACGTATAATTACTATTATAAGCTATAATGTGTTATTAAAACACGACCATAACTTAAGGTTAAACAATACCTTTGAATTTCCATACATAATTTCTGTGACCAGAACTAAAAAAGTACACAATGTAATATTTATTTTACCATCTTAAAAGGTAAAGCGTGTTATAGAATTAACGTAAAATTTATGAAACATATTATTTCTAACACAACACAGTTTTAATTTTGTGTTTCAAATAAACTCGCTAACGAATACATGATTAAATTGAAAATTGTGAACTTAAGAATTAAAATTAGAACTGATATGTTAGAAGTAACATATTTTATAAATTTAACGACAATTTTATAACCCACTTTACTTAGTAAGATGGTACATTACGATGCAAGTATGGTAAGCCACTTATTATAGTCAAAATGTTTATAGACACGAGGCGAAGCCGAGTGCTTATAATAAACCGACGACTATAATAGCCAGCTTACTTAATGCGAGCATCATACGACGTTTTTCAATGCATTTGCGGTTAAAATAATACTTCAAATGTAATAATGACGAGAGCTAACGGCGCGAGCGGGTTGCTTTTCGCGGTTTACGCATGCGTCACAAACAGAATGCTCGTTTGTGATTGGTGTAAAGTAAAAAGGTCTAGTACTGGAAAATACAACATTACGGTACAAGTTGCGATGTCATAAAGACCGTATTATGAGCAAATGTATTGAAAAATAAATATAACGTGTAGTTTCTTACTTCGGGTTACATAAACATTGGATGGAAATTAGCGGTGTCTTTTAACCTTAAAGGTGAAAAACCTGAACTTATATAGTTACTATATATGACTGACTGATAGACCGAGTGGTCAGAGACTCTAACTGCAAAGCCAAGGGTCGCGGGTTCGATTCCCGCCCGGGACAAACATTTTTTGACAAACATGTCTATTTGTTTCAGGTCTGGGTGTAAAATATTTACAATTGTGTATATTACAAAGAATATTAATATTTAAGGCGTGTGGGATGACCCAGTTATTATTATGTATATTAGTTCCCTAGTAACCCATAACACGAGTATAATACTTACTTTGGGACTAGATGGCGCTGTGTGGGATGTCCCATGTATTATCATTATAGTTTCGTGCTGTCTGTCTGTCTATATGTCACAGGCTTATATCTCCTCCATATTTCCATCAATTTCGACTAAATTTGACAAACAGATGTTATATAGTTACATAGTTATGAAAACTAAATTATGGCATTTGATGTGTAATATTTTCCCAATGAATAAAGGAAAGTAAAAAAAATTATTGAAAATAGATAAAATTTGTGGTCACATTATCGCTTTGCCATCATAATGTGATCTCATTACACTAATTAACTATTATCGAATCGAAATTGAATCTAACAAATACATTTACATATAAAAATCAAATCTATCATTTACTCACAAAGTCTTGCTGTATGTCAGCGAAGTCCTTTCCATACTTGTCGAGCGCCTCCTCAAAGAGATTCGCCTCCGAGGCGCTCCACTCCTCCATCTCGTCACGACAGAGGACCGGCCCCGACGCGGGCACGAGAGACGCGAGCGCAGATTCTATGCTGTATCCGGACTTGTGTAGCGTGTCCATCGCGTGAAACTAGACACCAGTTACATCAATTTAATTATACTCTTATCATTGTACAGTGGCAGTCACATATAACGATAATGCACCAATAATGAAACTGAGCGTGACGCGGCGGTGACAGACGAAACAGTACTATAAAGTGCAAAGGTCGAACCGCTACGTTATGCCTAAGAGTGTAATATCTGTACATATCTAGTACATTCAGAGATGAATTGAATGAACATAATTTATTTCTAATATGTTTTGTTCTGTGCCTCGGATAGCACGTTAAGCAGTCGATTCCGGTTGCTGTCAATAGATAGAGGTCGTGACAATCCGCCAACCCGCATTGAAGCAGCGTGGTGGATTTAAGCTCCAAACTACCTCATCTTGAAGGGAAACCTAAACCCCTGCAGTGGGGTATAAAAAGGGCTGATGGATGTCGTCTGGTTCTGTTGTTGTAACTGTTTGGTATTCAATATATTAATTTATAATTAAAACGTAATTTAATTTTCTCTGATGTTTGTTTCAGTAGTAGTTTATGTTGTTAATTGGAATATTCCAGTTGTTATTTGTGTAATAGAAATTGTCTTTTATTAGAGTCAGGTATAAACCAGAAATACGCTTGAGGTGATAAATTACTTTGCGTTTAAAAATGTCTACTTATGCTAAACTGTGTGTCATAGTAGCGAGCAAGTTAAAAAAATGAATCAAACAACAATTGTAATGATATCATTACAATTGTTGTTTGATTCATTTTCATTCATTCATTTGATTCATTTTTTTTAACTTGCTCGCTACTATGACACACAGTTTAGCATAAGTAGACATTTTTAAACGCAAAGTAATTTATCACCTCAAGCGTATTTCTGGTTTATACCTGACTCTAATAAAAGACAATTTCTATTACACAAATAACAACTGGAATATTCCAATTAACAACATAAACTACTACTGAAACCAACATCAGAGAAAATTAAATTACGTTTTTTGTTTATCATTTTTCAATAAAAGATTGAGAATTGTAACGTGCAAGTGTGGTCCCATAGGTGCAGGACACACTGTATATTGATAGGATTTTACTCACCAAGGTGATGTCCCGGCTAGCGGCCGCCGCAGACATGTGTAAGCTAGGTTGTTTGACGCTGCTGGAGCAGTCAAGGGCTCGCGCGAAGGTCCCAACTGAACGCGACACCACGAGGAACTGGTCGATCTGCCGATCTGTGAGACCGTGCTCAGGTGTCCATACTAGAGTTTCTAACTCCTCCAGGTTTCGAGGGTCCTCCTCGCCTGATCAAAATCACAAGAATAGCTTAAACGTTCAAATATCCTATAAAATATTTATAATATACTAAAATAAATAATATCAAATATTTCTCTTCCTTGTTAAATAATTAAGCTTTTCTAGAATAATAATTTTAATTGAAATAAAATTATTAAAGATTCAATCGTTTCAGCAAGTAGTACAAATGAACTTTTGTATTCAGAACATATTATTGGGCATAAAACTAACTTAAACCACACAGAATAAATATATTTCTTGTATCACGAAAACATTATTTGTTAAATTGTATACCTACGGAAAAGGATATTTTCTCAAAATAAGTAAATATTTTTTCTTCTCTCTTCTCAAAAAACAAAATTCAGACCAACAAAAAATTTCTTGTAACAACAATATATTTACTTTTATTTAAGGACTTTAATATCCTCTTCGGTATATATGAAACAATATTTTCTTGATTCAAGAAATATTTTTTTCTATGCATATATAGTAAATCAAGAAACCTAAACCATAAAAATGAAGAATAAAAAAATAATAGATTATATCTTACCTTCTTTTAATAAATTAGTAACGTCAGTCTGATATCTACTTCCAACTCTGATTTCTCCCTTATCTGCTAATAAAGTCTTTTGTGAAGGATCAAATACTAAACAATAAAAAAATGCATCCTGAAACAAAAGAGAGGAACAGTTTACTAAATTAGACCAATATTATGACAACTTAAATAGCTCTGACATATAATAAGGAAACCATATAATATACCGAAAAAAATGTTTCTTAAAGCAAGAAAATATGATTTCATTTGAAACGAAAAGAATATTTTCGTAAAATAAATAAATATATCTTCAGACCAACCAAAAAATATATTTACTTATTTCAAGAGATTAATCTTTTCCTTATATATGAAGTCATATTTTCTTGGTTTAAGAAATATTTTTTTCGGTGTGATTTCTCTTCTTTTGTATTTAAGTGCGTTCAACTCATTACAGTCCGAATGCATGCAAAGTATTATAAGAAAATGAACGTGCTTAGCGCGTAATCAAATTTTACGAGGTAGTACGATCTTAAGAACGCGCTGAACGCGTGAACGCTCATACAAACGCTCTTAAATTGTGTTGAATTATAGTCTCATTTGAGTTAGAATTAAGTTTGTATAGAGCCAAAACTTCGAATTTTTTCTAACCATCGTAGTCACAGAGATGTCGTCTATTTATATAACTATTACGAAATGTCTATAACTAGGATATTTACAGTAATTTCGAAGTTTTGGCTCTATACAAACCTAGTTCTAACTCAATTAACACTACAATTTTATTCAAAACAAACCAAAATTAAAATACGTATTAGCGTCGTAATCGTTTAAGAGCGTTTGTATGAGCGTTCACGCGTCCAGCCCCTTCTTAATACTGAAGATCGGGAAAGCGGGGATTTATGAACTGGCAACGAAGAAGACTTTATCATTATTTACAAAATAGACTAATAGTAGATAAGATTTTGTAGACTTTAAGATATATGTCATTGAAACTTTAAAATTGATATTTTAAATTATCTCAGGAGTAAAAAGACTAAAGCTTTACAGCAATTAAACAGATGAAAACTTGTTGGCAATCAGTAGTAACAAAAGATGACAACAATTCAGTAACGTATATGTTACACCTTGCAGTCTCGGTATGGCATTAGTTTGGAGTGGCTAGCATTCGCTTTGTTAGGGTTCTGGAGCCAAAAAAAAAACCGAACCCTAATCGTTTCGTCATGACCGTTTGTCCTGTTTTTCACACCGTCGTAGTGTACATTTACACACATAAGTAAATAAAATTTTGTGTGTATTTGTAAGATTTTGCTAGTCGAGCTTGCATCTTACATGCACTTAACCAGTTGCTCACAATATTAGTTTCTTTCCTTACACGATTTACAAACTATAGTGTCTTACTACTGTACAGTAAAACTTTAAGTTGAAATAATAATACCTTGTACATCCCACAGTTCCCACTAGCGCCATTTCGTCCCAAAATAATCAAGTATTATAGGGTAATAGGCAACTGGTATACAATACATACTTTAATATTCTTTTTTTTATAATATTATATACATACTTATTACACCCAACATGGAACAAATAGACATGCTCATGCATACAAATATTTGTCCCGGGCGGGAATCGAACCGCGACACTTGGCTCCGCAGTTAGGGTCTCTAACCACTCGGTCGATCGGTCAATTAATAAACACAATGAAACCTAGACGGGGTGATATGTTTGACTAGACATAACATCTAAAGCTTATGCTAAATTTATTGATTACGATTTTATCAGGAACCACTATGAAAGTGTAACGATACAGAATTTCCTCATATAAAATTATATTGCCATAATTTTTAAAGTAAGGTAGTTCATTCTATTTGTGGAATATATACTACAAAACATTGAATGGAATTCGCACCGTGATATGACTTTTCATTTACGTACAACTCACGGTGAAATTTAAGTTATTAATAGCACGTTATTTACTTTTATGAATTACGTACAACGCCATCTAGCGGCAATAAATTGCATGAAGGCTATTGTGATGCAACAGGAAGATGCCCGGAAATGATAACTCGTTTCACGGCATATTAATTTCGTATAATATTTTTTTTATGAAAATTCCACAAATAGAATTACATATTTAACTTTCGATTATTATGGCTAAGAAGTGTTTAATGAAAAAGTTCACCCTCAAATCTACATGACTAGGTGCCTCAAAAGCTTCACCGCATATAACCAGCCGCTCTCTTCGGGTACATACTCACATCCTTATTGAGATAACTGAGCAGCGACTCGGTCTCGTTGAGCAGCGTGACGGAGCACTTGCCGCGGATGTGCGTCGCGGGCAGCGTTTCGACATGCCGCGAGAGGAACAGCTCGCGGTGTTTCGCCTGGTGCCGCTGCTTGGGCGCGAGCCCGTCAGAACCGGGCAACTCGCTTGATTCTTCCTCCATCGCCACTGAAAAATAGCAAAACCATGGATTAAAAGTTAGTTTATTCGATAAAATTTATAGAAAAGAGTTGCTCCACGGCCGTTATTATATTACATTTCAAAATAAGTTCGAAAAGTACTTCGAAATGAGAAAAAATTTAAGTATATCAATAACGTTAAGTTTCCTTGCGGTAGCCGCGCTTTGATGCGCTATTGATATCACAAATGATATTCCAAGTAACTTTTAAGTTTTGTCTTACATAAGTACATCCTATTACATGTTCAGCAATGGGGCGTGTCACGCAAAGCTTTCGTAGATGGCTCTCTCAGCGACGGTATCTTCTTTACATATTGTGTCATTTATATTTTGCGAATATATATTTATACGTATATACGTATATGATTATAAAATTTCCAACTTTTATATAAAACTGAGAGTCGATTGATTACCGTCGCTCATGCGCTACGTGGAGAGAGAAAAGGTCAGAAAAGTTGCATTCTTTTCGCAATGGGGTGTCCCACTGCGAAAAAAAATGCAACTTTTAGTTTATATGAAAGCAAACTACTTCACCGATTAAGCTCGGCTAAGTTTGCTGGAACATTGCACTTGATGCTTGAATGATTGAAAAACTCTGTGAGGCTTATATAAAAGTAATTCCAGAGAAATTAAGTTCAGTTGCATATGCTGTTAGAAAAAATAGACAATTAACTGATGTAGACATAACAAGATTGGTGTACTTGTTTGTTTTCACAGTATTATGTCATACAGCATCTAGCTGTGGGGCCTATATGCGAACGATATTTATATTACAGAAGCGCACTGTACAAGCTATCTATAACACGCGAAGCCGTGATTCACCGAGACAAATTTTTAAAGAATTAATTTCTTTAAAAACTTGTCAATACATATACGAGAATATCTGTATCTCAAAAAATGTGACGAACATTACATTAATACGGAAAATAAAGATAGGTTTGCAAGGTTAAGTAAGGTTAGTTAGTAGGTAGTTTGTGGGGCTTTATGTTCGTTTTTACAGCAAAATTCTTGGATCCGCATCCAATTTGAGTAATCGTGCCTTCAAGGACTATATTAACACCAAAAAAAGGCATATTATAGGATTTATGAGTATTTGGAAGAAGGGAATGCCCGGCCTGAGATATTTTTGGCACAGTATGATTTCTCTTAAGATGGTTTGTTTTTGTTGTGTAACTTCAACTGTTGACTGTTGATATTGTTTGAATTTTTTTACAATTTTTATAGTTTAGACTATTGACACTAGGTACTTTACTCTATGTTTTATTTAACATTTTTGTTATCCAAAAGATAGGATTGCTGTAGAATTTCTTACGCCATCACATCTATACAGAAAACCTCTTTAGAAAGTGGTGGCTTACTTTAAGTGATCTTTTTAATGTCATATGGTGATAAAATAAATGTTTCCATTTTTATTTGAATTAAGCGCAATTTGATATCATAAGGACATAGTCAAATTTGAAATAAATGTTGCAATTTTAGAACCGTTTTGTTTCGAAAACTACGAGGATTTAGACTAGTTTAATTAGTGATTAATTTAAATAGTAAAGCTAAACCGTCTTTCAAATGGACTTGATATCTTTTGAAAACTTACGACTCAAGAAAACTCGTGTTTAAATCAATAAATAATATACCTACGTTCCAGCGAAATCAATACATGAACTGAAACATGGGCGTCACAAAGGAGACCTATAAATAGTATTATGCTCTCGTCAGAAGAATCACAAATTCAGGACAATGCTTTGCCCAAACTACGATCTTCACAATAAAAGTAATATACCTAGGCACCATTTTAATCACACAAGTAGATATTGTTGTCGACTTATGTACCTATAGATTTGTAATTATTACTAAAGAATCTTATTATTCATTACAATTAATTTTACAACGCCAACGTCCAAAGACCCTTTTGAACGGCAGCCGTTACTATTATACACTATTGACTAGCTAGCTTTCAGCTTGCCCTTCACCCGCGTGGACTACACATCTGTGCTGAACCGCTGAAGGGACGGATGCGATGTGGTTTTTGGGGAGGGGGGTAACTAATTCTTAAATTAAAATACCAAATCCTTAACAGCGCGTCCAAAAAATTAAAAACGCAAATAAATAGATAGCATAAATCCAGTTGTTAGACGCTACGTGCATGCAAACATGGTACTTAGATTCTGTTGTGAGAAGTTAGGTAACTTTTATTTATTTGGGAAATTTCGAAAACTTACTACTGGCAACATTATTATGTTATGGCGCGTAATTACAGAGTGTCAAACTTAAATTGAAGTTTTTTTTACACATTTACAGGTGAAATGTCATTCCGTCAGACTTTTTGTTCGATTTTGTATTGTTGGTGCACTGTTTTACGTGGTTTTACTATACATGAAGGCAATTTTTTTTAGTTGTACACTGTGCAACTGCCAGGTACGTACTGAACGCCCGTGTGTCACGATAGTCTATGTATATTCCATATATAGACTGTGGTGAATCAATATCAATCAACAAGCTAAAAATATGTCGATTCATTGTGTGATTGTGTAAATTGAATATTATGTACCTACCTAACTGAATTATAATAAAAGTATTAATAAATAATGAATACAGAGTTATTACAATTATTACATGGCGCAGCCGGTACGCAAGTATAATTCCTTGGTGGAATAATTGAAAAATGGATTTGCTTAAACCTCCGCCACCATTGCTGCTAACAGGTAACGTTAGAGAAAATTTCCAGAAATGGAGACAAAGATTCGAATGGTACTTACTAGCAAGTGGTGCAAATACTAAATTATTAAATAATCAACAAAAAGTTGCTTTATTACTGCATTGTATAGGGGAAGAAGCTATAACGATCTATGACACGTTTGACAACAAAAATGAATTAAATTTTGAGCAGTTATTACAAAAATTCGAGGAATATTGTTCGCCTCCTAGTAATGAAACATATAACAGACACCTGTTTTTTACGAGACACATGAACGAAGCTGAAAATTTTGATGATTTTGTAACGGCACTCAAAAAACTAAGTATTGACTGCAATTTTGATAAACTTCGCGATAGCTTGATAAGGGATCAAATCATACTGGGAATAAATGATACAAAATTGAAAGAAAGATTATTAAAAGAAGAGAAATTGGACTTAGCATCATGTATGAATATATGTAAAACAGCAGTTTTAGCAGGAGAACAAGTCAAGATTATGACAAAGGAAAATAATAAACAGGTACACAACATTAATACAAATTCAAGACAATCGAGGTACAAGGAAAGTCGTCCAAGCACATCATACAACACAGAACATCAAAATAACCGTAGACTTATAAGAAGTGGTTCAGTTAATAGAAACAGGTCGAAGTCAAGATCTAGAATGTGTCACAAGTGTGGAAATACACATGGCTATGGCAAATGTCCAGCCTATGGCAAGAAATGTATGAAATGCAACAAGTACGGGCATTTTATGAAAATGTGCCGTAATACGAGATGTTCCATAGTGCAAGCTAATGATAGCAGCGAAGAAGAAACTGTAATAAGTATGGTGACAATAGGCTCAATAAATGAAGACTGGTATGTAACGGCCAAAGTTCAGGAAGAAAACATCAAATTCAAGATAGACACGGGGTCACAAGTGGATATATTACATGAGAGTGTGGCAAAACAATTAAGACTTAATAGTATGTATAGTGACACTAGGTTAAGAAATTTTGATGGTTCATTGATAAAAAATTTAGGAGTTGCAAATGCTGAAATCTCTTATAACAACATTAAAATTATGACTAAATTTTATATTGTAAGATTTAAAACTCCATGTATGTTAAGTTATAAAACAGCTAAAATATTAGGTATAATAGGTAACGTTAATAAAATTACAAGTGAAAAGTCCCATGTTACCAGTATTATAGAACAATATAGTGATTTGTTTCGAGGTTTGGGTAAATTAGACTACACATATAAAATAAAATTGGTGGAGGGCTGTACACCAGTTGCTGAGCCACCACGTAAAATACCTTTTAAAATAAAAGATAAAGTTAAACATGAACTTGATCGCTTAGAAAGATTAGACGTAATCAGGAAAGTTAGGGAACCAACAGAATGGGTTAGCTCTATGGTTGTAGTAAAGAAAAGTGAGGACAAAATAAGGTTATGTTTAGATCCGCAAAATTTAAATAAATCAATAATTAGGGAACGTCATAAAATACCAACATTTGAAGAAATTACAGCAAAGATGCCAAATGCTAAAGTTTTTACGGTGTTAGATGCAAATAAGGGATTTCATCAAATATGTTTACATGAAGAAAGTCAGTTACTAACTACGTTCAATGCAGGTCAGTATGGCAGATATTGCTACAAACGTTTAGCATTTGGTTTGAATTCATCGCCCGAAGTATTTACAAAAAGTTTTTCAGATGTATTCAAAAATGTGGAAGGTGTAGAAATTTATGTCGATGAAATATTAATTTGGGGAAAAGATATGGAACAGCATAATGAAAGATTAATCAAAGTTTTAGAAACAGCAATGTCAGCTGGTATCAAATTTAACAAAGAAAAATGTCAATTTGGGGTGTCCGAGGTAAAATATGTAGGTCATGTACTCACGGGTGAAGGTCTTAAACCAGATCCTGAAAAGATTAGAGCAATAGTTGAAATGGAAGAGCCTAAAACAAAAAAAGAACTACAAACAATTCTTGGAATGATAACTTATATATCTAAATTTATTCCTAGAGTATCTGATATAACCAATTCATTGAGACAAATATTAAAACAAAATTCAGTATTTATTTGGGGACATAAACAACAAATGGATTTTCAACAATTAAAAAATTTATTAACCTCTCAACCGGTTTTAAAATACTATGATGTTAATAAACCAGTGACACTGTCAGTGGACAGCAGTAGTGTTGGACTAGGTGCGGTGCTTCTACAAGAAGGTTTACCAATAGCATATGCGTCCAAAACACTTACGGATTGCCAACGAAACTGGGCACAAATAGAGAAGGAAATGTTGGCTATAGTATATGGGTGTGAGAAATTTAGTCAGTACATTTATGATAAACAGGTAATAGTCGAAACGGACCATAAGCCATTAGAGCAAATGTTTAAAAAAAAGTATGAATGAGACACCGTTACGGTTACAAAGACTACGACTTAGAATACAAGGGTATGATTTACAAATAAAATATAAACCTGGAAAGGAATTATTAATGGCAGATGCTTTATCGAGAACTAGTGTTAGTGATAAAATATGTAACAAAGATATAGATGACTGTGTAGAATTGCATGTATGTAGTTTGGTAACCGAATCGTTAAGTTTTAGTGATGAACGTCTTAAACAGTTTCAACGTGAAACAGAAAATGATTCAGATTGTAATATCATGATAAATTTTATAAGAAATGGATGGCCTCAAAAGAAAGATGTGCCAGATAATTTGAAATGTTTGTATTCTATAAAAGACAACTTATATGAAGCGAATGGTTTAGTATGGAAAGATACAGCAGTTTTTGTGCCAAAATCCTTACGCAAGGAAATGTTAAAATTAATACACTATAACCACATGGGTATTAATAAATGTAAAAATAGGATAAGAGGAATTTTATATTGGCCATTTATGTCTAAAGAAATAGAAGATGTGATTATGAATTGTGAAACATGTTTGAGAAATCAAAATACACATATGCATGAACCTTTAATGTTAAGAGATCTACCCAACAAGCCGTGGCAAACACTTGGAGTAGATATGTTTTTCTGTCATGATAAAATATTCTTATTAGTTGTGGAGTATTTAACAAAATATGTAGAAATTGCTCAATTGCAGAATCAAAGTGCAGAGTGTCATGTTATTGCCTTGAAATCAATGTTTGCACGCTGGGGCATTCCACAAAAAATTTATACTGATGATGCTCCTCAATATAATAGTGCTATATTTAAAAAATTTGCTAAAGATTGGAATTTTGAACAAATAGCTTCAAGTCCATATTATGCACGTTCCAATGGAATGGTTGAGAGGCACATACAAACTATTAAAAAAATGTTTAAGAAAACTTATTATGATAATAAAGATCCTTACATAGCTTTGATGGAGTACCATAACATGCCAATAGATGAAAAAATTAATAAATCACCTAATGAATTAATGTTTGGTCGTCAAACAAATTCTCTGTTACCTATAAAAAATCAACATTTAAACAATACAGAATATGATATGGTAAAGAAACATTTCACAGAAAAAAGTCATAAATATAAATTTTATCATGACAGGAGAAACAGAGGAAAAGAAATAAAATACAAAGCCAATCAAAATGTGTTTATTAGAGATAATAAGAACTATAATGTAAAAGGAAAAATCATAAGTGAATCTCAGAATCCAAGATCTTATAAAGTCAAATTGGATAATGGTCAAATTGTTAACAGAAATAGATACAATATATATAGAGCCCCTTCAAAGTTTTCGGTAACTGACCATGATGATTGTTTCACAAATAAAAATGTAATTAAAACTAATACACATATTAATGATTCTACACATAGTGATAATTGTATACCGAGTCAAAGAAATACAAATAATTTGCAATGTAATGTTAACAATAGACGTACTAAAAAGCATGTAACTTTTGCAGATACTAATTTGCTGAAACCAAATTGTAATGAATATAATACACGAAGTGGTCGCATAAGTAGAAAACCCTCATATCTGGAAAATTTTGAAACTGATTAAAATAGCTTATAATAATAACAATTATATTGTATGTTAAAAATTAATATTCTAATACATTGTAAACAAAAGGGATGTCACGATAGTCTATGTATATTCCATATATAGACTGTGGTGAATCAATATCAATCAACAAGCTAAAAATATGTCGATTCATTGTGTGATTGTGTAAATTGAATATTATGTACCTACCTAACTGAATTATAATAAAAGTATTAATAAATAATGAATACAGAGTTATTACAATTATTACACCCGTGAACATGGTTTTGGTGTATGTGTGCGTGAATTTGCGTATGGACACAAATGAGCATGGTTTTGCAAACACCACCACAAAGTATGGCCGTGTCGTATATTTATATATTCA
This sequence comes from Luffia ferchaultella, assembly GCA_949709985.1. Lineage (NCBI taxonomy): Eukaryota > Metazoa > Arthropoda > Insecta > Lepidoptera > Psychidae > Luffia > Luffia ferchaultella. The sequence goes on from OX453256.1 coordinate 17,731,322, forward strand.
CTATAATTATCGTTGTTTAAATTATATATAATATAGGACCATGGATGTTCATAGAGACACCGCCTTGTGACAACAAAAATGTACCACCTAGACCAAAATATACACAAGTTGAGGTTTTAAAATATTCACTGTGAATTAGAATTGATGAGTCTGTCATTTAGCTCACATTTTCGAAAATTTCGAAATATGAGACCTTCATCTCGATTATTATGCTATAGAAGTTTAGGACTAACATTTTTAATTCCGTACATTATATAATTTATACATAAGGTACACGGCAGTGTTGCCAGACGTCCCGATTTTTGCGGGATGTCTGGATTTTAGGGCTCCAATTGAATGTCCCGCACGGGACGCCAGTTATCCCGATTATTACGTGAAAGTTCGATCGAAACTTAATAGAAATATATTTGTTTAGAGCTGGTTTATTCACTGAACAAAACTTAAATTTAGTGCAATTATTTGCATCATTTTTTTTATTCATGCAGTATGTATGTTTGTGTTTTTTTATTACGAAAGAATTTATTGTAATATTTATAATTTAGAGGGATTATGAAACTAATAAGTAAATAATAAATAGTTCGTAATTTAATTTTCTTTTTGTCCCAAATTCTTCAACGAAATCGCTCATTTTTTTGCATGCTAATCCCGTTTACGTAGAAAAATACCTGGCAACACTGGTACACGGCAACGTTTATCCGTCTGTCCGTCTGGGTCCGTTTGACGGACCTACATATAATAACGCAAAGACCGTTAAACCTATCACTATGCGAGTTGTTTTTTTTTTGCGGCTACATTAATTGGCATTTTCTTATAAAAACTGGTTTAATAGTTTCAGAATTTATTATCAATAATTTAAATGCTTAAGGATCATGACGATCATAGACATTTCATATTGTCAAAACGATTGACGATAGGTCGTATATGTAGGCGCGATGATTTAAAATTGTAATCGAAGGAGATAAATCACGGTTATTTAAATTTTTATTCAGTCAAAAACACGCAAAACATTAAAATTTAGTAGCAAAAATATCTCGTATTCGATTAATTCAATAAAAGAACCGTTATACTATACACGTGTTTGATGTTAACTATATAACGAAATCTCCAAAAGGCTTGGGCCAAAAATTAAAAGTGTGTAAAAAGATGGTAATTAAAATTAAAAAGAATAAGGTTCAAGAATAACCCTTTAAAATAACATTGTTTTTTCTACTGACAAAGCAAGATATTTATAAAATTTTATTTGACGTTGAAGTCGTCCCTGTAACGTCATCTGGCCGGTTGAGTTTATTGCGCTGCTTTCCACAGTAAAAACAAAACCTAAAAGTAAATAAAAAAATATTGAGGTAAGATCACTCTGTCAAATGAAATTGTAATCCTCATAAAAATCAATAAAAATATTATGACTGAATTTAGTCTAAAATAATGTTAATAATAAACATCAGTCCCGATGACGTCATAGGGATTTTTATTGACCAATTTTTTTAAATAAATAACTAAAAAAACGACAGTCTTGATTTTTTTTATTTAATAATTTTGTCCAATTTTTTATCCGAAAATCTTAATAAACTTAGGAACCACTATCTACATAGAATCGAACTTGGAACGCATAAAAACAGCCTACAAAAGATTGATAATCCCGAGTCTATAATTTTTATTTATGCAAACGGTTTTAGTTCAATTACACGTAATCATTGGATAACACGCAAACTACACAATGACGGTTAACTTAAACGCAACGTCTCGCGGTCCAGTCTCACGCACGGTCATTCTTGGCTAAACCACAAACAATAAATATTGATATAGCGTTTGTTTATTGAGTATTATTTAACATTTATTGTGATTTTCAAAATTGTATAATAAACTTGTGTACTGTTGATAGAAGCATTTTAATTTACATACACAAATTTTCAATTATAGCAAGACCGTAGAACTTACTCCACAAACATCAAGTATTAATGCCGCGTGTACGTACAAAACAGTATTTCTGGGCGCATCAAATTAGCTTAACTTGTACATGATTCAAATATTAAATAGATATACGATGGAAAAAATCTTCGGTGGTAACCGTTTTTTATGAAAATCATAGTTATAGTCGAAAATCACAATGTTATATCAAGTGGCGTATATTTTATTATAGTAGTACGGTAGTATATTTTTACTCACGCTTTTGTGATGACGACGAGGTACCCTTATGTGCATCCATGCACATGAGGTACGTTAGGTTAGGTTAGATAAATCGTGTATATTGGTAGTGAAGACACGGCAGAAAATTATCGCATTGGGTCGATTAATTTGACCCGTAAATATCAACTACCTAGACCCACATTTAGGAGAGGATGTAAAAAAAAATAATAATTGAATCGATGCTATATAAGATACCTATACGCAACTTTGGTAAATAAACGTTTCCCAGAGACTATAGATGTAAATATGTTTATTACTCGTAGGTTTTGGGTGTTTAAAATTCGTCCCTTCATCAAAACTGTAAAACCTACATTTAATCACACCCTTAAGAAGTGACTAAATATAGGGTCGCAAAACGACAAGATCATTCTACAACGCCGTTTAATATTTGTTGAGCGAAATTCCGGATTTCGTCGGAGGTCCGTAACATAATCGGTACGAGTTAAACGTGCAAGTAACAAGCGTCGTGAGTAGGTACATTGTGAAACATGTATGTACTCGTAGGTATGTCGTCGAAGTTACAACTTTTATACGTGTCGCCTTGTGGCGAAATATTCGCGCATTGCACGCGAGCTCTGATCGATCATTACGAAGGGTTACGTATAATGTGACGGCATTATTTACAACGACATTAAACTCAGAAGTAATTATATTGAATAAGGGTGTCCACATACCGAATCGATCGGCTTCGTTCAACCTGTCATACCGATATACTATAAATACAAGCATTTCTTGTAGATATTAATTTATATAAATTTATTTCGCCTATCTCGGAAACGGCTATAACGATTTCGATGAAATATTGTATTTAGATAGGTATCATCACAAAATCGGTTCTTAAATAAGTTTCATGGTTATTAACCACCAGGAGGAGCTGCAGTATATGTGTTCCTTCGAAAAGCATGAACTGATTTTTATGCGGTTTTTTCGCGTTACATAGGTGTCACCTAAAAGCAGATAATATTTATTTATATATATTTATTATTTATATATTTATTATTATATATATATTATTAATATATATTTATTTAAATATATTGTGTAATCATGGGTCAAATGAGGGCGCTGCAATAGATATAATTCTCACAAACGACTAGGCTGTTTTTGGCGTGGCTTCTTACTATACATATGTACGTAGGTATCACATAAGAGCAGGTTATCAGATAATGTGGTTATGGGTCACCAGGGGGCGCTGCCATAGCAATGTTTCTTTAAAACAACTGGGTCGATTTAAACAAAGTTATTTAGGTAGTACGACGCTTCAAGAGAGATCTATATTTTTTTATTTAAATAACCAGTTCATATATAAGGTAAGATCGAAAATTATTCATATTCACTAAGAAAGTAATTCGCATCTAATTATATTTCCCGAAAAAAAAAAAATACGTACTAAAAAAAATGTCGCCCTTTTTTTCAATCATCAAAATATTACACAGAAGTTACCTGCTCTAACACTACGTAGGTAGGACTGCAGTTGAGAAAAAGCGCCACAAATATTCAACAAACATCACATATGGTTGATTGGTCGTAACCAGTAATTGTGTTACTTATGGCACCATAATATATTCTATATCGAGATACGGTTCTAGGTTAAGGTAGGTCTTAAGTAAAGCGGGATTTCAGAAAATAGACATGTTCACAGTTTGTCGTCCCGATTCAAGCAAAGCCACAGGCAAAAACTAGTGGTTGTTTAAAAAATAGTAGTATAAAGCAAAATTTAAAACTCAACTGCACTAAAAATAACTGACAATTGGGAAACAAGTTACCCATAGATTCTGAATAAAATACACTATCATATAAATATGACTTGAAAGTTAAAAGGTTATTGCAGACGGTGACAAATTAATTAACAAAATATGTTTGGTGCTAGTCAGTCTTCAAGTGATAATCTCTTAAATGCTTACATCAAATAGGTATGTAATTTTTGATTGTCTCCGTCTGCACTACCATTTAACATTCAAGTCACATTTATACAAATATAATAGTGTGTTCAATTTTTATCCACACTATAGATCATAGAGCTTTTTTTTCTTTTTTGAGCTATTTTTTACGTAGTCGGCTTTTTAATATTTAGGGTCCCATACCGAAAGGGTACTAACGTGAACCCTATTACTGAGGCTCCGTTGTCCATCTGACACAAAGATGTTTCGTCTGAACCGTAATAGGTGGACATATGAAATTATCGCAGAGTGTGTATTACTATGACCTCCCCATACAAGCAATGTGTCTTTTTTTAATATTGTACGGTAGTACGGTGTACTACCAGTGACGTACGGCACCAAAACATGGACTCTCACGGCAGGACTGGTCCACAAATTTAAAGTTGCTTAGCGTGCTATGGAGCAGGCTATGCTCGGTATTTTTTTGAAGGATAAAATCAGAAACACTGAAATCCGTCGAAGAACCAAAGTTGTTGACATAGCCGAAGCGATCAGCAAGCTGAAGTGGCGATGGGCCGATCACATTTGCCGTAGAACTGATAACCGATGGGGTAGACGAGTATTCGAGTGGAGGCCACGTACCGGGAAACAAAGCGTTGGTCGCCCCCGGCCAGGTGGACAGATGATCTGAAGCACCGTACCGGGTAATTGAATGCGAAAGGCGGAGGACCGTGTGTGGTAGCTAGCCTTGGGAGAGGCCTATATCCTGCAGTGGAGAGACACGGGCTGATAATGATGATGACAATAGTACGGAACCCTTCGTGTCCGACTCGCACTTGGCTGTTTTTTTAACTAATAAACTAAAATTCTTTAGTGTTTTTACTCGGCTTAGGTCTACACAAGCCTAGTTCTTTCAAAGATATGTGAAATCCAAAACGGACCGACTCATTATGCTATTTACCTACTAGCTTTCATTCGATACCCATATACTTCAAATATATAAAATATGTTATTCCCCCTCTCTTTTTTTGAATCGCAGACGCCATATTTAAATATTACATACTCTATGCCACTCCCACAATTAAGACGAATTTAACTACTCATATGTTAAAATCCATCCATCCGTTTAGGCTACAGAGTGAGACAAAGAACCATACAAACATATATTCGAAAAACATTACCCTCCGCAGTCGAGTACAAATATAGAGCTTACATCAATCACACACCTGTCTACGGCCGTCCTAGTCTGACGAAGTGCGTCAGACAAGGATGCATTTCGTTTTGTTATAAGTTTGTAAGAAATATATAACGGACTCGGTGACGTATGCGATTAACAAACTTGAGACCATAAACCCAGGAATACCCGAACATAACATCTTGAACTAACGATGCTCTTCTTGGAAGTCAGCTTGCTATGTAGGCACGCGTCAACTTGAACACACTCATACTATAGTAAGTCAACCGACCGCCAGTACGCTGCGAAGTTCCACTCACAAATACTTACCCGGCCGCCATTGTAGTGCTTCATTGGTTGTTCAGTGACAGGAAATCTAGAGATTTTATTACATCTGTGCTTGACACATTCCCATTTGCCTCTAGGAGTATAATACCTTATATTATTGTACCATAGTCGTAGTTATGGATTTTGTCAATATAAATTCATAGCGATATTTCGTAACATGTTGGACGAGGTCAATAGACTGTGTGAAAACGTAATTTACGAATAACTACACTTTGCATGTATTTGAAGGGTTTTGTAGTCTAATGGGTGAAAGGGGAATTTCATAAGCATTATCGTTTTAGCTTGGATTATGCATTACATTATGCTCTGACCATAAAATGATTCGGTGCAAAAGGGCAGTTTATAAAAGCTTATTAAAAGAAAAAACGTTCACGTGTCCGATGCACGTGATTGCGATGGCAATGTTGTACGTCATTCAAGCTGCCTGCAAATTAAAATCTATATAAATCATAGAATAATATAAGGTAGAAACTAGAACACACACTACGCTTACGCTACCTAACCAGAACTACACTTGCATTAAGTGTAGTTTGGCAACATCGCTTGGTAGAAGTCCGGTACAAAAATGTGTGGAAACGTTTAAATGGTGTTTAGATATAATTATTTTCCATTATTTTTGTTATATATCACTGTATGTTTCCCGAATAAAATAAAATAAAATAAATAAAACAACATTAATTTTAATAATGAAAAATGATCGTAGACGATGTTGATAACTGTTAAGCTCTATTTCCCCTTCCCGTCGCTTATTGCCGCTATTCGCACTGACCCCTCCCATATTTCGCCGCATACCTTTCCCCGCGTTTGCAGCTTACGCCGTTGTAATAGTTCAGTTGAATAGCGCTCGTTCTTGTCTCACTATTATATATCATTCGTACTTATTTTATATTTCTATATAATTAGTTAAAAATTTAAAAAAAGCCTCCTGTTTCTACTTCGAAACCGGCCACGGGATTTACACGGGCAAAAGTTACGTTAGAAACTACTGAAATAGGGACTAATGACGTTTTAAAATAAGGTCAGAACACTACTAGCCTAACTTGATATGAAACAGCAAATCACGTTAAGACAAAACGGGTACCACGCATCTTGCAACGTTTAATAAATTAAAATAAATCTTCGACGTTATTGATTTCTTCTGTAGATGAGATACGAAATCTATTATACATAAAGTAAGACAACAGATGGCGCATCAATCTCCTTGCAACACGGAATATAAACACACCTCGAACAAGATAGTTCAAATTAAAATTTATTTATGTACATATAAATTATGTCATTGCTTTGTGAACAGCGACATCCAGAATTAGATCGCACCGTACCAAAACGTAAACGCTTGTGTCAAATCTGAGTTGAGACATCCATATCGCTTAAATGTGGCTGGATGCGACAGAAGAATTTTATTTTCAAGGCGATTGCAAAGTTTGCAAACTACATTCACTCTTAAAACAAGAATTTGCTTGAACTTATATGAATAGATTTGAAACCAAGTAGTAACATTTTCGTGTTCTAAGATAAAAAACCTTTCAGGTAAGATCCAATAATCAAGATTTTTAACTTTTGCCAAGAAAATATGTTCTTTCGACTATTTAAGATCACATTTTCTTGCGCGTAGGCGATATTGTGTTAGTGACTTTTACCGTCTATTTAGTTTAGTATCTACTATGCTGTCTTCAATTATAATATAATCATGTATCATTAACCTTGTGTCGATCTAATATATATATATATACTTATATATTATGTTTCGTTTGTTTTGACCGATTGGTCTAGTGGTCGGAGGTCGTAGACGTCGACTGCAGAAGTGTAGACCCAAAGATCGTGGGTTCGATTCCCGCCCGACATGAATATTTGTGTGCATGAGCGTGTCTATTTGTTCCAGTGTCGGGTTGTAAAATATCTATATATTATGTATGTATTGTAAATATTATTAAGTACGATCCGAGTATCAGTTGCTTAGCACTCATAATACAGGCTCTGCCTAGTTTCGGGCTAGATGACCTTGTGTGAGATGCCCCACATATAATATTGTTATTATTATAGTTCTGTCGTACAAAAGTGACACGGCTGTGTATCTACATGTAAGATACGCTCAGTGAGTTTGAACAAGTAAAATCATTTTTTGTATGAATTAAGAAAAATTAAATCACCACGGAAATAGAAACGAAGAAAAATTGATGTAATAACATTTGAAACCAATGGTATTATTATTAAAATTAAATCACTGCATAAAAAAACCAACGTATACTCATTATTTATATTTAAAAAAATAAAATAATACCCGTCAATAATTCAGATTTTAAAAGCTCTTGACCATTTCCTTAGGCACGGGCCCCCTGAATAATACTCCCTTTTGTAATGTTAACTGTAATATTTACAATTAAAAAAGGATTTTTACAGGCAGACCTTTTTAATAGTCCTGTGCTTTCGGTCGTATTTAAAAATGTGCCAAATATAATAATCATTATTCCATGCAACTCACTAAGCACAACACCGTAGCTTCGCTGCTGTCGCCGCGCGTCGTTCGGCCAATGAAAAAGGATTAATTTCTCACCTGATAAGCAACTTATAAAAATAAAAAGATGTTTTTCTTAATATTCCGTTGACATGAACGTAGAAAAGTCGGAGAAATGAGCAGTCATTGTGGAGTTTCTTTCCTTTATATATGTAAATAATGAGCACAATATCGACTAACCGGTTGGCCGAGTGGTTAGAATAGAAACTCTAACTGCGGAGCCAAGGGTCGAGGGTTGAATTCCTGCCCGGGACAAATATTTGTGTGCATGAATGTATCTATTTGTTCCGTGTGTGGGTGTATAAAGTATCTATATACATATACGTATCTATATTATAAAAAGGATATTTAATATGTATACAGTTGTCTAGTACCCAATAATACAAGCATAATACTTACTTACTTAGAGATTAGAAGGCGCTGTATGGGATGTCCCAGGTATTATTATTATGATAATAGGTATCCCATACTTCCAGACAATACGAAAATGTTAAAAACAAACCGTAATACTGCCCTACTGTTCATAAGCTTGATAAGTGCTAGCTTAACACAGCTAAACCGTGAATATGGCTCGCTCGCGCCTAAACAATTAGCTTTAATGCCCTCTTTATTTCAGGGCAGTAATATTTTACAGTCGATATATGGAGCTCGACCATAATTTAAGTGAATAAATACAAGGGGACAAGCAATGTCGACGAATACAATAACCATTCCCCTCGGCATAAGTCTAGTCGCAACAGAGTCGCGTGGCGTGAAAGAAAGCATCCGAGAGCGACGCGTGCGCCGCTGACGGAACTGGGGTTTGACAGGAATCCGGGGCCGCGGGAAGAAGTGCGGGCATGAACTACGAGAGGGGAGCGGACGAGGGATCATAGGGAAACGAAATGGCAGCCGGCAAACTTATTATTAGCACGCCGACACCTTCGCTAATAATGAGCGTTGTAATAACAAATATTAGTTCGAATCGTTTTAGGTGTTTGGCTACTTTTTGACTTGTGCTCAATGACGTTTATATGTAGGTAGATGCTTTACCTTTCCATATGACGTCATTTTTAGGGTTCTATGCCCAAAAAGTAACAACGGCAACCCTATTACTAAGACTCCGCTGCCGGTACGTCCGTCCGTCTGTCCGTCACAGGCTGTATCGTCTGAACCGTAATTGGTAAACACTTGAAATTTTCATGAAGTATGTATTACTATAGCCCCTACAAATAATAAAAATAAAATTAAAAATTAAAGAGAGTCCTTATATAAGAAACGTGTTCTTAATATTGTACGGTGGTACAGTTCCAATCAAACTTTCTGGCGGATGTGAACATAGGCACAAGTCGCGTCGCAGTAACCAGTTTTAGGTGTAGTGGGACGCAGTGGAGCAAGGGGTATATGCACCTGCGCGAGGGGTACCTGCGCAAGCACGCTTATAGCGTTGTATTCCGATCCACCATAAAGTTTGAGGCGAACTATACAATATTAAACGGTGGTAAACGTGTGCGAGTCCAACTCGTACTTGGCCGGTTTTTCACATACATATTATCGCCCTGAACGGGCAACTACGTAAAATTCGTTCATTTACTGATCCTAGCGACACTAATCGAAGACAATCGACTCTTATTGCTTGGCCTTTTTTCTGGGCTGTGTAGGCGTATCTCTTTCTTTTAAAATATTCTTTGTGCTAATTTCACGAATGCCTACACCTTTGCGGTGATATTATGAAAATAGTCAACATCGACTGTTTTGGTGGTTCGCCCCGAGTGACTTTGGTTTCGCCATGTACTGCTTCTTGTCAGTTTCGTGTTTTTTGGTCAGTTGTACCTATATATCGTGGGATAAGATGTTTATTATCGATTTCCTTGGATATAAGGGGCAATGTTTACAATATGTATGCTTACAATACATACAAAATGCTCTTCATACTACCCATATACTTCAGAGCATGTATGTGACATACCGTCTTGGAATAAATAATATTAAATTATCTTTTGTTGGATTAAGACATTCACTTTTATATTTTATATATACATCTCTAGATGGTGATTCGGCGTAGCGGTAAGTATATGGCCTGTTCAGTCACGCACACAATCATATAAAAGTTGTTTGTTGTTATTGTATCATGTGGCTCAAATTAAACATAAAAATAATCAAAGATATCACACATAACACTTCACATAATTTGCTAATAACATTTCACATACGTACGTATGAATTTGTGATTTCGGTTAACTTTCGTGAACTTAATTTCAATTCAGAAAGCTTGATAACATGATATTATTCTAGAATAGAAAAAAAATAGGGAGCGAAAGAATAAGAACGCTAGCTTACGCAGACGATGTAGTGATGTTGGCTGAGAGTAAAGAAGCAATGGAAGAAATGTTGAAAAGGATGAAGAAATACACAGAAAGGAAAAAATTAGAGCTAAACGCAGAGAAGTCAAAGATAATGGTATTTAAGAAGGGAAGAAAGAAAAAAGAAAAGAACGTATGGCAATGGGGAAAGGAGAAGATAGAAGAAGTGGAAGCGTTCAAGTATTTAGGATTTGTGATAAAGAGAAACGGAAGAATGGACGCACACGTTAAAGAACAATGTAGGAAAGCAAATAGGGTAGTAAAACAGGTATGGGGAATCGGGGAAAGGAGTTTCAAAGATGAGTTTGAGAGGAGGATGATGCTCTTTGACTATTTGATAGCAGGAGTGATGATGTACGGAGTAGAAATATGGGGTTTTAAGGAGTGGAAGGAAATAGAGAGAGTACAATTGAAATATATTAAGTGGACTTTGGGACTAGATAGATGGACGCCAGACTATATAGTTTACAGAGAAACTGGAAGAAACAGAATGCGAGTGAGGGCAGGAAAGTGAGTTACAAGATTCGAAGACAAAATTAAATATAGAGGAAAAAGGTTATTAGAAAAATGTTTGGAAAAAAAAGGAAAGAAAAGTGGTCGGAGAAAAATTAAACGACAGAGAGAGGTTCTATAGAGAAAACGGCTATAGTGGAGAGGGGGTGAGGAGGAGAAGACAGGAAGGTGGGAAAATGGAAAAAGTAATAGAGAAAAGGGAAGTGGAGAGGCAGGGGCAATGGGAATATAATAGGATTTTGGAGACAAGATATAATATACGATACAAGGAACTAAAAGTTTCCAAGAGACCAACATACCTAAGAGAAAGGGGGGAGCGTGGAAGCCAAAAAATTATTGCAAGGTTAAGGTGTGGGAATCTGGAGGAGAAGAATAAATATTGGATGGCAGAGGAAGATAGAAGGTGTAAAATATGCGGGGGAGAGGGAGATTTGGAGCACGTTATGGAACACGCAGGGTGGAAGAAAGAATGGGAAATAAAAGAATTACTGGAGGAAAGTGGGAAGGGAAGAGCAGTGGAATGGGTGCGGAGAATCAAAAACTTAAGAAAGAAAAAAAATTGGAAATAAAGATTGAGAGGGTAGTAAGCTAAAAAAAAATAAAAATAAATAAGTGGAGATAAACTTATTTGTGTTCGGGATCGGCAGAATATCAGCGATGGGCATGCCTGTTTGTGGCAGTCCATCAACATGCTGAGCCGATCCTGTTTGTCATTAAAACTAAATTAAGAAGTAGTGTAACGAAGTATGTATATATTAAGTTTTTTTGTGGCAATAAACGATTTTGAATTGAATTGAATTGATATTATTCTAGATCTTAAGGAATCTCTATGTTAAAAATTTTAATCAAATTCGCTGAGAATCTGAAGCATGCAGAAGTAGGAAACAAACAAAGCAACAGACCCTAACAACTATTATAAAAAAGTACGTTTGTCCTTTCTTCGCATCGCAATGGAACAACGAAATTACTTATTTTTTTTTTGCACGGAGCTAGTTGGAAAACCGTAGAGTAACATAGGTTAGTGTTTATTCTATGACGTAGGTTCCCACAAAATATAAGACTAATCAATATTCTAAATCAATGTCGAGCAAAGCATAGTTTATTAGAGGAAGTACAATTCAAGAAGTAGTATGGCTGCGTGAACGGAACCAGGACAACATAGTTAAAGGAACGTAACATATAGACCGGCTGTCGAGGCTGTTTCTTTGATGTATCGTGTCGCGCCAAATGACATAATACGGCACATTTCAAAAGTCTATCAAAAATGTACTCGTTTTTCTATCGGTTTAGGATAATTTAACAAGACATGGCTATCTCAAAAATGCCGTCTGGACAAAAAAAAGTGATTCACATCGATTTTCCATTTGTGGTCGTCGGTGGCCTCTATAACATCAGACAGGTACGCAAAAGACGGTTTGGAGAAAGCCATGCAGAAAATAGAAGTCATGATTTAAAGAAAAAAATTGGTATGATTTGTTTCCGAATTTCTATTCATCGGGTTGAATCAGAGAGCTAAAAATAATCGTTTTACAAGGTTTATTTTTTTTTCATTGGAAATGACTTTCATTTCGTTGGAGTATAGGGGGTCATTTTGGAGTTTTGTGAGACAGGCAGATTGCACGAAGAGTTTTCGAGGTATCGGGATGAACTTGGTGTCAAAAGAGGCAGCTCGGTGAGCTCTACAAGATGGCAAAAGACAAATTGGAAAAAGTTCTAAAACAAAAAAATTATCGGCAAAAAACGAAAAAAAATCGCAATTTTTTTCACCGATTTTTATTTTGGGAGCCCGATATCTTGAGAACTAGGTCCGAATAAGAAAAAATTAAAAAAATGGCTCGAAGTAATTAGACGGGGGATCAATTGAGACTAAAATTGTTAGAATCGGACAACTGGAAGTAGTGGTTAAGGGTGCCCTTAGTTGGAAGTCGGATATGCGTCGGTGTTACATTTCGTACTAATTCGGTTTGTTCGATCGAAATGTCGTATAGAATATTATATTTTGAAGTTTTAAGCTTATTCAGATACAGCTGTGTTATTTTATTTGCAAAAAAAAATATTTCGGTTCATTTCCAATGTCGTAAGAAGTTCGTGCGAAGCAGGAGATCCGTTGATTTTTTACTGCTCACGGCATTTTTCATAAAGTAGCTTTACTTATCTTCTTAAATGGAGAGGAAGATGGGCACATTTAGTGATAGAAAGGTTTTTCGAATCTGCTGTATTATGTCACTATAGGTGCGATACGGTACATCAGAAAAACGGCGTCGGCTTACGGTCTAGTGTGTTCAGTCCACGCGAGCGTAGGCAGGGGCTAAAGCTTGTGATTTTTATACAGTACATTAGTAAGGGGCTGTATTATGATAGGTCCATTCTCACCAGAAAATGATTTCCGTATTATGCTACCAGATAATATTAAAATAAATTTTACGAGGCATCAAATTATTGAACTAATTAGGGAAAGGTATCGGTTATTGGATATTTCCCAATTAGAACGTGAAAATTAACTTAGTATTGGCACTAATAAGCTAATAGGCAGCTTGGTCAAAGCGGTGAAGAGCCGTTAAAACAAGCGGATGAACTTAATTCCATCGACGACGCTGAGCACGAGAGCGGGCGCCGTGCAAAAACAGAAGAGCGCGATTGTCCCGCCCTGGCGGAGAACCGCACGCCCCGCGACAGTGTTGTGACATCGATTCGTTTATCGATATATATCTTATCGATATAGTGTTAACTGACCGATTGGTTTCGTGGTTAAGAAACTTTAATTGCAGAAACCAAGGTCGCGGGTTCGATTCCTGCTTGGGACAAATATTTGTGTGCGTAAACATGTCTAGTTGTTGCGTGGCTGGGTGTAAAATATCTTTTATGTATGTATGTATTAAAATATAGATACTTACATACATCTAAATATGTATAAATTGTCTAATATCTATAATACAGGCTCTGCCTACTTTACAGGTATAATTAGGTCAGAAAAGTATAGCTATTTTAGGGCCCTCAATTAGGTGGATTGACGACCTAGTGACGGTAGTGGATCTCAGTTGGTTACAGGTAGCTCGCCCTAACCACCACCAGCCTATACTTCACAAAACACAATCTTCTTTTGTGGAGATCTAAGGGATAAGCTTATATCCAGCACTGAGCGTCTGGCGGCTTAGAAGAGTGTTTTTCCAGTGTAGTGTCAGAGTATTTTTAAACTTTTTCAAGAGTGGAGTCCAACTGTCAGTGTTTATCAAATGTACTGTACATTTACACACTGTAATGTACTGTAAATGTAATGTAGCGTTCTGTTTAAAGATGTGAGAAAACTAACGATGGAAAACCTGATGTTTGGGGCTTTGGATGGAGAACCTGTTTGAGACCTGAGGGTTTGGATTTGGGGGGTTCAAAACATCTTTAGCTGACCTCAGATTCGAAATAGCTAAATGTCGTTTAAGGTTTTGTGTATAAATGCTATAGTAGCTCAAGGATACGGATAGTATGGACGAATAGAAATGGGTAAGAGGTCGTCAATTAATCACGTGAGACTTAAATAGGGGGGAGAGGCGAGGGATAACGTCACAATCTACCACGAACGGAAAGAGGGTATATGACATATCACGTGTAATCATTGTTACGAAAATCTACTTGTAATATATCTATTACCAAGTGTCGTTGATCTCGTTGGATGTATACTATTATGACGGTTACCGCCGCGCTGCCGACCACTCGTCGTACTGAGCTCGTATGAAGCAGATATAGATAGTTAGAAATTCAGATATTTTTTTTATACATACAAATCATACTTAATATTAGGTCCTAACCTATGAAGTTGCTGTTCTTCAGTACTGGCCATTTCCAACAAAAAAAAAATTTGATTGGCTGTGAATTCTAAATTCAAATTAAGTTTGTTTTAAAAACATGACATCCTTTTTACAAAGTCGGTCTTTTGTTTATTGATTAGCGTTGTTTTCATTACGTTTGAATATTTTTCGTCATAACGGATATTTTAAAAATTCGTGTAATTATGGAATATGAGTTCCGTCGTGGCACTAATGCGGCACAAACACAGCACGTAACATTAACAACGTTTACAGAGAGAACTAAACAAACGAACGTACAGCCCGTTATTGGTTTGCCCGCTTTTGTTCTGGAAATTATGACTTGAATAATGAACCCCGTGATCGTTCGGACCGTTGGTCAACAATGATGAATTAAGGCGATCGTGGAAGCTGATGAAACTTAAACTACAGCTGAACTAGCAGCAGCTTTTTATGTTAGCATCAAAACAATATTGGGCTATTTGCGACAAATTAGCAAAGTAAAAAAGCTTGATAGATGGGTACCACACGAACTTAACGATCGCCAGCGCACCGTACGCGTCGAGACCTGCCTCGCGTTGCTCAACAGTCACAGAAATTAAGGAATTTTGAACCGGAATGTTACTTGTGATCACAGACCAGTCAACCTATAGACCACGCTTTAATAAACGTCAGTATGAAAACGAAATCGCCAAAAAGTGGCGGGGTGCGGGGAGTCGGTTAGTTTTCATTAGCTTGTTCAAAATTGACAATTTAATGGCTTCCGACGTGCTTACACCTGACGGCTCAGAAGAGACGTAGTTATGTAGTGTCACTACATAGCCTTGGCGAATGCTACTCCCTGTCAAAGCGTGGTCTATAGGTTGACTGGTCTGTGCTTGTGATGAAAAATGGATTCTGTTCGACAATCGAAAGCGCTCAGCAAGTTGGTTCAATCCTGGTTCAGCACCAAAGCAATGTGTTAAACGAAAAATAACCCCTAAAAAGGTGATGGTCACTGTTCGGTGGTTTAGTGCCAGTGTGATTCATCACAGCTTTTTACAAAATGGCATGAGCATTACTGCAGATGTGTACTGTGAAGAACTGAAGCCAATGATGGCAAGCTCGCACATCTGCGACCAGCTTTGGTCAATCGGTCGTCCCCGCTGCTCCTTCACGACAACGCGCGATCCCATACTGCACAACAAACAGTTTCAAAGCTGCTAGAGTTGGGGTTGGAAGTTCTCCCTCATCCGCCATACTCACCAGACCTTGCACCTAGCGACTATTACTTTTTTCAAAATTTTGACAATTTTTTAAAGGGAAAAAAATTCAATTCCCGAGAGACAGTACAAAAGGCTTTTGAAGAGTTTTTTGCCTCCGGTCCAGATGATTTTTACAAGGACATCAATAAACTGCCACTGCGTTGGCAAAGATGCATCGATTGCACGTGTGATTACTTTGAATAACAGAAATAAAGATGTTTGAAAAAAAAAATACTTTAACTTATTTAATACAAAACGGCAACTTCATACGTTAAGACCTAATATATCGAATCTTTTCGTAATAACACATGTAATGCTGATTCGTCAGCATCTAAAAAGTAATTATCAACTATTAATGAAATAAAAAAAAATGTTTGAAAAAAACCAAGTTGTTAACTGTCTACCTACACTTTTTAAGGTACTATTATTTCGTTTCAGAAATTACATTATCTAATGGTTTCAAAAATCATTCTGTAGAATTGTTAGATAAAATCGGCGTTAAATGTTATCGCGTCTCATCGAGACACGCACTATTGAGAAGGTGGCCTGAGAAGCCCCGTCGTTTAGCGCGGCACAGGCGGCGTTGGGCGCTCACCTACCTCTCCGTCGAGCACTAGGGCCCGGGGCGGCCGCCGAATTGCGGGGATTTACTTTATGATAATTATTTCGATTGCCATCCCCGAAGTCGGAGCGGGGGAACTGAGCCACGTCTCGCGTTTTACGCACAGTATCGTAAAAATCACGCCGCCGACCGAGAGGCCTCACCACCACCAAACGTTACGTACGACACGATCTCTTTCTTTCGATATGAAACGAAGTTTTTACCATAGTAATTTCGTGATAAACATGTACTAAACATATACGAATATATACACCACAATAGAAGCAATTTTTTTTGTACGTGTGATTGGTTCGTCAATCTCTGGAATTTCTCTCTTTCAAGCTTGTACCTGTACTTCGTACCCTTTGATTACTTATATGTCTAGGTAGAAGCACGCAATACAATGACAACGCCAACTTATACATGTTTCTGTGTATGACTAAACCGACCACATACCTCCGCTAGGCCATACCATGTAATAACAGTCTCTGTGTGCGTGAATTATAACCGAACAGTTAAGTGATATTTTAATCTACGTTTTTTGACGCCGAAATATTTAATTTATGTTATCCGAAATACACAGCGCAGTTTAGATTTATTTCGAGACTCAAATAATGTTCAGCCTAGTACGAAAACATTATAGCACTTTTTTTTTCATGTGGTAGTGTGAAACTATATGAAAATAAATACGTCGACTAGCATTTTATGTTTTTACTATGGCACTATATTAAAAAGTACTTACTCAGAGACTATGCAAAATATGGTAAAGATCGCAGAATACTAAAGTAACAACATCCCTATACTCGAACTTTTAATTAAATGCAATAAAACGACAAATGTCATTTCGTTGAACAATTTTGGAACAATTTACATTACAAACAGAATTAC
Organism: Luffia ferchaultella; assembly: GCA_949709985.1. NCBI lineage: Eukaryota > Metazoa > Arthropoda > Insecta > Lepidoptera > Psychidae > Luffia > Luffia ferchaultella. Next base: position 17,748,808 of record OX453256.1, read on the forward strand.
ATTAAATTACTACAAGTACATACATTTAATTAAAAGTTCGAGTATAGCATTTTTACTGTTGAATATTTTCTGTTTAAACACTTCAAGATGACATGTCTCTTGTTACATTTGCTACTAATGACTTTATTGTTTAATTTCAATCTCGAACGTGACATGTTTGATAATAAATTGCCATTTAAATTCGTAGGGAATTCTGCTGGTTTTCTATTATTGGAGAATGAGAGGTAATCAGACGTTTCAACGGTGATCACACCTTTTGCAAAACCAATGCCTAGAAATTTATAGCACCACTTGTGAGACTTGGTCGAATATTTTCTTCATTTTCATGTTTCTTCGTAAACTGAATGTCGGATAGAGAATTGGGCTTTTTTTCGAAATGTGTGACCTAAATTTTAATCTAGACCGTTGAAAGTGAGATTTGGTTTCGAACGAATTGACGCAGATTGGAATTCAATGGAAATTTTGTAAGAAATGAGTCAGCTCACTCGTCGATCTTGTCTTTCTCGATTCTAATGCTTGGCTTGCAAATTTTCATTGTCAGTGGACATTTCCATCATTGGAGCAATATGTGTGTTAGCTTAAGAGGATTGTGAAGCTTTGTAGAGGCCGAATAGACACGATTATTAAAAAAAAACATGTCACAAAGTAAACGATCCGTTTTCGGTGACTCCTAGAGGCCGCTCGTGGACGTCTGTGTTAATTCAATAACATAGGGATAAGGGCTCCACACGCGTCACTACGCAACTAATTAAAGCGTAGGCAAAGAGAAAATGGCAATCTGCGGAGTCGACCCCCTTCCCCCGCGAGCTAGTGGTACGACGGAGAAGAGGGGGTGTCGGTTACGTGTGCCTCCCGGGGGGTGAGGGTGGTGGTCGGGTGTATGGTTTTTCTGCTCGGGCATCCTTTGCTTACTTATTGATCCAGTCAAATGTGTGGAGGTGGCGCGGTGGGTGGCGCCCCGACCCCCCACCCCCCGTCGGCGGGTGCGTCCAAATAAATCTGCCCGCCCGCGAAACACCGCAGTGACAACACCCGACGCTGAAGCCGGTAAGATGCGACTGCACCGACGCCCAATCGTTTTCGCCAATCGCACGTTCAGCCTCGATCGGCGGCCGCCGTGCGTCCATGTGTCGAGGTCGGGAAAGTCGAGTGCTATTTTAATTGAAGTCATTCCCATCGGAGGCAGACCGCGGCGGCGATGACGCGACGCCCGGCGACCTTAGAAACAGGCATGCGCGCGGCCGCCGCCGAGTGCTAGGTGGAGCCGGTACGTACTGGCGAAACCGTGCGGCGCCTCTGCGGGGGTCAATGACGCGCAACCAGCCAACCGACGAACCAAACTCCGAACGCCTCCCATCGCACGTCTAATTAAATTTAACCTCACGCTAAGCATTCCGCCAACGTATCCCTGGTTTATAAAGTAGTAACAAAAAATACGACATCCTACATGAGAATACTATAGTCTCATTTAGTATGCGAATTGTTGTTACGTGATGAGTTTATACTCGAGATTAAAACCACTCTTTATTTAAAATTTCGACCGACTCTGCCCCGAACCTACTACGTCGTCATGTGGTCCGGACTACAAACCAGCAACAGGTTTTCAAAATATTGCTTACGGGAACTCATCTTGGACGTAGACCAAAACCGATGTTAGAATATCAAAATCGGGCGCAGACTGAAATCAAATATTAAAAAATATTATATAAGGCGTAGTTCAAGTCTGGCTAACAGTTAGTCGCTGTCTGCTGAAGTCGCGTGTTACCCTTTTCGTGTTCTATTAGAGACACAAGTGTTCCGAAACAGCAAACACTTGAATCGTGGGAGATCATCATCAAAACCTTGCTGAGTTGGCGTCAATTGTGCTCTGTTTTGTAATCAATTAAGCCCCAAAAGCGTATTTCCTTTTGCGTATTCATTACAAGGCAAAATTGAGTGGCCTTTGTAGTTCAATATTATTTTAAATAAAAAACCGTTAGATTTTCCTGTAAACTATGATAAAAGGTGATGCTCTATATTCCATGTATTTTTTTTTTATTTTATTTTAGGTCCAGTAGTTTCCGAGATAAAGGGGAACGCTCGGTTTTCTTATATTCTTCTTAATATCTTTTCAATCGAGAATTTAAAAAAATATGTATTTAAAATATGATTGTGTTTCTCATAACGAGCTTTCATTTGAATGTCATAAACATGATACACTAGCCAAAGGTGTCATTCTTTCTTGTATGGGGAATGGGCCCACTCTAAATACGTAATGCATACTCACGAAACGTACGTCATTTTGATCCTTATATTCTACAGATAATAGTTATATTATTAACTTAGCCTCGTCTAACCGGAACATTGAGAAATACTACATTCTAGAAACAGAAACTTAAACTCAAAATCAAACTGTTATGATAAAGAAGCAAAATTGTTCCATTTCACGGTGATTTGACGCGATTTAATTAGACGAAAGTAAATGGAAAAATGTTCCTATTCACGCAAAAAAAAAATCTTTTGCCATTTAACTTTGGCCATATTCAAAGAAAGAATCAAAACATTATTTTTTGGCGCAACTTCATGATTTCGGTTAAAATTATATGTAGTTTCTCGTCTGCATACGATAAAAAAAAATTTTCAATATTGCCCCCAAACCCTCAAAATGAGAATTCGTTTATTTACGCAATATGTTCATGATTGGGTTATATAGCTGTGTACGAGTATATGTATCGAATTCCAACCTTGTTCGTGTACTAGGTTCAGAGAAAATAAACTGTGGCAAACGGACAGACAGATACGAGAGTGATATTATAAGGATTTCTTTTTTCATCTCAGATGAACAAAATTAAAAAAAAAAATTAAATTCAGAAAAATCTATTCTGGCACTTGTCGGCCATTGTTGCGGCACATTTGGCTCGTATGTTGTGTTCACTATACATTTGAGGATAAATACAAAGAGGTACAAGGGTAATAAAGCTGCTGCTGCAACTGCAAGTAGCATCTCTAGTGTTTTGTCCAGCGGGTTTAGGTTGGTTAGTTTGTACGCTGAAAAATATTATGAGCAGAACACATGAGCCAAATGCGAGTGCACCAAGGTAGTAGCCGGCAAGAGCCAGGACAAATTTTGTTTGTTTTTTTAAATGTCATTTAGTAATAATATTAATAATAAAAAAAATACGTCTTTTGTTTCGGGTAAAAATGAATACTTCAAAATTTACCATGTTTTCTGGCACTCTATTGACACGTAACTAATTAGTTAATCTTGTGTGTTTTAAGGACAAATAATTTAAATTGAATACGTACTTCCCTGTATTAAGCATGCAAAATGAAATGGACTAATTGAATACAAAACTGTGCGTAATTGAGACCAACTAAACAGTGTTTTCTTCGAATTATATCGTACTGCAAAAGTGTGCGGCTTTCACGAGAGCAGAATCTCCAATAAATGGAACACGTAAACGATATTATGCGTCGACGTTATGCCAGCATTTAAAACATGGAAATATTGTTTTCATTCATCCTAAGGCAGAGAGTGCGTTGTTTTATTTCCATATAAATTTAACACTGAAAGAAGGCGGCTGCTCACTGTCGGCTTGAGCTGAATACGCCTTTATTCGTATTAGACTTTTTTAAGTTTCGAAATTCTATGTTTCATCAGTTTCACGGTGCATATTCTTGAAGTGATAGATAATAACATATTTAATAAAAAACATTATTTTAGTAATTTACGTAATTCGTTACGTTTGATTTAAAAGTTTCGAGGTATCGTAACAAAATCCTAATATATGTAACACAGTATTTGAAGGTACGTATGTCCCCATGAATTGTCTGAAATGCTACGTGCCGTAAGGACGTACTTACAAAAGGTGACATCTCAAAATTAGGTTTTACTTGACAGCTTGCTTACTACTACACGCGCATCTGCACCACGAACACATACTTGCCGCTATTAATTAGTCTTGATCACTATTAATTTTATTTATTGAAGAATTAGTTTCCTCTTACATCAGCTTTATACATGTTGCTTTATTTTAAATAATAATTACCTAGGACTTCCCACACAGCGCCAACTAATCTCAAACAAGCAAAGCTTGTGTTATGTTAGGATATGTCTTAAAGTTTTATAAAAAAAAATTAATTAGGCAATACTATACTGCGCCACAGTTATCCTATGATGAGTTTTGCAATACGAGTGCATTTTGTTTGTGATACGTGGCGAAGCCGAGTTCGCATTGAATGAGATGGCCTTTTTCATTTCCCATTTCGTCAACTTTTGATTCTGGACCGATTGCTTTCAAAATCAATTTCTAAAAGTATGTATGGTCTCCGATTACGAATCTTTGATCAGATGGCACGAACTAAAAAATGGCTGTCATTTCAAACTTTTTTGTTTCTGGATCCATTGCTTTCAACATCGATATTTATGGGTTCGCGTGGTCTCCCATCAGGAATCTGTGTTGTAAATTTAAAAAAAATGGCTACCATTTTAAACTTTTTGTTTTTGAAGTGTTTGCTTTCAAAATTGATATCGAAAGGTCCGCGTGGTCTCCGATCACGAATCTGTGGTCAAAACTAAAAAAAATTGCTGTTATTTTAAACTTTTTTGTTTTTGGAATGATTGCTTTCAAAATCGATATCTAAGGACCCGCGTCGTCTACGATCACGAATCTGTAGTCAAAACTAAAAAAATGGCTACCGTTTTGAGCTCTTTGTATCCGGAACGAGTGCTTTCAACATCGATATCTGTAGTCAAAACTGAAAAAAAGTAACTAAATAACAAATAACTAAATAAAGTCTGTTTCATACAGATTAAAATTTTATTATTATTTGGTACATATTCCAAAAAAAAACGAGTCCATTTACGTCATTACAACAACGAACAATACTTTTTTTTTATACATTTGCTATTAATACGATCTTTATGACATCGAAACTTGTACCGTTATATTGTATTGTACAGTACTAGGCCTTTTTGTGGCTGAGCTCCGCTGTTTTTGCAATTAGGCAAATAAGAAAACTAACCGATGTGCCTACACCGAGGCTGGTTTATTTTAGCTACTTTCATAGCATAACCTTATATGGCACTCTGCTCTGGAGAAAGCCGCTGACATTCAAACAATGTTTGTTCTGCAGAAAAGAGCTATTCGACCTATATATAAATTAAAATCTAGAGATAGTGTGAAGGCTCACTTTAGAGAAAGTACCATTTTGACAATCCCTTGGCAGTACTTTTATGAAAATATAATTTATATATATAAAAACTTAAATGCTTTCTCGAGGGTTGGTGATGGCCACAACTTAAATACAAGACATAAGCATATGTTATCGATTCCCTGGTTCAGACTCTCAAAGATTAATAATTCTTTCATGGGAAATTGTATCTGTTTTTATAATAAAATTCCTAAAGAAATGTTGAACTTAAATTCAAATCAATTTACAAAGCAAGTTAAAGTACAACTCATGAAAAAAACTTACTATTGCATTACCGAGTATTTAAATGGTAAGTGCGCATGGACATCATTGTAATAGTTGTAAGCATATTAATTAAAAAAAAAAAAACAACTAAGAAAAACATATATTTAAATAAAATAAACAGGGAGGAGTTTCTTGCCGGTTCTTCTCATTCTAGTTTTTGAACCGGTACCTAATCAATTCATTTTGACTTTCAATAAGTGTGTGTAAACATCTGATATTGAATAAAAACTTTTCAAATTTGAATTTTAACTTGAGGCTCATCAATTCATGGTGAAAATCATGGATAACTATCGAAATCAAACGTATATAAAAAGTTTTGTGTTAGTGCTATTAACCGTTGAGGAGTATCGTCACGAGGAAACAATCCTGGCTGCAGCATCAGGTTATGTTTTTCATTTTAGTGTATTGTCATCGAAGACACATATATATCTGAATTTCAGCCCAATATCTTCAGTGAAAGTGGGTCACAATCGCGCTTAAAAATTCCATTACATACAAACAAACATACAGGTGGAACTTATAAAAGCGTATTAAACTTAAAATAAGCAGCGATTTTATCATTTTATCCTAAACTAGCGACCGCCCGCAGCTTCGCTTGCGTAGGCTACACATTCCTGTTTTAGGTAGTATTAACATTCGAAATAGTTTATACGTACTTTTTGCTGAAACTAATATTGGGTACACCCTTTCAAACTTTCAATCTTCATTCTCCCCACTCCTTTAGGAAAACCGATACTCCCATACTTTTCACCTCCAGTTTCCCACCCTTAAAATGTGGAAATCCAAAAATCCTGAAACACGTCATTATTTATTTGTGTTAAAATTTTTATGTTTCTAACTTTAAAAAACAAAGACTCTCATACAAAGCCCCTCCATCCCTCCCTCCTTAATTTTGAAATTTCCAAATATTCCTTTCTTAAAAATTAATACTCACTTTATAAAATAAACCACTGTTTCAAATTTTGGCTTCCTAGACTTAGTAGTTTCGGCTTCATCTACGCCGATAGATCAGTGAGGACAAACGACAGACAGCCACAAAAAGTAGCTGATGTCACTCTTGACAACCTTCTTTCACGTCTGCAAAGTTTCATTTAAATCTGTTCAGCCGTTTTGGAGATTAGTTCGAATAGACACATAGACGTACAGACAGACAGACGAACAAAAAGTAGCGTATGTCACTTTTAAACACCTCCTTTTCATACCCGTGAAATTTCATTAAAATCGGTTAAGCCGTTTTGGAGATTAGCTCGAATAGACAGATGGACGTACATACAGACATACAAAAAGTAGTGTATGCCACTTTTGACTACTTCCTTTCCATATCTGTGAAGTCTCATCAAAATCAGTATAGCCGTTTTGGAGATTTGCTCGAATAGACAGACAGACAGATAGTTTTATTTTATACATATAGCCTATAGCCTTCCTCAATAAATAAACTATCCAACACAAAAAGATTTTTTCAATTCGAACCAGTAGTTCCTGAGATTTGCGCGTTCAAACAAACAAACAAACAAACAAACAAACAAACAAACAAACAAACAAACAAACAAACAAACAAACAAACAAACTCTTCAGCTTTATAATATTAGTATAGATTTACCTACTTAAATTTACTTACCTACTGATAATATTATAAATTTATTTACAGCAAGTCTCAAGAGTCAGTTCAACTTTAACATACGATATGGTGTTCGCTTGTCAAGTAACTGTCAGAACATACAAATTAGTATGGCGAAATTTTGGTGAAATTGCATATTATTGATAATTTTTTTCTGTCACTTTTCCGTTTATTATCAAAATTTCCTTTAACAGAAAGAAAGGATGAAGTATTAACAATACTTAAATGATTTTTTAATCTCAAAAAAGCTTGTGATGATGGTGTAATATGTACCGAAAAATGTTCATTTTCCGAGATTTCGGCAAAAGTGGGTTACAAAATAATGTTTTTTTTTTCAGTGTGAAGAATAAAAATATGCAAATTTTTTTTAATACGATTGCAAATTAAGAACGATTCTTTATTTCAGATTTAGGTTTATAACGATATACCTTTCTAAACTTCCTAAAAATGTACCTAAATATGCCGTTAATTTGTAATTGCGCCCTTAATATATGCTAGTGCATGTTGATATCCATCAAGCTTATTGGTGACAATTTGTTTCCTTTTTTAACTTCCCGCTATCCAAGGGAAGTTATTGATTTGGGTCCGATTTTCGAAAATCGACTTTTCATCAGATCTCCATGTTTTGAGGTCCTAGGAAGCCATTCTGACCATTTCCGGCTGGACGTGCGTATGTGTGTGGGTGTGTGTGTATGTAACTTTTTTTTTGTCATACGATATCCTGAAAACGCATTGACCGATTAAGACCCGCAATACGGTGTTCGAAAGGGTTCATCGAGACTTAGATCTGATTAGATTTTGAAGTCAATCGGTCGAGCTGCTTCAAAAATATTTAAAAAGAAAAAGAAAAAAAATTACGTTTTTTTAAATAACTAAGATTTTCCATTATCTATGGAAAATCTTAGTTATCTACTTGAAATCTTATATACGCTTTTTGTACACAAAAAACTGCGTCGAGTGCCGCCAAAAATATCAAAATCGAACGACGCGTTCAAAAGATATGGTAGTTCACAAATTTCCGAAAACGTGTTTTTTTAACATAACTTTGTGAAACACAAAGTTATGTTAAATTTGTAACAAAAATTTTGTGCTTACAAAATTACATATAATATCGTAAATTGCATTAAAATCAAACATAACTTTGAAATTTTATGACCAATCGATTTTTGGCTTTACATAAAAGTTTTGTGTTTACAAAATTACATATAATGCCATAAATTGCATTAAAATCAAACAAAGCGTTCAAAATATATCGCAGTTCAAAAATTTCCAAAATAACGTTATTTTAAAATAACTCCCATATTAGAACCCCAAAATATCAAAAATCTATGCAAATAGTATCTTTGATATGCAAATAATATTTCGAAATGTATATTTTTGTACTCATAAAATTTCTACAGCAATGTTTTATCTAAATAATCCTGATTTTAAAGCTCCAAAAAATCAAACCTATATACAAATGGTATTTTAAAATGCGAAAAAAATATTATTTTATATTTGGACTCATAGTTTCCGAAACCAAATTATTGGAATGAAACAAAAAAGAGCTTAAAAACCACGGAAATCTATATTTTGAGTTCAAAGAGCTAAATAGCTTTATGATTTTCGAGCGCTTTGAACTCGAAAATAGCGGGAAGTTTTAGGGATGGCCTGCAGGGTCAACCGATTTTTTTTATTATCATTTCAGTCTTACGCCAGTGAATGGTAAACTATTTTCATAAATTTCTATTTTTATCAATTTCTGTTTGTTTGCCTGTTATTGAGGGGAGTGAAACGATCAACTTGTAATTCGGTCCAGTTATGTGGATTGGTTCACCATTTCTAAATTTGTAGATCAAGTTAGGATTGCTTACGTCTGTGTAAGAAGCGAAGGGAGCGAAGCGACGAGTCACTTAGAAGCATTTTCATAGTCTAAAATTAATCAATTAATTAAACGATAGCTGTATTATTTCCCTCGTCCTGAAATAACACTAAAGAATACTAACATTCACATAATCTCTGAATTGGTGTTTGTAAGATTCATGGACGCGCCTTGGTGTGTCTTAATATGCACACCGGTGCATGTTCAAATATGATTAAATACTAAAATAATTCGTTCATACACTAACGAAATTGGTGATTGTCAAAATACGCCGGTACACTTAACAATCTCCAACATCGGACATTCACAGTAAGCCTATAGTTTTTTCATGTACTATTCCAGTTCGAATTGTCAAACCAATGTTGTCTTTAAATAAGATAGTAAGGAAGACTTACTGAGTAACTTTCCAACCGAGTACTTTTTCCGATGACGACATGGAAAAAAAATCTATCAAAAAAAAAAAACTTAGTGTTCCGTACCGACGCGACATACAATATTAAAAGAACACGTCCCTTGTATGGGGACCTCTTTAAATTTTAACTTTTTTTTATATTTGTTAGTATAGCGGCTAGCACACACTCTATGAAAATTTCAATAAAAACCAATTTCTATGATGACATATATTTATTTCTATGAAAATGTAAGCAATGATTTCACAACCACCAATCACCAAAAACGTCGAAAAAAATACGATTCTTGTATGGGGACATTGGGGACCCCCTTTAATTTTTGACTTTATTTTATTTTTATTATTTGTTTTCATAACGGTCACAGTAATACACAGCCTGTGAACATTTAAGTGTCTACCTATTATGGTTCAGGCGGTACTGCCCTCTGACAGACGGACGGACAGCGGAGCAGCAGCGAGTAGGATTCCCGTTGATATTGGGTACGGAACCCTAATAAATAACCGCAATCTTCTTTAAAATGACTATCACTCAATTTAGTAAAATCCAAGTTTGTTCTATTGTTCTCTCAGTGGTCAGTGGAAAACAAGTGTTACGCAATCACACCGACGACTATTTCCTAAGCATAGTAATCCACCAATAGAACATATTCATTTAATAGCTGAGAATAAAATATTCAAGTCTAATTAATATCTACCTAGTTAATGCTGCTCGAGTGTGATAAACTGAGCACTAACAATCTGACAACTCGCTATATCTAGCGACTCACCGAACTTTGATTGTAGCAGACTAGAAGGCGCAAGCTTGTTAAACTCAATAACTCAAAATCGACAAGTTTTGTCAACTTTATTTATTCTATAATTTTTTTATTGGTATCTATCAGGCTTTCATTCAATTGTATGTAACTAGTTGTGACGGTTAATACACAAAGACCTAGACACAACACAAACATCTAGGTAACTAATCGCGTGGGTCATGCACACGTCCCCGCCCACCTATCTCCCTTCTTGATCCTGTAATAATGTGTGATAAATGTGATAACTTTGGTTCTTGAACTAAACGGCCAATAAGAAGTAATTCATTTATTGAATTCATAGCTCGGTGTGGCATCTCCTATGTCGTTGGGGGGTGCAAGGGACATTATTACCGGTCAATTGGCACGTTTTAAATAGGCAATCTCCTAAATCAAAAAACGCCAACTAACTGCATAAATGCCTGTAATGACGTGGGAGCATCCATGGTGTGGTCAGCTTAAAGATGCCGTCATACTCATCAAGATATAAAAACTAAAAACACAGGATAAAATACACCGTGTCCAGCTGAACGTATTCCAAACTTATAAAGCGTGTAGAGCTTACCAATTACCAAATTTTTTTTACCAATAAAGTTTCAAGTGACCAGACGGCGCAAACTAACGGTTACCGAGAAAAACATGTTTAAAGTTTCATTTTTTTCCCTCAAATTTTTTCTTGATATTTTTTGTTTAGTTCTGTGCGCTCTACACGCTCTATGGATTTGGGCTGCGTTCAGCTGAACACGCCGTATATAATATACCGCGTATTCGGCTGAACGTAATATAGATAAATTATATAGATATAGAGCTAACCAAACTGAACAAAACGTTTAAAGTGAACAGATGGCGCAAACTAACGGTTATAGAGAAAAATATATTTAAAGTATATGTAAAGTAAGTAAAACATATTTTTAATCACTTACTATTTTTTTAGAGACTTTTTATTTCGATAAGTTCTACACGCTCTACGGGTTTGGACTACGTTTAGTCGAACACACCGTATAGTATGGAATGTAATTTTATGGCTAAAAAAATTGCCAGAAAATGTCCCAAGGAATCATTTTACTATGTGTCCTGATTCCACAAACCCAAAAATAACACATGAATGTCGATCTTATTTTAATCAATCGTTCTTAATTTTTGCATTTAGTTACGTATAAACACAGGTTCATTGTGGATTTAACCAATTACAACATAATATGTTCAATTTTTCACGATTTTTTCTTATGGTTTTGACCAATCTCGAGATTGGTCAAAATCATGAGGCTCGCACTTGGCTAGTATTGCTGCCTAACTATCTAACTGGCTAGGCTAAGACATTACTTAGTGTAATTATTTAAATGTGACATTACTTAAAAGTAGTCTTTCAAACAGAGTTTTTAATCAATAATTTTAACTGCTCAAGTGTCAAACGCTGAAAACCGATTAAAATAAAAACAAAAAACTAAATAATCCGATTTGTGGAAACCGAACATGCGAAAGCGTAAGCAAAAGTTCGTTACTTACGTTACGTTATAATAATAGGTAATAACCATATATTAATGTATATAATTGTTAAACTAGTATATAAAAATTTCATCATCAATAAGTGATGTTGCCTTTGCGGATCAACTTCGTTCATCTCCCCTAACGCTGCTCCGTCTAAAAGGCAATGTGAGTACGTCTATGCTTAGCCGGCTAAGACGGCCGACGGCGATCTGTCAGAACTAGGTGTAATCTGATTCTAAACCAGGTTATATCTATTATATATATCTAGTAATCAATTCATCAAATGACTGTTGAGTGGTATTAAAAATAAATCGTTACGAATCGTTGATTATATTACAAGCAGAAAAAATTTACCATTTATCTGATCAAAGCATCCCCCATCTCATGTGGGTGACACAATTCGGTGCCTAACGTTGTCGATAGAGTCAGAGGACATTTTCCCAATGTCTTAATTTGAGCATAGAATCACAAATAACATGATAGTATTATTCAACTGAACTATTATATTACAATGTCTTATGTCGAAAACGCGGGGAAAGGTATGCGGCGAAGTGTGCGAGAAGCCAATATGAACAGCGACAATAAGTCGCGGGCAAGGGAAATGGAGCGTCAGAGTGATTGCATCGATTTCGATAATTTTTCCTTATTAAAATTTATATTGTACCCGAATCTCTAACAAGCGCTGTTCGCAGGCGCGTTAACTACATTCAAGTGTAGCTCTGATAAAACAAGGTAAGCGTAGTGTACGTTCTAGTGTTCACCTATATTATTTCTACTTCTATGAATTTGAGCATAATTGTCTATACCGAGGATGGATTACATAAGTTAGAACCATTAAAATTAAACTGTACGCGAATCAAAACTATTAGACATTAAAATGTCTTAAAAAAAAGGATTATCTCAAGTCGTTAATAATTACTAATCCATAGGGAGGTTGAAGACACAAAACATGCCACTGTAGTACAGTAAAAGATAAACACTGAATGGTTACATATAGTTCTAGCCAATTCTTGTGGTTACTAAGCGTATTAACCGACTAATCCTAGGTTCGGCCGCATTTCGGTTTTTAGTCGTAACATCATGCCAGATTAATTTTTCATGGAACCTTTCGAATTTATCTCTGGTGAAAATAATAAAATGTGGTTTTTCTTTTAGTATCACTCAGTAAAAAAATTCGAGATGTCACGTCAAAAAGTTATGCTCTTAGCGTAAAAATACCGATTGTTCTAGTCGGCAGGATACCCCTCTCCGTTACATACGCGGTCGCCCCTCTCGTTTGTCCCAACATTTGTTTATATTAGGTCTATGAAGTTGCCGTTTTGTATGAAATAAGTTAAATATGTTTTTTTTTCAAACATCTTCGTTTCTGTTATTCAAAGTAATGACCCGTGCAATCGATGCATCTTTGCCAACGCAGTGGCAGTTTATTGATTTCCTTCTTGTAAAAATCATCTGGATGGGAAGCAACAAACTCTTCAAAGGCCTTTTGTACTGTCGGGAATTGAATTTTTTTCCGTTTAAAAAGTTGTCAAAATTTTCAAAAATAATAGTCGCTAGGTGCAAGGTCTGGTGAGTATGGCGGATGAAGGAGAACTTCCAACCCCAACTCTAGCAGCTTTGAAACTGTTTGTTGTGCAGTATGGGGTCGCGCGTTGTCGTGAAGGAGCAACGGGGACGACCGATTGACCAAAGCAGGTCGCAGACGTGCGAGCTCCTCCATCATTGTGTTCAGGTCTTCACAGTACACATCTGCAGTAATGCTCATGCCATTTTGTAAAAAGCTGTGATGAATCACAACGGCACTAGACCACCAAACAGTGACCATCACCTTTTTAGGGGTTATTTTTCATTTAACACATTGCTTTAGGCTGAACCAGGATCTAACCAATTTGCTGAGGTTTTCGATTGTCGAACAGAATCCATTTTTCATCACAAGTACCAATCCGGTTCAAAACTCCTTAATTTCTGTGTCTGTTGAGCAGCGCGAGGCAGGTGTCGACGCGCACGTTGCGCTGGCGATCGTTAAGTTCGTGGGGTACCCATCTATCAAGCTTTTCTACTTTGCCGATTTGTAGCAAATAGTCCAATATTGTTTTGATGCTAACATCAAAAGCTGCTGCTAGTTCAGATGTAGTTTGAGTATCATTAGCTTCCGCAATCGCCTTCAATTCATCATTGTTGACCAAAGCGTCCGGACGACCACGAGGTTCATTATTCAAGTCATAATTTCCAGAACGGAAGCGGGCAATCCAATAACGGGTTATGCGTTCGTTTGTTAAGTTCTCTCTGTAAACGTTGATGTTACGTGCCGTTTGTGCCGCATTTAGTGCCATGACAGAATTTATATTCCATAATTACACGAACTTTTAAAGTGTCTGTTATGACGAAAAATGTTCAAATGTAATGAAAACACAACGCTAATCAATAAACAAAAGCCTGACTTTGTAAAAAGAATGTCATGTTTTTAAAACAAAATCAATTTCAATTTAGAATTCAGAGCCAAACAAAAAAATATTTTTTTTGATTGAAATGGCCAGTACTGTAGAACGGCCACTTCATGGGTTTAAGACCAAGATTTTAATTAAAAAAAAAAGACATTTTTATTTATTTAAAAAAATTACTCAAGAATCGTGCAGGTTAAATCAGCCATCAAGTAAAAAAGTAATCTGATTAAAATCGGTCCATCCGTATAGAAGCTACGATGCCACAGGCAGACACACACGCAGACATAGGCTTTGAATTTATAACACTTTTCGTTTTCGAAGAAATATTGCTAAGAGCAATCTATTTTGAATCTGCTTGAGTCTGATTTTTGTTTTGAGTCAAAAAAACAACTGCATTAAAATCGGTCTATCCGTTTAGGACTACGATGCTGCAGACAGACACACAGACATAAAGGCCTCAAACTCATCACACCCCTCGTTTTCGAAGCTGGGAGTTAAAAAGAGGGTCGCTATGGATGCGCTTATCAGTTCCGCTTGCAATGCAGAAATGTCGGATTCGATTCTCTACACGGTACATGTCACAAGTATCTTTTCAACATGTGCCCGCGCGTCTGGATGTCGAGGTATGCCCCCGCGTTTTTATTTTAATAAGTGTCGTTGCGGTGGTACTTATAAGACAAACAATTCTAAATTGAGATCGGCGTAATTATAGTAATATTAGCATGTCGTGATAGCCGAGTGGTAGCAAATCCGATTTTAGTTTAGAAGGCCGTGTTTCAAATCCTAGGCCCAGGGCACGTACCAATTAGTTGTTTCTAACTTATGTATATAACTATCGCTGATTATGTGCCTCGGAGAACACGTTAAGCCGTCGGTCCCGTTTGCTACCAATAGATGGCAGTTGTTAAATCCACCAAACCGCACTGGAGCAGCGTGGTGGACTAAGCTCCAAGCCCCCTCATCCCGAGCGGAGGCATCCCCTGCAGTGGGACATTATTGGGCTGACGGTATGGTATGGGTAGTGTTAGCATGTATCGTATTACAAACTAACACACCAAACGAGAACTTTTTTGTACTTTGAAGAAACGTACGCCGGCATACTTGGGCCATATGACAAATGCTCAATTTGAAGGCAGATGGCTAACAGACGCAGCAGTGGTACAACGAACAAAGTACTATTGGAGAAACGGAAGAATTGGGTTGGAATCAACACAACAACATGTCCAACGTCCGATAGGAGTGGCGATAGAGAATATGGCACTACCCATTCGTTTATCTCACCAAATTCTTGTAGGGAGCATTGAGTTTTCACTCATTGGAGATGAGACGAACTTATCAGGAGCGTCTCTAAAATACTTCGTGATGAAGCAGACTCGCTTGCACTAGTATTGTAACTAGTAACTTATTTGTACCGGGACAGATACTTGTGAGGGCGTGGACATCGTTTGCTGGCGCCTCCAGTAACACAGGACGGTGGTTCGTTGACAGTCACCGATGTCGCGAGGTCTCGCTCTCCTCCAGGAACTCCTAAACCATGAGCCTGAGTTTGATGCGTTTGCGCATGAATAGTCGCGGTTATATGGAGTTTTCTTAGTTTATAGTGAAAGCTTATGGTTGTTTTTTATTTCTTCTTCTACAGTACTGTGCTGCTATGCCATAGTACTTCTTGTACAGTACTATGGCATAGCTGCCGTACAACTGTGTAGTGTAAATAAATTAAAAAAAAAAAAAAAGAGATTTGAAGTGGAAATATCCGATGTTTATAATCATGCATCAAGCAGCCAGGGTATCGAGTTCGATTTATAATCTTATGAACGAGTTTAGGAGCTCATCCATAATTTAATTAAGTTACCAAAAAAATTCATTGCATTTTCAAATATCTGTCTCATGATACCCTTAACGATGAGGTGTGCTAAAAGTTGTTCCATCCCTTAATTCAATGTATGGAGAGCCATTACTTACGTAGTTTAGTTTTCAAAAATTAAATTACAATTAAAATAATTTCATAGTGGAAAGGTAACAGAGTTATAAATAAAAGTGTGACATATGGACGAACAGACAGAACGAAATTATAAGGGTTTCGTTTTTGCCATTTAGCTATGGAACTATAAAAACAGTCCTTCAGCATATTAAACTTGGGATTTATTTCCTAATAAGGCAGGACGTGGTCAGTTGTTTTCCACATTGCAAGAGCGGTACTGCGGGCACAGATGTAGATATTTATCTCTTGGCATACAAAAGGTTATGAAAAAGTGAAATTATAATGAGGGAGAAAAGGGTTTTCTTTATGTCCAAATCAAAAGGTTATGTATGTATTATATAAAAGATATGTATATACAGAAATAGAAAATATCGTGTTACGTAAAAAACACAAGAATTTGTGTACCTAATCAGCATACGTTTTACAAATAAAAGTAGATAATTATTGTTTTTTGTTTCTCTCGTTACAGTATTGATACCGAAGTAGCATTACGTGGATTCAGTCAAAGATGATTATCATGGTCGAAATTTGGGTTAGTGCATATCCGGCCGGGGTTCTATCTACGGTGCGCTTGCCACGGTGCCGGTGTCGGTAAAAGCGAGGTTGATTACGGGACAGTGGCGGCAAACGGGTGCGTCGCGCCGGGCAGAGGGCGCGCGGCTGAGGGAGAGGCTAGCGGTGGCGGGGAGGCGGGGTGGCGCGCGGAAGGAATGCGTCGTTTTCGCATCGGGAGAAACGAATGCGTTTAAGCGTCGCGGGTACACAATGGCGGCGTGACGAGATCCGGTTCGCGGGTAAACGCGGGGCGCGCGCGGGGGAGGTGCGACTCTAATCGATAGCTGGCGAGCGACGGCCGGGCGACTGTGGCGCATAGGTGACAGCTCGGGCCCAATCAAATTACCGGCCGCCGAGGAGAGCTGCAATGCCATGCGTGCACCCCGCGCCCCGGACTATGCACTTGCCCTAGAGCCCGAACCGCGCCGCACACGCACCCCGTGCTTATTGTCCTTCGTTCTCGACACGCTTCGACCTCAACAGACGAATGCGTAGCAAATACTGTAACAATGTAATCAAATAGCTAGTAACGTGTGATACAATAGAGTGCAGTGTCTGTTTACTCTATGAACCAAACCGTTCCGACTCTCCGAGTGCGAGGCAGTGCGTCTCGAGACGATAGGTACATACTAGTCGGCTGCTGGTTTTCTTACAAAAATTAAGTGTCACGAGACGGTCTTGGGTGTCAACGATGACAGCTGCCGCATAAGCTGCGCCCGACAAGTTAGCCATGAAATAATTAAAAAACCGCACAATATTCGACGCATCGTTCGTCAATGAATGGCTCTATGTGGGGCGTGATGGTTGATCGTATTATACATTTTAGTTCATCACGTCGCCACATAGACAATAAGGAATAGAAACAAACGTGGCCGAGCGTGATAGGAACGAACTATTTGAGTTCTAATTTCAATTTCGGTGTACCTGCACACATAGGCGAGTCCATCTATGGTGTAGCACGGTATGCAGCGCGCATCTAATTATAGGTTGTTCCACCCGCACGCCGCCGTCCGTACCTACCACTCAGTTACCACGACTAGAGCGAGCTGTGCTTTATACACGGTACCTACCTACTAAACGGTTCGCTTGACGACCTGTCATTCTTCCATTGACAACTTTTTACTGAAAGACTACAAGCCCGGCGCAGCGTTGAATATTAACAACTTGGATACAATGCAATACGATGTATTACATGAGGTTTATCCTTGTACCTTGTATGTGTGTTAAGCCAGTTTCACATAGCTAAGAAAATATTAATCAACACTAAAGACAGTGGAACGCTTTTTTATTTAAATTTTCATATGTAATTAACGGAGATAATTGCGAATTAAGAAGGGGCTTCCTGCATCACAGCCCATACAAACACCCTTGAACGATCACGACGTTAATACGCATTTTAAATATTTTAATCTTGGAATGTTTTGAATTATAGTCTCATTTGTGTTAGAACTAGGTTTGTATAGAGCCAAAACTTCGTAATTTCTATAAACATCGTAGTTACAGACATTTCGCATATATTCTATAACTATTACGAAATTTCTATAATTAAGATGTTTATACAAAATTTCGAAGTTTTGGTTTTATGCAAACCTAGTCTTAACCTAAATCTATACTACCATACTAATATTATAAAGCTGCAAAGTTTTTTTGTTTGTTTGAACGCGCTAATCTCAGGAACTATCCATTCGAATTGAAAAATTCTTTTGGTGTTAGATAGTCCATTTATCGAGGAAGGCTATAGCCTTATTACATATTAAGGCCATCACGCTATGACCAATAGGAGCGGAGCATCAATGAATAATGTTGCAAAGACGGAAAAAAAAAATTCTTTTGAAAGCTTCCGTTACGCGCGATGCGTAAACGGTTAATGTCAAACAAAAATCATGTATTACGGAATTGTTCCAAGTTACAAGTTCTAACCAAAAATCTGCGACAGCATATGTGTGTATCTTTAAAGGTTGAGTTACTATAACCTTTTTTATGGAAATCAAATTTGTTGCTACGCGCCAGGCGCGCCAGAACATTTATTTGTTCGGATGATGACGATGATACCATAGCGTAATGATACTATATGGTTGGACTAGCGATCCACCCCGACTTCGAACGGGTACAATGTTCTAATGCGTGGAACGGGAAGAGGAATGTTTCCGTAGCCCACCCGGGCAAAGCCGGGTACGATCGCTATGAGACTATAATTCTAATCTTCCCAAGACTAAAATACGTATTACGATTACGACTAACTACGATGAAAAATTAAATATGAGAATACCACTAAGAAACTGAAGTGTTTTAAAACAGGAGATATCTAACAGTTAGACAGACGACGTAACCAGGACAGATGTCATTTTAATATTGGTAACGAGGTGGTCGGTGGTCGCAATACTCGCAATTAAATCGATGATATCACATCCCGGCCGCAACACGCCGCCGAGCACGGCGACTCTGAATAAAGGCGCAATTCAATCAATGACCAAGATAATACGACAGACGACGCGTCGTTTACGCAGCGCCGAGAGGGCCGCGAAATGTCTATCATTTGTTTTCTTAGTCTGCCAACATAAGGGCGGTACGGGTCCATGTCTGGGCCGACTGTTGGTTTTCGACTGAGGTCAAATACCTTCTGAATACATGAACTGAATCGGATCCATATAGTGTCCCAATCGGTGATTGCATTCCAGACGTTCGGCTGAACGCAATTCAAACTTATAGAGCGTGTAGAGCACCGAACTGAACAAAGAATTTAAAAAAAATATAAGATAAATGATATAAAATATGTTTATCTCGGTAATCGTTACTTTGCGCCATGTGCGCACATAAAACATTTTTGTTTAGTTCGGTAGGCTCTACATGTTTTTTTTTAAGTTTGGACTACATTCAGCCGAACACCCGATATACAGAACCGGTGTGGCGTTATCTATAGTTGAAATGGTCTATTAATTTAGTAACGTGTTATGATCAGAATCACTATGGATGCTAGGTCACTGTAGGTGTCGTCAATGTTAGCAAATTATAATTAACCTTTGCCGAGTAATTTTTCTTATTATATAGTAAAATTTTTGCGGCAATAAAATGCAAAAAAGTAGTACATTTTTTTTTTAATTTTACATCTGAACAGTTCGATCCAAAACGAATCAACCATTCGCTTTCTCTGTGAAGTAACCGCGTTACCCACAACTGACAGAGTCGATCTTAAAACCTTTAAATTTTATAAGTAGTTTGGTTGTTAGACTTTGGCAAATTACGTTTAATCTACTATTCAGTTGCAGTTAGATTAGATTCGATTAGGAATTAATTGCTTTATTAAATCATTTATGTTAAAACGAAATATAATCATATTATCCTTGAATCAGCCTTCCTAATGATAGTTTAGTTGGCTAAACAATAAAACGTGTTTCAACGGCTGTACCTACCAAACGCACCAAGGTCATGCCGGCAGACCGACTCCACTCTGTTCACATAAGTGATCTATACGTTATTGATACTAAATCAGCCATCCTAACGATAGTTTAGTCAATCTGTGGCCACCTATTATACTCTAAGCTCTATTGATAACATAAACCTTTAGTTTCTAACAATTTTAAAATTGGTAAAAATTAAGATATGATTATGAAACCTGAAAACATCTAATTCATTACGAACTGGCGCTACCCCAACTAAAAAAATATATATTAAAGTAGATAAACAGTGTTAAACAATCAATGCTTTGTGTTAAAATTTACATTCGAAAACCGCACAAAAATTGTTCTAAACATATAGAATTCACTAGAAGAAATTCTCACAAGAACGCATAAAATTTCTGATAAAATAGACTAAATATTTTTTTATTTATTTCTAATTCGCGTAAGTGGGTATGCGTATCAGTAAGCAATATAAAGATGTTACTTTTGCCGTTACGTCCTTAAACGATAAAACTGCAAACAAGCCGTCCTCGGATGACGTGGCATAATTTTGACATTATACTCGCGCTTCACTGTATGAAACAACCGGCAAAGTTCACTGAATGGCAGACTACACTCAATAATATTCTTGTTCCCATATTTTTTTAGGCATCCGTAGTGTATCGAAAATCTTACATACAACAGTAAAGCTGTAATATTTTCGAGTTTCGAGTACGGGGAGGTTTAAAGTTGATTCTCAAACACGACATTTTAAGACAGCTATCTCGTTTTGTCGCATCTGAATGCACAATCTTCTCCCTCCCCCAGATTATCAATACATAATTGACATCATGTTATTTTCAGTACGGCACGACGTGAAAACTCGTGTAAAAAGGAACATGGACAAAACTAAAATCAAGTCCAATGTCTAGGTCATACTCGCCCAAGTGGTTGGCGGAGACTTTTATACTCAGAGTAGTATAAGTGTATTCATCTAGGACGCACTGTTTTAATTTGGTAAGTTAATCTTATAGATTTTTGAAATGGCGCGTATTCGGCGCTACATTGGCGCTGCCTCCGGAGCGGAGTTGCCTCCTTTCTCGCCGCGCACATACCCAAGGCGCGGTATTACAGCGGTTTCGGTCAAACAATAACTTTCATTTGGTACGCATATTATTCTTATAACATTCATTGTTGTTCCTATCTTTTTCGATTCGCAGACCCCATATTTAAATATTATATACTCCACGTCACCTCCCACAATCGAAACGAATCGAACGACACCTCATATATCAAGCCGTTTAGGTTATAGAGCGTGCTAAAGAAATATTACCCTCCGCAGCCGGGTGAAAATGAAGCAAACACATTTCAAAATACACGCAGACGAAGTACAGGCCTTACCCTCCAACATTTATACAGTATATTGATGAACACAGAGGTATTATAAAATTAGTTTATACTAAGATAAAAAAAAATTGTAAAAAAGTTCGAAATGCACCTGTCTCACCTATCGCAGGTTCGAGCACGGCTTGTGCCGCTTGCTCTTCGCCGACGGGCGTTTTCAACCATATTTTCTTTAATTTCATCGCTACCGGCGAATCTTCTGACTGGGCCACTGCAACAATACAAAAAAACAGTTAACAAATAATATAATTAAAAGCTCAAGTTGGATACATTCATTTGGATACATATTTTGCATTTGCCGTCAGTAAGCGGTATCATTGTCGTGGTTAGATGATTCTCTTTTTTGTGTGATAATAAGAAGGGTTGAGAGATACGTTTAACATTTACAATTGATGATTAGGTACTAATTGAATGGTTTTAGATACTAATTGAATGCACCCAACAAAAACTAGGATTTAATTTATTTACACTCATAAATAATTGTAGTTTATTATAGGTACGAGAGTTTGGTGACGACCGCTCAACCTAGTGGGTAGCGGACCCTGCCTACGAAGCTGGAGGTCCGGGTTCGAATCCCAAGTCGGGTCAGTATTTATATGATGAATATTGATACTGGTACCGGGTCTTGGTTTTTATATGTATGGTAGTCAATAGCCACAATCCTTATCTAAGAACTTACTTTTACGTGATATATATGTAAAGCGAAAAACCACGTCAAATTCTACCCAGCCGTTTCAGAAAAACATGGTGGCATGGTGGCCCCCTGGTGGCCCATGACTGCAAACTTTTATCTAAGAACATGCTCTAAGGTGATATGTTTATAACGCAATAAACTGCATAGAGATCCTCCCAGCCACAGCTTCCAGCCGTTTTAAAGAAACCTATTCATTGCAACGCCTCTTGGTGGCTCATAGCCGCAATCCGTATCTAAGAACATGCTCTTAGTTGATATCTATGTAACACGAAAAACCGCGTAGAGATCCTCCCAGCCGTTTTAGAATAACGTATTTATTGCAGCGCCCCCTGGTGGCTTATAGTCGCAATCCTTATCTAAGAACATGCGCTCAGGTGATATTTATGTAACACAAAAAACCGCGTCACGATCGTCCCAGTTGTTTTAAAGATACATATCTATTGCAGCGCCCCTCGGTGGGCCACAACTGCAAAACTTATTTAATTATCTATTCACAGGTATAACTCATTTAATGCAAAAAACCGAATCAAAGTCAGTCCATTCGTTTCGAAGATACACATTTGCTGCAGCGCCCTCTGGTGTTTAATAACCATAAAACCTATTTAGAAACTTGTTTTGGAATGTTATCTACCTAAATACAAAATTTCATATAAATCATTAGAGCCATTTCCGAGATAGCCTATAAAAGAGTAAAGACATTGATCTTTGAATGCACCTTGTTTGACAGGTACGAACAGTTTGTATGGGGAAAAGAAGTTGTTTTTACCATATTGTAGTTTTTCCTTACAATTTCTTCATATTTTCTCACCTTATAAACTTTCGTTGGACTTCCGGAAATATTTCAAAACCAAAATTAGCCAAACCGGTCCAGCCGTTTTTGAGTTTTTGCGAGCCATGTAATAAGCTTCATTTCATTTTTATGTATAAGATAAAACAACAGAACAAAGAGTCTTTATTTTTGTGAAAATTGTAGTTAGCAACTTTTAAAAGTTAAAACTTTATATTTATATTAAATCGTAGAGCTCAAACAACTAAATTTAAATATATATTTATAATTCCTTTGGTAAAACTTGATCAATATTCCATTCTTGACCATTCTAAATTTTTTTTTATTTAGTTAATCCGTTCATTAGGTAAAGTTTAAAATTCATACAAAATTAAAATCCTCTAACAGGACTCATTGATGCGGAGGCATTAATGGGGATATTACGAATAGTGTGCGATCATTCCAGTTTTGTGTCTTAAATGACAGACTAAACTTTATGGACCCATTTCAACTTCAGGTTTAATGGTACACATATCACAGATTTATTACTCATTAGGG
This sequence comes from Luffia ferchaultella, assembly GCA_949709985.1. Taxonomy (NCBI): domain Eukaryota; kingdom Metazoa; phylum Arthropoda; class Insecta; order Lepidoptera; family Psychidae; genus Luffia; species Luffia ferchaultella. Next base: position 17,772,211 of record OX453256.1, read on the forward strand.
AACGCCCACGAATTCGTTCGCGTGGTTTGAGTTTACGCAAAGAACCCTAATTATATCCGAAATAAAAATAGTCTATAATAATCTCTTAAACAGTTTACCTACCACTAAATGTTCCGTCAAAATTCGTTCAGCTAATATCCCGGACGAATAAATGAACAGAAAGACAGACCGACAAAAATTTTAAAAACGCGTGTTTGGATATTGCTTGCGGAGAAAGTGTTTTCGTATTTTGTATATAGGTATGAATCTTTAGTTGGTACTGTTTGCTACTGGCTCGTTATAATAGCATTACAAAGGTTACATATGAAAAAAAAAAAACGTGTATACCGCCATTATTCAACTGTTTTTCTGTAAAGAAAATGGGCCAATTTAAAGAAAAATTCGTTATATTTTGAAATTTTATTAAAAAAAATATAAAAAAAATATGACCCGTCGTTTTTAGAAAAAAAATTTTTTGCCATTTATGGAACTCATGCAGTGTCATTATATTGGCTTAATCGTTTTAAATCAGAAAATTGTAATATTAAAGATGCAGTTTGCTCAGGTCCTGCTACGGATTAAAATGATGCCATTTGTGAAAAAGTAGAGCAAGATCGGCATATTTGTAATTATGGCACTGCTGTAGAACTGGGCATTGACCAGACCATAAAACCGTTTCATTTCGTTTGAAAATGACTGGATATACAAAAAAGCTCGATGTTTAGATACCCCACAAACTCACTGAAAGAAACCTAATGAATCGCGTACTCACTTGTGATTCTCTGTTAAACCGCAATGAAAGCGCAACATTTTTGAAAATACTAATCACTGTTGATGAGAAGTGGATCACTTATGATAAAAACACATGCAGAAGATCAAAGTGCGGTCAAGTTCTATGGAATGGCAAAACCCAGATTAACGCGTAATCAAGCGATGTTGAGCATATGATGGTATTAGAATGCCATCGTTAATTACGAGCTCTTAGCGCCAGGCATGTACAACCATCGATGTTTACTGCCAACATCTAATTAGACTAAAGCATCGATTGAGAAAGAACGGCCGGAATCGATCAATAGAAAGGGCGTAGTCTTTCATAATAATGCCAGACCATACACATTTTTAGCAACTAAGGAAAAATAGAAAAAGTTTGCCTGAGAAGTCGTAATACATCCACCATATAGCCCTGACCTTGCACCCTCAGATTTCCATTTGTTTCAGTCGTAAGGTTAACATCAAGAGAACATTGTCAAAACCATTTGCCGAATTTTTTTTAACGACGAATCCCAAAATTTTTACAGCAACGGGGTTATATCACCACCTATAAGATGCCAACAAGTTATCGAAAAAAACGGCACATACATGTATACTTTAATTAAATGTAATAACACAATGAAAAAAAAACCGTCTTGAATTAATATGAATAAAATAGGAAAAGACTCCCAACCCAATGTGAACATAAAAATACTTTTCCAAGTCACAGACAGATAATTCAATGTAGGTATTTTAAACGTTGAAACAGGTATTAACCTGGTTTGTAGCGTTAATTCCATATATTAGGCATTATGTACTTAGCTTCGGACCACCTGATAAGTTGTAATAAAGTAATGTTTATTACAAAAGTGTCTTTTGTAATAATCGATGGAAGAAGCAGCAGGCACATTTATGATGCGACCTTGGACGAATAAAAGGGCCGATGACGTTCGGTCATAACGTGTTACGTATAAAATTGGAAATCGACGCGTGTTATGTGCTGCGCCGCGGCGCGGTACGATGCGAACACGGTACGGCAAGAGAAGCGGGGGGCCTTAGCAGGTGCAAGGCCTTGTTGCAGGCTGCGCCGCACGGAGGCTGCGGCCGGGCCTCACGCCATTCCCCTCTCGCAACTACCTCCCGCGCGCACCTCGCACCCTCTTCAGTCGCCCGCCGTCTTAACAAATCGATAGGATATAACGGACTGCCCGCCACTCAACGAATGAGACTTTCGGGACCGAACCATGATAATACACTAATTGTTACGAGTGTGTTGTATGGTACGGGCAGGGTGCAATCTGTCCAAACAGTGGACAGAGAGCACGAAATAGGTCCTATACGATCGCTGTACTTAACATAATGCCGCAAAACTAGAAAGCTATCAAAATTCAATAGACACCTGTTTTTCGTAATAGGTTTTTGACAATTTTTGACCTTGAAATCATCATAGATTCGGACAGCACGACCTAACACCCGGAACATTAAAAAAAAAAAACAAACAGAGGTTCCGGGGCGTACGGGAGGGGCGAGTGGCGAGCTTTCCGCCAGCTCGTCAAATATTCACGCCCGCTAATGACACGCCATGGCGACCAAAGAGCTTTGTGCACTCGCGATATGATTCTCCATTGCCAAAGTTGATTTCAGAAAAATAAATTAGAGGAAACCGGTAAGTGCGTGTAGGATCACTAAAAGTGAAGGGTTCTTCAGCCAGTATGAACGTTCATGGTTAAAATTCAAATAATAAGTTTAAAAACAAATATCTGAAAAACTTTTTAAATATCTCATTTAAATAAATTTTAGTGTTTTTTAAGTTGTACTAACTTAATTTTTTTCAGAATTCCCACCCTATAGCTGAAAACTAAAATGGAGAAGGACACAATTTTAGGATTTTAGGAACTATTGATTTAAATAACAGTCATTTTGTAATCTCTATATCATTTTTAAAGATCTGTACGAATATACAAGTAGCACTGTAATTTTTTTTTTCATTCAGTAACATGTACGGTGACTTAGTCAAAGAAATAGTTCATCCACTACTCTCAACACACACTTACGAAGTTGTTACACAGGTATGTATGTAGTTCCGATGACAATACAATAATCTGGTGACCGCTTCCTGTTGATGTAGTAAGGCTTGTCTAATCACGACCGAATTCCAAAACGGTTCCTCGAATCTAGTTGAACTTTACACATAATTATATCTTTGGAACTGATCTCATGATGGAGCTGGAAAGTGGATAACAGAACTTATCTAAAGATAGATACTAGTAAATCCACTCTCGGCCGGGCTGAGTAAGGTAAAAACACGGCATGGGGAAAACCATGTCGCGAGTTATCAGCTACCTAAAATTAAAATGGGATACACGTGCTAAGAATTGGATGGCTAGGGGTATTACAACATACGTATGCCACTAACGTACTAATCTCTTGCCGTGCACTACACACACAAATAACGGATAAGTTTAGATATCGGCACCATTAAAAAACTACTGATATTAAAAAGTCATTCTATTTTAATCAGCCAGCCTAGATAATAAAACATTACCCTCCGCAATCAGATACTACCAAACACCGATGTCGTGATAGCCGAATGGTGGCGAGCCCGTTTCATTTTTAGAAGGTCGTAGTTCGAATCCCAGAAATCGAATCCCGGTTGCCGTCGACAGATGACAGTCGTTAAAATTCATCAACCCGCATCCCGGTGGGAGGCCTAAGCTCCTGCAGTGCGGCATTAATGGGCTTATGGAATGGTAAGGCGCCCGGTAAAGCATTTAATGCGTATGGTGGCAATAAATAGTTCATGATTGATCTGATAACCGACACAGAGTTTAGTACAAAGTCCTACGGTCTCAAAGATAAGCCATTAGTATTAGGCACAAAAGTACGAATTGACTAGAAGCCCTCTTCGGCGTTTACCGTCTAACCACTCATACTTTAGCTAAATTGTGTAAAATGGCGAGATTCAATGCGTGAGGTCCCCGCGTGTTGGTCTTTACCCCCGCGGAATCCCCGTGCGCCGGTCTCAAATCTCGCAAAATTGCGTAATGTCACTTCGTAATTTACCCTATATGGTTTCAGGTTAAGGCTTTATTTTTCATTAATTTCAAAATATAATAAAATAATACTCAACAAAATTCAACTACTCTCTCGTATTGTTATCTTTTTTTAAATATTGCTCAAAAAGCACTAATATACAACAGTTTTCCGATACTAAATTTGGTTTCTTCACAAACAAAAAATTATTTGTGAAGTTTTTTTCTTTATTGCGTTTTGTGGTATTACATTGAAAAAACCAGCCAAGTGCGAGTCGGACTCGCATATGAAGGGTTCCGCACTACCGTACAATATTAAAAAAAAACTCGTTTCTTGTATCTCCCTTTAATTTTTAACTTTATTTTATTTTTTGTTGTTATAGCGACCATAATAATAGGCAGTCTGTGATATACTGTTTCCGTGAAAACCTATAACGTTTCAGATACAGCCCTATGACAGACGGACGGTCGAAGGGCGGAGGTTTTGTAATAGGGTTCCCGTTGTTACCCATCGGGTACGGAATACCATCCACGAGTGTTGACAGTGATATTGTAATTTGTACATTTTCAGCAGATTTCGAAGGGGTCACTTTTTTGATGCGAAAATCGAAATCGATGTTTATAATAGGTACCTACATAACAGGTACGAATATTGAAAATTGTGAAGTATTAGATTATGCCTTTCAGTGGAATATATGAACCGAATAAATCAATATTATAAAGTGATATGCCACTGTAGTTAAAAAGGGAAAGCAAAGGAGGCCCTTACTGTCTCAGTAACTAAATAGTAACTCTGTAGTAACAAAAATATAAAATAAAATAAAAAAATTACTGTAACTGCAAATCTTGACGATTCAAAAGTATTTAAGTAAGTCTAGTTGAATAAAAATATTTCGCTTCGATATGATTTGATTCAATCCCATACACATTCTTTGTAATCGCATAGTAACTTGAAAAAGAAAAATTCGCGAGATTCACCTTCTTGAGTAATTTTAATTTTAATATTCTCGTATACGCACATATAAAAGCTATCAGGGTTTTTTTTTACCATTGAAAATCGTTATCAGAGTAATTTGCAGTGCGCTGTCATTTTGGAACCACATAGCATTTTCGAATTGTAAATACAAAACGTTTTCGAAAAATCTCACAGAAATAATAATTATTCGTTTAGAAATCACCGATACTGTACATTAGTGTCAGTAGCGAAATCGACACGGAATTTACTTATTACTAATTTTGTTTTATTTAAGATTCTATATTATTTAACAGAAATTGATCCTTGTGATTGACACTGTCGATTGGGGCTATAAAAACACTAATTTTTTTGATACTTCAAATGTTCGATTCCCAATTCAAGCAGGTCTTTTATCTTTGCATGCAGTTCTGTTTTTTTTTCCGCGGCATTTGGCTCCGCAGTTAAGGTCTCTAACGACTCGGCCAAACGGTCTGTCGATTATTTCAATCGATTATTACTATTTTAGTTATTAGAAGCAGTTTAAATGAAATAAAATCAAATATCTTTATTTTATAGTTATGTAACATAATCTTGAAACACGTCACAAGATTGAAAATAACTGTGAGAAAACGTCTCCCCACAAAGGCGCATTTAAAAAAGTGCTAGTTCCACTCAGAAGAACACGCAAGAAATGAAGGGACGCTCTTTAAAAAAAAAAACATAATTGTATTAACAATACGGTATTTGATTACTATTAAATATATTACAGTTATCAGGAAAATACACAGACAAGTCAACCTTATAGACCACGCTTTGACAGGGAGTAGCATTCGCCAAGGCTATGTAGTGACACTACATAACTACGTCACTAGTGAGCCGTCAGTTGTAAGCACGTCGGAAGCCATTAAATTGTCAATTTTGAACGAGCCAATGAAAACTAGCCGACCTCTCCCCGCACCCCGCCACTTTTTGGCGATTTCGTTTTCGTACTGACGTTTATTAAAGCGTGGTCTATAGGTTGACTGGTCTGTGGGAAAATATAAGGAAAATAGATTTTATACGATAACAAAATTTATAAACAAAATTATATTCGGTTGAAAAATATGGAAATTATAAGCTATTAAAATATCTCTGTCTCTTTCTCTCAAAACAATATTTCACATTATTTCAAATGACCTTAGGTACGCCGTGCCGTATTGCCATCTCTGTCGAACAGGAAATTTTAAACATTAATAACTATATTAACAATGTTTTTTTAAATTCTTTCACTAAGTCAACTAGCCTATTGATAAGCAGGCGGATTGCATCCTTGGATTTTTTTCTTATCATCTAAACAGTCCGAAACTTTATGATAAGCTTTTGCATAAAGCTTTCGTTTTATAGTACTTTTAAACTTATGAAGGAGTAAATCTTGAACGTCCACTGAGATCTTATTGTAAAAGCGTATACATTTCCCTTTAAAAGATTTTTATGATTTTACTGAGCCGGCTAACATGATCAGGAAGTTTTTCTTTGTTTCATGTATTTAACATTATGTCGATAACTACTTTTTTTTTTTTAATAATGCAACAACTTTTTTTACGTACATATTTTCAAACATATATTGAGACGGCAATGTCATTATGTTAATTTCTTTAAACTTGTCTCTAAGTTATACTTTAGGCCGTAGTTTATAGATTGCTCGAACAGCTTGCTTCTGTAGCATGAAGATAGCGTCTACATTAGCAGCGTGCAAACTACGCAAAGCTTGTATTATGGGTACCAGACAAATGATATACATACTTAAATGTCTTAATAATATATACATACTTAAAAGTCTTAATAATATATACATACTTTACACCCAGCTACGGAACAAATGAACATGTTCTTGCACACAAATATTTGTCCCGGACGGGAATCGAAGCCGCGACTCTTGGCTCCGCAGTTAGGGTCTCTAACCACTCGGCCAATCGGTCAGTCATGTTTGACATTCGATAGCAAGAATCTTATGCATTCGTTTTTTTTTTATTTCATAATATATTACTAGCAGTAAACCATTCGACTATTTTGGAGATCACATTGTTCACGTCGCCGTAAGTGAATTGCTTTCTGTTAACTTTGAATACTACAGAAGCATCACTAGTAAACAATTCTATCTCGTGATTATTTTTGACAACGTAAGCAGACAAGTGGTTAACATAAACTAAAAACAAAAACCGGCTAAGTGCGAATCGGACTCGCACACGAAGGGTTCCGTCATCATCATCATCAGCCCGTGTCTCTCCACTGCAGGATATAGGCCTCTCCCAAGGCTCGCCACCACACACGGTCCTCCGCCTTTCGCATCCAACTACCCTCGGTATGGTGCTTCAGGTCATCTGTCCACCTGGCCGGGGGGCGTCCAACGCTTCGCTTTCCGGTACGTGGCCTCCATTCGAGAACTCGTCTACCCCATAGGTTATCGGTTCTACGGCAAATGTGACCGGCCCATTGCCAATTTAGCTTGCTGTCCGCTTCGGCTACGTCGACAACTTTAGTTCTTTGACGGATTTCAGTGTTTCTGATTTTATCCATCAAAAAAAACCGAGCATAGCCCGCTCCATAGCACGCTGAGCGACTTTAAATTTGTGGATCAGTCCTGCCGTGAGAGTCCATGTTTCGGCACCGTGCGTCATTGTTCCGTACCACCATCCAATATAAAAAAACGAGCACTACGTTAATCATACTTAACCATTAATCGTTATTATTATGTAATAAAAAAATTATTGTATAAATATAATTCATTTTTATTTCGTTAGTTATTTAGAAGGCGCTCGATCCTCTCTGGCTAATCCGAAAAGTAATCTCTAACAAAAACTATGACTTTGTAAGTGCATATCTCAACAACTATTGACTTAAATAAAAAAAAATTGATTGAAACCTTGATATCATTTTTGAAGCCCTATCGTTTGGTACCTCTCGCGTTAATATACGATGAATTTTTTTTTCGTACTTCAGTTACATGTATGGATAGCGCCCTATCCCAAAAAAATTTTTTTTCTTAATTTCACTACGTCGTTGTGTAGCGGTTCATAGATTACACCTACCTACCAAATTTCACCTATATATTGTCAATAGTTTCCGAGAAAAACCACAGACAGACAGACGGACGGACATAGCGAAACTATAAGGGTTCATTTTTGTCATTTGGCTACGGAACCCTAAAAATGGACCAAGAATTGAACCAAGCGGAACGCCCAGACACCGCGGATCCAGGTGACCTCTTCCCGCTTACAACAACTCTCTGAAATCTGTTACATACATATGATATACATACGTCGAGTACATGGCTTTTAATACCATATTGATATAATTAATTAGATGTTTTTATCTAGATTTTTATACCTACACACCTACGTAGCGATTAAAAATGTGCGTAACTATTGTGTTTATATCTTTATTGAATATTTTGTAATTTTACAATCAGTATAATCATATTTTTACATAGACTTTACAATGACACATTTCATATAGTGGCCAGTATATGACGGTAACCATGCCGGATTTCAGCTATATGGCCCTTACAGTCTACGAGTAAAAAAGTTGAGACATACAGACAGACGCGGACAAGGAAAAATATATGTAATAAGACTTCCTCCTCGGACTATGAAGCGTTAAAAAAATATGTAGGAGCTTCACGGTGGCTCGAGTGGTCGATAGAATGCCTGTCAAAAAGTCTTCCTCATCAGACTAAGGAGCGCTAAAAAATTATGAAGGAGCTTTACGGTGGCTCGAGTGGTCGATAGAATGCCTGTCAAAAAGCCTTCCTCATCAGACTAAGGAGCGCTAAAAAATTATGTAGGAGCTTCACGGTGGCTCGAGTGGTCGATAGAATGCCTGTCAAAAAGCCTTCCTCATCAGACTAAGGAGCGCTAAAAAATTATGTAGGAGCTTCACGGTGGCTCGAGTGATCGATAGAATGCCAGCCATACATATAATAATTACAAACTCTGTTTTCAACAACAATAAAATATGTATATTATAAAACTGTATAAAATAACGTTTCTAATTGAAATATATCTTTTATACATGTTCCGTTGCGAATTTCATCGAATCCGCCTACGAAAATATTTCAATCACCAAGAAGCTTCGTGACATCGCGGAGTACTGAAATATTCAGAGTATCTAATGTAATGAACCACCGTAGCGTAGTTCGGTCCGCTGCTGTACCTACGAGATACCAGTAAAGCAATATGTTGAGAAAAAATCAATAACAACAGTTGTTTCACTTATTCCATAAAAATTACTCTGAAATAAAAAAATATTTTTAGTGTTCAAAGCTCTGTAGTACAGCTATTAAAGTACGAAATATAAAATGCTTCAAAAGTCAAGAACAGCAGAAAGACGATGGTTAAAAAATAAAATTCTGAGACGAAGAAAATTAATAGGGTCACCAATCCGAATGTCCGCTTTGGCAGTATGAGAAGAAGTAGTAGTCTGAATGGGCAGGGGGGATGGGGTCAGAGATTATCTTAATTGTTTTTATATCGTTCGCACAAGCTATTCTCTTAGCTCTTCTCGCTCTGCCAAAGCGCGCTTCTGACTAACTACCTTATTTAATTATTAATTAATTAGAAGGGGCGCCGGATTAAAAAACGCCAGTGAGCGATTCGTTTTAGAATTTGGCTTCCTATCCATTCCTGTGCTGCTGTTCTTGGCTTTTGAGATGCCTGATATATATGTTAAAAACCTATCATATATATGTCATATATTCATGAGGATTAAACTCTAAGCCGCCTCACCCTGGGGGAGGCCTAAGCCCCTGCAGTGGGGCCTAATGGACTGGTGGAACGGAAAATTTCATATATTCATATTTTAATACATATATTTTTGAGCTTTAAGCACTGATAATAATTTTTATTTTTTAGTCCAGTGTTCAGACCAGTATTGGGGTTCCATACCCAAAAGGGAACCCTATTACTAAGGCTCCACTGTCCGTCCGTCCATCTGTCACAGGGCTATATCGTCTGTTTGGAATAGGAAGACACTTGAAATTTTCAGTGTCTATGGCCGCTATAACTACAAATAAAAATGAAATAAAGTTAAATATTAAAGGCCGTCCTGGTACAAGAACCGCGTTTTTTTCGACGTTTGAGATCATGGCTTACACTTGAACTTTTCATGAAGTGTGTACTGGTATGGCCGCTATAACAACAAAACATAAAAAGTAAAAGTTAAAAATTAAAGCGAGTACCCAAATAACAAACTTTTTTTAAATATTATACAGTGGTATACGGAACTCATCGTGGCGAGTCCGACGCGCACTTGGCCTATTTTTTATTTCTTTATATGGCATCATTATAAATTAATAATACGTACAAGAGTATTTTGTGCAATTTAAAAAAATAAATATGTGGTATCCTTAATGTCATATTAGAATTATATTCTTAAATTTTTATAGAAAACTGTCCAGGAAAATATGTCATCTGATTACATAATAAGTAATAGCTATTTATACTCCAGGAGTATTTTATTAACAATAAGATAATAAAAATCTGCTCGGCCAATTTTATTGTACAAATTGGAGTACACTTCCAGCTAGTCAAACTGTAGAATGTCAGGCGCTTAGGTTCCTGGAGTCACATTTTGATTATGATTCTTCAGGTTAATATTTCAATAACAAAATGGTGAAATCCAAATATACCTATAAATACAAAGATATCAAGACTCACTATTCAACTTGTATCTATAATCATATACAATTACAGAATGATACTTATTCTGTGCTAATTAATACTGGAATATAAGCTTCGCGGTGCTACGAAGTTTGTGCCAGACTATATGAAAAACATACGATGCTACTTGGGAAACGATACGTCCAATATATTTACATTACTCTATGATTATGTACGGGCAACCTTAGGCTCAAAATCTTAAAGAGTTGTGGCTAAAAAGGACTACATTACATCTATAGTTGTAAGCATTTGTTTATAATAAATTCAAGCACACAATTATTTGGTAATTATCCATGTAATAATTTTATTATTTCTTTTTTTGCTTTTATTGTTGTAACTTGAACTTACATACTTGAATCATGGGCAGAAATGTATAAGCTTTATTGAAGTCATATAAGTAACATGCACGACCATACATTCGAATTTCTTATAAGTTCGGGCAGGGCAAACTGAAAATCTGCCTCGGTAACAGCATGCTGCCACCGACATATTGCTGAGTTTGCTCTCATTACTAATATTTACCTCACTTTTATTATGTGAAATATTTGTTTGTAAGACTTGTGTGTGGACGCACTGGAGCAGCGTGGTGAATTAAGCTCCAAGCATCCTTATTCAGAGAGGAGACCTAAGCCCCATGCAGAATGGAATACTTGGCTATAAACGATTAAGTATTATTTACTATTATTAAATATTAATTTGCGAATTTTTAATATAATTTTTAATAAAAAATATTAATTATTTAATAATAATAAGCATAAATATACCTTAAGTTTAATATATCGTCACAAACAGGAGGACCCTTGGGAATTTCTTTCGAATTATTTTTACGAAAAGCGCTCTTAACTCATTAGTGATCCATTGCACATCACAAGTTACTTCACAAGTTTAATATCTCGTCAGTGAGAATATCCATCGACTGTAGCTTTAAAATTGTTCTACAACTCAGTGTCGCACTTTACTACGTGTCAGTGTCATAGACAATAAGTTCATCTTATGATGATAGTAAAAAAAATGCGAACCAACAATTATTAGCCAACTAGCGCGACCACACGAACCGGTTCCCATTTAGTACATAACTACATACCCGCCTGCCGATGCCAGTACAAGTGTATCGGACCAAACGTGTGTAGCGAATGGAATTTCGAAAAAGTTTTACTGTTGCGGTGATTAATCACATAACACAATATTTAAAATGTAACGGATCAAAAACAAAAAACAATAAAATTGAATTTTCACGTTTGTGATATTAGATGGCCTCACAAACGTATTACTATTATCAAAATCTGAAGTGTTTGGGAAAAACATGACTCGATAAGACAAAAATTTTTTTTTTGTGTGCCTGTGCGAAACCGGGGCGGGACGCTATACGATATATACGATACTAGCGACCGCCCGCAGCTTCGCTTGCGTAGACTACACATTCCTGTTTGAAGTAGTATTAACATTCGAAATGGTTTATACTTAGGTACTTTTTGCTGAAACTAATATTGGGTACATCCATCCAAACTTTCAATCTTCATTCTCCTCACTCCTTCAAGAACACCGATACTCCCATACTTTTCACCTCCCGTTTCTCACCCTTAATATGTGGAAATCCAAAAATCCTGAACCACGTCATTATTTATTTATGTTAAAATTTTTATGTTTCTAACTTTAAAGAACAAAGACTCTCATACAAAGCCCCTGCATCCCTCCCTCCTTAAATTTGAAATTTCCAAATATTCCTTTCATAAAAAATTGATACGTTATAAAATAAACTACTGTTCCAAATTTCGGCTTCCTAAACTTAGTAGTTTCGTCTTTATCTACGTTGATAGATCAGTGAAGACAAACGACAGACAGACACAAAAAGTAGCTGATGTCACTCTTGACAACCTTTTATCACGTCTGCACGTTTCATTAAAATCTGTTCAGCTGTTTTGGAGATTAGCTCGAATAGACACATAGACGTACAGACAGACAGACAGACAAAAAGTAGCGTATGTCACTTTTGACCACCTCCTTTTCATACCCGTGAAATTTCATTAAAATCGGTTTAGTCGTTTTAGAGATTAGCTCGAATAGACAGATGGACGTACATACAGACATACAAAAAGTAGTGTATGTCATTTTTGACCACTTCCTTTCCACATCTGTGAAGTTTCATCAATATCAGTTTAGCCGTTTTGGAGATTTGCTCGAATAGACTGACAGACAGATAGTATTATTTTATACATATAGCTTATAGCCTTCCTCAATAAATAAACTATCCAACACAAAAAGAATTTTTCAGTTCGAACCAGTAGTTCCTGAGATTTGCGCGTTCAAACAAACAAACTCTTCAGCTTTATAATATTAGTATAGATATGTGTAAAATGGTAATGCGAGTGATAATGAGAGCGGGAAAGAATCAGCACTGTATATTATATCAGAGAGACGGAAGCAGGAGTTAGATGAGAGTAAAAGTATGAGAGGGAATGAGAACAGTGGTGAGAGCGGAAAACGACCAAAGGGCGTAACGTCTGTCCGTGCGGGCGACGCCGCGGGCGGAAGCTAGTAATAAATAAAGTACCTATATCATGAAATGGTCGTTCAATTTATAAAATATATTTTCTATTACGAAACAGTTTTAATGTTGGCTTATAAAAAAAACTCGTGCGCACACATACATAAATCGAAAATTATGAACATTGCAAACCAAAATTAGAACAATTTCGTTAAAATAAACATAACGTGTACTTTCTAACCATGGAGTAAATTAATTTGACAGCAGCGTTTTATTTTAAGATTGGCGGGGATTTCTCGAGGATAAAGAGCGGCACGCGGGAACCTTGCGCACTGACACTCGGACTAAAACTGGCCATCTTACACGAACTAGTTAGAGTATGAGTGGTTAGACGGTAAACGCAGAAGAGGGCTTCTAGTTAATTCGGACTTTTATGTTTCTAACTTCTGGTCAAATGAATTTTGTATGGAAATCAGCGACATCGCTTAACCTTAAGCGGACCTAAATTTTAGATCGTTGGCGCCTAAATAACTAGTTTAAAGAGCATTTCCTTCAATCCACAGTGTACGCATTAATTTTTTGCGTATTATGTTTCACTTGGGGGACGAAGGGAAAAATTGCGCTTACTCTTTCAAGCGACTAGATTGACCGAGTAAGTCTATCCGTCTATCACTGAAGCCAAACATTCACTTCCACCAAACATTGACGCAGGGGCGATCTTCTGACGCGACCTCACATTTGCTTTCGTGAGCGGATACCATACAAACACCAGAATTTTTTTGGCGCTCACGCGTTTAGTCAGTCGCCTATGGACGGTATGCCTCGATGTCCAGTACGCGTCCTCTATTAGATCTGTAGTCTTAAAAAGGAACCAAACTGCACTGAACTGCAAATAATACTTCGTATGTATATACCATACATCTGTTTCTACGTTGCTATGATTAAAAAAAACTGACCAAAAATAAAATGAGAGACATACAACATTTTCAGTTTTTATACGTAACACATAAAATTTGGCATTTTTAGCTGCATTGTATTTCATGTCAAAAACGATCATACGATAATTCAGGATAAATATAAAATTTTAACATCGTACATACGTTTATAATAGTTTATTTCGTGACTAAAAAATTACATAGGAAATACCTAGCCTAACAGTTATGTTTTTATCACTATATATTATAAAATAAACTCCCCCGTCGCGTCTGTCTGTCTGAACGCGATAGACTCAAAAACAGCATATTATTGACATCTATGGACAGAGTAACTCAAGAGGAAGGTTTACGTATATAAGTTATTAATGTTTTGTGGAAATTTGTTGAAATATGACGATTGTTAATGAGGTCGGAAAAAAATCAAGCCGGCTGGGAACTTTCATCGAAAACACTGCTTAATCCTTTTGAGATATAACAAAATAATGTCCGGAGGAATTGTTTCTTTTGTGTAGGACTACAAAAAAGTCCGCGATGGCATATGCCATCTTTTATGGATAGTTTACTATATCTATTTAACGTAAGAACGTAGTAAAATAAATTGAAAGAGGCAAAACTGATAGTTTTAATTACAATGTATATTTTAATTAATACTGTGTATACATATTTCCCCATATAAATAAAACAATTATACATTAAACTGTAATTGGTATTGAATATAAGTACTACAATATGCGCTTGCACTAACTACGCCCGACACTTTATCTCACTTTGCCTTATTGGTAAAGAAATGAACGAAAAGCAATGAAAATCATCGTTGCAATGTGAAATAAACTTTACTGTCTTTACTTACCCTTAAACAAAATTAGCTTAGTAAGTTTCTGACTGAAAAATACTGTTTAGACAGAGACAGACAGATGGCATAGGTTGAGTCACTGCCTTCTATAGTTACAAGCCATGCTATTAGATTTGGCATCGTCGCTTTAACTGTCATTTGTAGTCTGATTTATTTCGTCAGCTGACAAGATGTCATGATTTAATAATTGAGAATATGGGATTTAAATAACTAAATATGAAATTATCAATAGCATTTAACAGAAAATAGAAATAGGAGTATCTATTAAATTATATTAGCACCCGCCCGCGACTTCGTTTGCGTGTCATAAGTGGATTTTATGAATAGAATAGAATCATCAATAAAATAAAAAGAATGGTTATTATATCTCATTTCGGTTAGTGTTACTATAATTTTGTACGTTTATCACAGGCTATATCTTAAAAACTAGTTTTATTGTATAATGTTCTACGGGAATGTACCGTTCCCTTGCAGTTTATTCCTCTTTCTGGGTTCTACGTAATCAATCTCGCCGGACCTGCTGGTGGCTAGCATGCGGTTTAAGTGACCATGAAAGGTATACGTATAGTTCCCCAGGATCTTCCAGATTCCATATCCTCGAACCTATTCGAATAATGATAAAAATGTACTGTAATTTTCACCCAAACGTGTCAAGAATGTGACGTGAAACGAAAAACAATTTGGGTGAAAATATCAACTTACCTTACTAATTACGAATAAACACGATGCAAAAAGTAATTTTTAACACTGATTTATTATTTTAAATCAATGTCTCTGTTTACATAACGTTTAAATGGAAGAAAACGCGAATTAATGACCTGATTGATACTAAAGCTCGGATTACACGCAACGTTGCCAGATTTCAGTAGCATGGCGTGTAAACTATAGATGGCAGTGGTTGAGTAATAAAGAAACAAAAAAAATAATCAATACATCTAAGTCGTATAGTACCCCAACATTTTATACATATGTATCCAAACTGTACGGTTCACTCTTCATAATCTATGATTTTCATATAGAAATGGCGGCAAAAGACAAAAATTGGTTTTGATTGATTTTAGTTGATAGTTTGCTTACTTATCGATAATAAGTTACGCCACTACCTTTTTTCTTAGAAGTTGACTCACTTTTACACGTTTTTAAGACACACGGTGACATTTTGAACTGTTGTTTATGGTTTAGTTATACTTTCGGCACATAATCATGATGAGTGTAAACGAGATTGTGGCGTCGTCGTCCTCATACCGATGCGACATGTGTTGTAAGGCAGAAGTTATCAATGTTATATATAAAGAAATATTTTAATTTGTTTTTATGTATATATTCTTTATTTTTTCAAATATTTACAGAATTGGAAATAAAATACATTAAATATAATCCAAGTACGATGAAATTACGTTACATATAAATCTAATCCACATGTTCGACGCAACAACCTCATATGACACTACGACAGAAAAAAACACTAGGGCTTATATGCTCTGCTACCCGTGCGAAGCCGGGGCGGGTCGCTAGTTGATATATAAATATAATATAATTATTCGCCTGAAAGTAAAAAAAAAATGGTGTAGTGGTCTATTTACTCTCCTAAGAGAGTTGTGATAGTTGCCCGCGAATAGCTAAGCAGCCCGTCTTTCATACGAAGGTTGTGGAATTCAATTCCTGCGATAGGCATATTGACCAATGAGATGTAACCCTCACCACCAGACCAGTGCGGTCGGCTTATGATTCAAACTCCTTAAAGTTGAACTAGGGTTGTACTCCGGTAGTCCGGCTTGTACGCCTTATAATGATGAAGGTGTATGTGAATATTTAACAGGTGAATCAAACTTTATATAGTCGATTCAAACACAGCGTGGTACTAACAAATTTCAGATGTCAGCATGTGAGCGAGGTGTCTTTACGGGAGGAAGGATGTCTACGCGAAATAGAGCATATTTAAATTATATCGTAATTCCATCTTAAAGATTTTCCACATAACTATATCCGCGGTACACTAAAATATGGATACGGTTAAAAAAAAAATTCACTGTGTAATAAAAGTTGCCCGCTAAAGTACATACAAGGTGCCCGGTAAATGCTGGATAACACGTATGGTGGGCATAGAACAGTTCAATATCATTACTGTATTAAGCACGATTTTCGTACAGTTTTAATAAAAAAAAAAACCACTGTATCTTTAAGACTTTTAAAGGTAACGTCGTTTTTTGAAAAGGGGAAAAGTCCTTATATTAACTTTGCATTTAAAAAATACTATCAATTTGACTTTTATCATATACTTTTTTTAAAATACTGATTAAAAGCCTCTTTTACCGAGCTAGACGTGTATACACGAAAGGTGTAAGTAATAATAATAATGTATACATCACAATGTCTAGGCCCCAAACTTAGTATTAACTTGTGTTTTGGGTACCAAGCGATGACACCACATACATATAACAACTAAGACCCAGTACCAGTATCAATATTCATCATATAAATACTGACCCAACCTGGGATTCGAACTCGGGACCTCCAGCTTCGTAGGCAGGGTCGCTACCCACTAGGCTAAGTGGTCGTCATTATATTGTGAAGTATTACATTATAATACCATCAGACAGAATATGCGAATTAAATGAATCAGTATTTCAAAGCATAAATTCTATAGTCAAAAAGAGAAATCAAAGGCCTCCATTTTTTTGCTGCAGTTTCCCCTACATCATTCGTAATCACATAAAAGAAAAAAAAACATCCAGTGGATTCAAATCCACATTCTTGAGTAATACTCATTTAATTACTCGCACTGTGTAGTAACATGAGGCCACCCGTCATTTGGTAACCGCATGATATTTACAGAAGACATGACTTTTTAAACTAGTCTTAAACTCGAGTCTTGTCATAAAACGG
Source organism: Luffia ferchaultella (assembly GCA_949709985.1). Classification (NCBI taxonomy): domain Eukaryota; kingdom Metazoa; phylum Arthropoda; class Insecta; order Lepidoptera; family Psychidae; genus Luffia; species Luffia ferchaultella. The sequence goes on from OX453256.1 coordinate 17,789,782, forward strand.
GTAGGTACTTCATTTTGTAAAAAAAAACTTCGTAAGTAACATCAAGTGGTTCCAAAATGGCAAGTGTTCTGTTCACCTGTCAATTTGGAACCACTTGATATTTCCGAGTCCCAAACTCAAGTCCTCTCACAAAACAGGTATACAAAAAAAAATTACGACTTTCAACAAATTCTTACAGTTTCTATTGAGCTACTTAATTAATTATTTATTTCCAAAAGTATTAGAATATCAGTTTTATACAAATTATCTAAAACACCCTACACAGAAAAAAAAAAAGAATTCTGGTATCACGAAAATAGTATAGTATTCCCTATATACAAATATCGCAAATTCTTGGACCAATTAAATTTGCATTCATATAATACTTCTTTTTTTAAGTGTACACAAAAGAAAAAGAATTCTTGAATTAATGCAAATTGCATTGGTCCAAGAATATGCGGTATTTGTATATATTTTGTTATATGTATGTGCTGCCTTCGCTTGGCACCCAAAACACAAATTAATGCTATTACAATGCAGTATCTCTACATGAACTACTATGAACACCCACGGGTTGACGTTAGACTAGACTTTTCTATTTATCGTCACAAATAGACCACATGTTCATTTTTCCATCGACTAATCTGGCCTTTATGTAGTTGTTGCCACAGATAAATGCACGCGCCCAGCCCGTATCCTTGCTCTATTCCGTCTCATCAAAATGCAGACTACTATATTGTCGTGAATACGTTGTTTAAAATGTACCAGTGAGATTTTTTTTTTTAAATCGGCATTAAATTAATAAAATACTAACTGATGGTATGTAATGTGTATGGAGAAAGCGTGTCTTATTATTTGCTCCGGTCAAGTAGCCAGAAAAATAGTGGTCAGCGTGTCAAAATTTCCACACAGTTTAATTTCGGTAGAGACCTTGCGTACACCATTACAAATACAATACCAAAAGTCAACTCAACTCAATACCCAAGGTATTTACCAAAATATATTTCTGTGGGAATTTTGGAAAGCTGACATGTTCATTTTGACCAGATTAATTGTTGCCATTCGAACTGACGTTGCAACTTTTTTCCAACTTGTTTGGCTTTGACATGATCTCAAAACTGTACGTAACAATAATGACAAGAATTTCTGTAGAATATTTAAAACCAGCCAAGAGCGTTTAGGAGACGCAACTACTTAAGGTTCCGTAGTATGTTATAACCTTAAAATCATCAATTAAACAAAATGAAGTTTATTGATAACTGTCAATCTCGTACGTCTCAAAAACTTGTAAAAGTATCTCGTTGAAAACAATTATCTTGAAAGTGCTACTCTTTGACTTTTTTTACATATTATAATCACACAGCTGGAAAGATTGAAGGTACACACATTATTAAAGACTTCAGGATCTCATATTCTGGGGAAATATTTACCTAAAAAAAAGTCGGTTAAAAACTTATATTGCACGTTCAGAGATATGTTCAACGCTACTTTTCTCGATGAGACGGGTAGAGAAAATTTCATCCTTTAGTTCAATATATGGAGAACAGCCCCAAAGACGGAAATTTACGGAATCGTATGGCGGTTCCTATTAAAAATCTGCTTTGAAACTGCATCAGAATCAGTGAAACGATGGAGGGAATATGCGCTTGCGACAAATAGACGGACGTAAGGAAATTAAAAGACGAAGGAGTTGAAATTGTCTATTTGTTCCGTATCTAGGCGTAAATATTTAAAAATGTATATATTATAAAGAATATTTAAGTATGTTATCAGTTATTTAGTACACCCATAATACAAGCATAATACTTGCTTACTTAGGAACTAAATGGCGCCGTGTGGGATGTCCCAGGTATAATTATTATTTCCGTTTCTGCCATTTGGCTGCAGAATCCCAAAAAAGACGATACGCTTCGACGATGACCTATTTTTATATACTCGAAGAAGTTTCAGAGCCTGTGTAGGTACTCACGAGTCAAACAAAATACTAGTAATAGAACATAAAACGTGTAAGCTAATAAATCACATGGTCGGGGTCTGATTAAGGAGTTGAGCAGCGGCGGATACTCGCTTCACCTGCCGCCATCCGGCGAACGTTTACCAACAACTGTTAATGTTAATGGCACGCACTCAAACGCAATATAAACTCTTATTACAGATGGTTACACACAAACGCGTCGGAGTTCATGAACACCTCATCGCATAAAACTGGGCCATCATCACAGCCGGGAAGTAAATGGAACGAGCGTATTTTATTCTTGGAAAACTTGACTTTGATCTCGTTGCCGGTATTGAAAACTACGCGAAGTATTGGTTTATGAGAAAATTAATTTTTAAATAGATCGTATGGTAATTAATCACGAGTAGAGGAATGCGGAATGTACACAAGAACCAAGTAAGAATCAATTCAATATGAAATTAAATCAAATTGTCAATGCGAGTATTTGTATAAGGTGAAATACCAAACGAGCAAAACTTTACGTCCGCTCTGAACACGAGGCGAAGACGAGTTTGCGGTGGTTTGACACTGGTTACACACAAATATGTTTTGGTCGACACTAATACCTAAAATTTGCTACTACATGACGGTATGGTTCGGATCGGTCGTTAAGTTTTGTTCAATCTGTACTAGTAGGTTAAGGTAAGGTTGAAACCAAAAAATTTATGTGTGTGAGGTGGCATTGGGCGGGTATGATCATAGTGGTATGATCGACGTCGGGGGCGCGGATGTTGAAACAATACAGCAACGGTCGTAGAAGTGCTGATCGGTTCGGCGTCGACTCGGTCGTTGACCCCGGCCGGCCCCTCTCCGCCCCCGTCGCAGTCTCACTTTCGATGCGCCCGCACACCGCACCGCTGCGCCGCTACCGCCGCGGTCGAGGCCTCCACGTGCCCGTACCGCGGTGACGTCAGCGCACACTGTTTCATTTCACTAAAAAAATTTCCCTATGCTGTTTATCGCATAAATCGACTAAGAAATCCATTTAAAATGTAAGAGTAAAACACCCAAGTGTCAATTGGACATACTTTTTTTTTAAAAAAATAATTTGTGTTTCGTGACCTCGACGTAAAAAAAAGATTAAATAAATTCTGTAAGCGTGTCTGATCAAAATATATCTTTTTGATTAATATGGTTTGATGAAAGACCTTCAGGCGCATATTTTCCAGTTTTTATTTTTTGAAGATCACTTTTGGTTACCGAGTAATTAATTTTTATTCTAATTTTTGTTTTTATTTTTTTTCTCCCAAAAACTTCAAAAGTGCGACTTGTGACTGGCACTCAAAGATTCCTCATAAATGCGTCTATCATTGATAAAAAACTCAAGTCGCACTATGGAAGCGTTTACGAGTAATCGAATTTCAAAATATGGTGTTAGGGGTGTCACTCAACTTGACCTTTTATTTTTGTTTAAATTAATTCAATTTTGTCCTTAACTACAAAATTGTATATTGTTTACTTATTTTATTTTTATTTACTTATTTACATTTATTTATTTAAAAAAAATTTACAATTGCATATTAGTTATTTACAATTAGAGTGTCGACAATATTTTATCACTAAGTGGCTTCTACTTTGTAATGTCTACCCTTTCATCGTTTACTTCGTTAATTACTTTAGAAGTTTTTTTTAACTTTTATTAGTTTTTTTTATTAATTTTCTATTGACACAGTAAATTTTGGCATTTTCCGCCTCACGCTCGCGGAAAAGTACATCCAGTAATTTAATTGGCATCCGATGACTGTGACCGTACACTTCTCTTGCTGTCGGTATGCTCTCAGAGGAAGCAGGTCGTTATTGTTGGGATCTTCTAAATTAACCAATGACTCCAGTAAAAATTATAAACAAGACCTCAAAAATAGAAAACGAATCATGGAGTCCTTGGAAGATCAACCCCAAGCTAAAGTGATAAAATCTTTTGCATCCACGATTACTTCAGAAGATGGAAGCAAGATAACCCCAAAAGCTTCAAAAGATTTAGAAGACGTAATAAAACTTTGTCTGACATCACCAAAAAAACGATTCAAAGTTTTAAAAAAAGTATCTACGCTGACGAAACCCTATACACCTGAGGAAGCTCTAGGTTTCGTTATCGACAGGAGACTGAATGTGGAAACATATAAACTTTTAAGACAGGACAGAAGCAAATTAAACGTTTGACAGGAGTCAAACGTTTAATTTGCTTCTCTATCAAAGTTTGGGTTTGAGTCGTAATTCCTATTACGACCCAAACCTCCGAAGGGCATCATACTTATTACGTTTGTTTCTAATTTAATTTTGAGTGTGATCGACGGCAAAGTCCTAAACTGGTACGTCTTCACAGTTAAGGTGCCCATTTTGCAAAGCTACTGCCAGTCAGTTCATGATTTGGCAACATCGTAAACAAGACAAAGTGTAAAAGAAAATATGCAACACGTCATCAATCCACTTCATGTATGGATACGTATTTTCGAATTTTTATTACATCTCAGTTACAAAAACGATCCGTTAGTACGGGAATGGAGAATCAGAAAAGATAGCAGAGAAAGTCAAATTGTGGAAGAACGGAAAAACATATCCAGGCTGATATAAGAAATCGGATTGAATTGTTGCTGGACGTTGTTAAACCCAATGCAGGAACCACAAATGATGGTAATTCAGCCCGCACGGCACTATCAGACAAATACCGTGCTATATTTGCAGAGATATTAGGTCTAGATGCATGTTTGATGGACGGGCTGCATACTATCTTTGTCGCCATATCTTGTGAATTTCCTATTGACACTGTAAAGTTTGGCATTTTCTGTCGCACGCTCGTGGAAAAGTACATCCAGTCATTTAATTGGCAGTCGATGACTGTGACGGTACACAAAATTCTAGTCCATGGTAAAGAGATCGTAGAATCATGTTCTCTTCCTGTATGTATGCTCTCAGAACAAGCGGCTTAATCGCGCAATAAATTTTGGCGCTCAGATAGGGAACGCCACTGCCGGAAAATGAACAGGAAAAAAACTATGATTGACCTCTTCCACCATGCACTTGAATCGTCGGATCCGTTTGTGTGTTTATGGCACACTATAGACAGCGCCAAAGATTGTCCAATAGGATTTGTCTGCCAGCAGCTGTTCGTGAACTTCTGAAGCCGGTTAATGAAGAAAACTTGCAGTTGGAAGAAGTGGCTGACGAAGTTCCAACATGATAATGTTGACGACAGCATGTTGATACTCGTAAATGAAAATTATATGTATGAGTCTTAAATTTTTTATTGATTACAAATATTACAATTGTTTGACCTTTAGTGACAACCCTAAAATGTACTATATAACCTTTATCCGTAACTCCCAAACGCTTCTATAGTGCGACTTGACTTTTTTATCACTGATATACGCATTTATGAAGAATCTTTGAGTGCCAGTCACAAGTCGCACTTTTGCGGTTTTTGGGAGAAAAAAAATAAAAACAAAAATTTGAATAAAAATTAATAACTCGGTAACCAAAAGTGATCTTTAAAAAATAAAAACTGGAAAATATGCGCCTGAAGGTCCTTCATCAAACCATATTAATCAAAAAGATATATTTTGATCAAACACGCTTACAGAATTTATTTAATCTTTTTTTTACGTCGAAGTCACGACACACAAGTTATTTTTTTTAAAAAAAAGTATGTTAAATAGACAGGTGGGTGTTTTACTCCTGCATTTAAAAAGCATTTCTTAATCTATTTATGCGATAAACAGCATAGGGATTTTTTTTTAGTGAAATGAAACAGTGTGCAGCGCCTCCACCGCGAACGGTGTCGCTCTCCGAGATGTAACCGAACCGCCGAACTTGTAGTACACAAACGACTAGAGGTCACATGACCGAGTTTAGTGCCCGAGGAGTAAGTAATCTTAGTAAATTGTTATGAGTTGAGCTTTTAAGTCTAGTAGAAATAAATCTTATTCGATATTTTATATTAATAAGCTAATAACTGGCTTCTTACTTATTTGCGTCTCGCTTAAAAGTTGTTTAGATTGTAAATGGAATACGTACGTATACAAAAAAAATCTTTAAATAGCGGGCAATGAAACCTTATCTAAATTAGTTGATATTTGCGCTAAGATCAAAAATGTCAGCCATACTAATAGGAAATAATGCCGTTGATTTAACGCTAGGTATTCAGAGTTTAATTCAGTTTGCAAATAATTTAAAATAATCAAATTTAGGTATATGAAGTCAACGTAAAATTTACTATTTATTTCAATTTATTTAAAACTAGTGACTCGTTCCGACTTCGCTCAGGTGTAATATGTATGAATAGACATATATTGATGAAGAATGTTCGTTAATAAACGATCGTCATAAATACATTTTACAGGACAAAAATATAGTTATTGTGAGTTAACGGTGAAAAAAAAACTTATACTGTGACGGACTTTTTTATAGTTATTTTGAGATTTACTATTCTACATTATATCAATTCGATGTTACTCTTTTAGATTAATCAGCGTAAGCCATATAAGCGCTCCAAAAGTTCTCAAAATATATAACGACGTGAAATCGTGATTTCTTTGCAATTAATTAGTACATTAATTGTATCAATGCACTATAGTTCTAAACCTTCTTTGAGAAATACTTTAAACGATGATAGTGGAAACCGCATCGAAATCTATCCAATAAATAGCTCGAAAGCCTTAGCCATACACAGACAAACGCGGCAACTGACTTTTCCACGTGTGATCGTACGCGAATCGGCGATATTAATACATGAATACTCGCGGTTTGTACAACTTCTGTATATCTTCAATATCTCGAATAACTTCAACTCGTGGGAAAGTGCGGAATTTCGCGATGCGGTGTAAACGCGTCGGAGCAACGGTTTGTGCTAATTGTCGAAACTCCGCCCGATACAAGCGTTTAGTCATCGATTATCAACATGTCTAAGATACCATAAGTCCATAAATGCCCCACTGCCGGGACTAAGGCCTCCCCTCGGGATAAAGGGGCTTGGAGCTTAATCCATAAAGCTGCTCCAATGCGGGTTGTTGGACTGTAACGATTGTTATCTATGGACGGCAACAGCGACCGACGGCTTAAAGTGCTCTCCGCGGCACATAGTCAGTGACAGTTTTGTACATAAGTTAGAAAAAACTCATGGGTACATGCCGTAGGATTCGAACCACGGCCTTCTAAACAAGATGCGGGTTCGTTACCACTCGGCTATCACATTTTATAAAATAAAACGGTTGAAATTTTTAATTCAACTCAGGAGAATTCAGACGAAACGTTACGTGCACATACTCGAAGAAAATACCGTGAAAAAGAAAGCAATCTAAGTTTACTGTAATTCTTTTTTAAAGCGCGAGAACGTCTTAACCTTCGAATATACAACTTCTCCCAAAAGTCATGGTCTAAACGAAACTGAGTGATAGGGGGGACTATTTGCTATCAGAATAACTGTACGTGTTGTTATCCAATTGTGAGTGATTTTTAATTTATAGTATTTTACGTAGGTCAACCAAATAGTACCTTTCCATGATTCTAATATCATTAGGTATATTTAATGTTTTATATGAAAATAGATGGAAGCATGGCAATTATAATAAGTAACATTTTATTTTCAATACAATCTCCATCTATTTTTCTAGAAAATAATTTACATTTTATATGTTCTATTTTTAAATAAATTGAACAAATTAAGACTACTTTTCTCGTAATTTTAAAATTTATACGTCAAATGGGTTCGGAGAAAATTGCATAAACAGACAGACACTTTTGTGATCCCACAAGTAGATTGTTTTTTCCAAATGAACAGCATTTTAAGCATCAGATGTAAACATAAATGCTCCAATACTCCGATTTTGTATTCTTCTCAGACAAGTAAAATCTTAAAAATTTATTAAAAACTAGTGGAATCGGTACAAATTACAGAAATTTTCAAAAATTTTTTTTTGTTTTATTATATTTATATATTATATATGTTATATAACGAAGTAGTTACAAATATTTAAAAATTAAAAAATAAACTATGTCAGTGTCGAAGTGACGTGTAGTCCATTACATTGTAAATTGCTGGAGTGAAGTAAACATAAAGAACTCATTGTAAATGTTTATTATAAGATGTGAATAATAACATGTAATTGATCTCTCTCCCCCCCCCCCCCGTAACTAGTTGGAATGGAAGTCAAAAGCATGGGCAAAAATCATGCCCATGCTTTTGACTCATATATTTATTTGTATGTCTACGTTTTCCTCTAGCTTGGATCGATTGCGATGCCATTTTGTTATATGAATGTAAGGGATTTGTAAGATGCGTGTATATTTTATTTCTCTCGGTTACATGGACGGAGGGAGGGAGAAAAAGTAATTTGAATCGGAATAAATGTATGGTGAGGCCAAATAGGTTGCATGCGTTTGAACTGGCTGTAAACACTAATCAAAATGAGCGTTCGATTATTAATTCGAAAAGGCCATAGTCCTAGGTCTTCATTCAACACTTTTTTCATCGTACTTTTACTTACTCCCATATGCAAAGCCAACAGGTTCTACTTGCGAACGGGATCAGCACAATTAAAAAAAAAATAGTACCTATTATCCATGCGCACGGGGAAGAGACTAAATCGTTTTAGTTACGTTTAGTTAGTTATTTTAGTATAGTTAGGAAAATATTTTACAATAGTAGTACACTTTACCTAGCCTTGCTGTAGTAATCTTTTGGAGTGTGAGAAGGAAACGAGAGAACACTATGAAATCGTAATTTGAGTGGATAGCGCCGCGTGACCTCATGGTAACAAATTATGTTTGAATTCATTATGAGGATTAGCATTACGGAGCTATGACAAATTTCGCGCCATGCCATCTGGAGGCAAAATGGGCCATTTGAGAATTGGTATGGGAACAGAGTCGTTCTAGCTAGTAGTGATTCCCAAATAAACCTTGATTTGCCGCCTTTCTTGACGGTTCAAGTAGCAGTTCTTTGCCATTCGAGTCTCCAGGCTTTCTCTAGACATGGACACGTAGATTATCTAGGTGAGTACTGATCTGTGTTTCTTCAACGAAAAAATAACGTCGTCAGATGTATTCGTCTCTTTGCCGCTCCCTGGCTCATTGGGATCTGCGTCGCTGTAGTTGCCGATTGTTGAAAGATGTTCGCCAAGATCTTGCTCGTAATTTATTTCGAGTGGTGATTTCACGTCCAGTGACAGTTTACAGCTCTGATCTTATTTTAGTGGCGTAAAATTTTGGGTTACGTGCAGTTAAAAGTATTACTTAGCGCTTATGAACGGCAGTACAATAATTATTTCGACTTAATTTATTCTATCAGTTAGTACATCATAATTATTTTTATTTTCTTAAACTTCTACCAATCGATCCAAAGGTTGTCTGGAAGAGATTGCTTTTAGCGAAAAGACCGCCCATTGTACCAAACTTAGTTATAAGAGATATGTTACTCATTCATTTTCTATTTACTTTTGGTGTACAACAAAGAATATTATTATTACAACAGTCAGGTGGCCACTACGAGGTCTATCAGCCTAGTTACCGTTGCTTTGGTACTTCAGCAACGTAGTTACGATGCAGTTTTGATATTCCCGACTCTTCGTACTATTTGACATTTAGAATGTTTTTATGCTTTTTCGCATAGCTTCAGATAATCGACGTGCCAAGTTTAAAGGCAGAAACAAAAATAAGCGTCAACAATCATTGACTATGTTTATATTAATTTAACTGCAGCGTTAGAGTATCAAAGTGACATCACGCTATATTAAGGGGTTGAAGATCGGCGCGTGGGGATTCCGCGGGGGTAAAGACTGGCGCGCGGGGACCTAGCGCACCGAAACTCGGATTGAAACTCGCCATCTTACACCAGCTAGCTAGAGTATGAGTGGTTAGACGGTAAACGCAGAAGAGAGCTTCTAGTCAATTCGAACTTTTATGATAATATACATATAAAAACAACAAAATATACATAGTTTTTACCAGACTGCAGAGGGTAATATTTTTCGAGTATGTATGTATACTTATAGATAGTTCTTTGACGCGCCTGAAACCTAAACGGCATAGTGGATTCGAACCTATGAGGTGTCGTCAGATTGCCTTGATTGTGAGAGTGACATAGGATATATCATATTTCAATGAGAGGGAGAATTAAATTTATTATATTAAATCAATAACCAAAATATGTTTGGTGTGCTCTTTATGTGAAAATAAAGATTTTTATAATAAATGTTTTGTAGTTTTTCTTTGCCCCGCCTGCAATACCTTATACCAATCAAGCATATTTTAAGAGGGCGTAGAGCGTTTGACACGCATGCTGTTTAGGTATTTCGCTAGACGTATCAATTAAATGTCAAATGTGCCTAGCTTGACCGGCCGACCGGATTCAAAAGAACGTAACTCAAATTTGTTTTTAAATTGAGTTTTGTAATGATATGAGGTAGTATAATGTCTTGTAGTAGGAAATTTTTATATTTCATTTCACTTTTTATATGAACCATGACTTCGGATTCAAACGATGGATATGCGTAATGTGTATGAAATTTTGTTTCGTTTCAGTATGTATTTGTGTATATCTTTAAGTAGGTAGGTTCTTATGTACGTATATATGTAAATATACATATAATGTAGACAATTAATATTCGAGCGATTAATATGCTTATTTTGAACCGACTTCAATATAAAAGGAGGAGGTTCACATGTTCACAATACGAATGCATTTTTAAAAGATATTATTACTTGATAACTTCGTCATTTATAAACAACATTCTATGTTCTTTAAAAGGGCATACTCCCAATGTAACTTAGTCAGGATTAGATGATGCGATCCCAGTAAAATTGAGGAATACCCTCAAATGTTATAGGCACGCATGGTGTGTTTGAGCTCTATTTTTTAGTTCTTCAGGTGTTTGCTTCTGGAAGTCATAATTTCATGCTGCTAGGCTAATGAGGAAAGCTACAGTAACTCCTTAACGGTTAGGAGTTAGGGGTAATACACTGCGATTTGTCGACAATTTTCTCTAAATGGCGCTGTCTCATTTGAGTAGCGCGTTTAGAAGCCTTATTCATACTAAATAAGTTACAGTTGCGTATAACTAAAAATTGAAAATCAAAATTAACTTTAGAAAAAAAAACAGGCTTCAAAAACATAAACTAAAAAAAAAATCACTTTAAAGAAAACATTATTAATAGGCCGTATATAGTAATTGAAATCTGTACCAACTCATACACTTTGAATGGGTACTTATCAAGTAACAAAAATTACAACAACGATATATTTATAACTATTACAAATATAGAACACAATTTAAAGTGAATGACTTGGCACCGACTTCATAAACTATACACCGCCCATTAATGCCCTTCTCTTTAAAGTAAAAATATTATTTTATTACGTTTTCGAAGTCGGTTTTTATTTATTTTTTGGTTTTGTATTGTATTTTAATTTCACATAATTTTTTAAATTCGAATTATAGATGACACATTTGACAGATAAAATTGCATTATGAAAGAAACCCTTTCATTATTTCCTTGAAAGTTTTAAACAACTCAGATTATATTCAAGTATTGAGTTATCATAATCATAATAAGTTTATTGCATGCCACAGAATTATTATAAAATTACAAATGCTTCCTACACCTAATATAACATCCTGCGACTTATGACTTGTAGCTGTTGATAAAAGTAGGTAAAATCTATGATTTTTTCCATTTATTATAATGTCCTTTTGGTCTTCATATTCATTTCTAGGGTTTCGTACCCAAAGGGTAAAACGGGACCCTGTTACTGAGACTCCGCTGTCCGTCCGCCTCTCTGTCTGTCCGTCTGTCGGTCCGTCAGTCACCAGGATGTATCTCATGAACCGCAACAGTTAGACAGTTGAAATCTTCACAGACGATGTATTTCTGTTGCCGCTATGACACCAAATATTAAAAAGCAGAATAAAGTAATATATTATATATATATATAAGGGGGCTCCCATACAACGAATGTGATTTTTTTGCTCTTTTTTTATATTGTGTTATTCTATGGAACCCTTTGTGTGGTAGTCCGACTCGCACTTGGCCGGTTTTCATATAATAAATTCAAAATCAGATAGATGTATTTTCCACTGATACCTGAAATAAAAAACAGAATTACAGTAGTTATTCAAAATATGTAGTTATCTCAATCACGTGTTAGAAATATAAATAATTTATTTGTCATTAATATTAATAGTGTAGTTTTTCGACTAGTTTCCAGAGTAGTTTTACTGATTTCCAGAGCAGTTTTGTTATTTATAAGAAAACTAGCTTTTCCATCGCGGTTTCACCCGCGTGGAATACACAATTGTACCGGGACAGCCAAAGAGGCGCGACGCTTTAGGACATTGTGAGACTTTCTAGAACATTCTTAAAGTTAACGACCTAAGAAATTTTAGCATGATTAATAGCTATCCTAAAAGAACCGTGCGTTTTCCGAAATGAAATTTATACTGTGTAAAACCTTAGAAAACAACTCAAAAAAAAATAGTCCATGTCATTTTTCATAAATGTCTTTACACGTCTGCGAAGTTTCGTTAAAATCGGTTCAGCCGTTTCGGGCATTAGCCGTCCAGACAGACAGACACTACATAAATACATACATGCCACTAAATTACACAGTGTGAAAAATTTCATCAAGATCGATTAAGTAGTTTTGAAGTTCATCATAGACAAACATCGTGACACGTGATTTTTATTTTTATCACCAGCCAAATTTTATCTGAGCTTTAGGTATAATCTAAAGACTTCATTTTTGAAAAAAGTGCATCAAGTTTTTTCACAATAAAAATATTTTTCTAGTATTAGATACAGCGTGGTCACTAAGTTAAATATTAATGAAAAAGGTGCAAACGCGAATGAAGAGGAGAAAAGAATTCCGCCGGTGGCTGCTGATCGACGCAGTGAACTTTATCGCACTATATGCAATATTTTTGTACTGAGTGACTCTAAAAGATAAAATTCATGTTTCATTGTTTTCACTAAAGATCCTATTATTAAAATTTTGAATGGTGATTAAAATTTCAGCCTGAATATTAATATACCTTTTATATATGTTACTATTAGAAGAACTGAACTGTCCTTTATCAATATCCGACTGGTTACTAATCTTTTTTTTCGATTCTGAAGCTGTTGATTAATTTATAATATCTCTGTTTAAGTTTTCCTATTTTCCTGAAACAAATAAATATTATTTCAATTTAATCTCGTATAATACAGGCAAAAATTAGCAATAAATATAAAACTACCGAAAAAGTACTTACATCCTTTTGCCGATATGCGTACACGAAATAACGGAATAGATGGGTTGCTCTCCAAAGTGACGTCGATTCGCTTTGAAAGCCCGGAGGCTACTGAAGTACAGAGCTAGCTATGGCTCGCATTCAAATCGGCGCGCGGCCGCCATAGAAAAAATGTATGGCGGATTTAAAGCGGTTTTTTATACACATGTAAATTAATTTTCGGACAATAATTTAAATATTTAAGACGAACGAATTGTTATATAACCATTTATGTTTCACTTAAACTGAAAATTAGGATCGATTTATACTGTTACAATCTCAAAAATACCTTAACGCTAGCTGACGTTTTTGCAGTTTTCGTCCTAACTTACGTAATTTTTTATGCGAAAATATTAATGATTTTAAGTTTTTGCCACGGAGTAATTGTTAACACATCCTTCGTTATGGTAAATGTAATTTTTATATATGTGCTGAATAAATACTGTTGATTTTATCACCTCAACCGTACTGCCTGTTTTGGCACATTTCACTCTGCACAGTCTTAATATGCGCTTAAGTAAGCGTCGGACGAAAAAATATTGCATGGTGCATTCTACGTTGTTCAAAACAAATTCTAAAAATATAGCTTGTTATTCTCTTTTCAGTTACTGTTTTCTTTTCCACAAACTGGTTTTGCAGTGGGGTTTCTTTAATTCTAAATGATGTATTTTTAAACACAACGAATTCCTTTTTTTAATAATATGGTGAAGAATAAAAAGATATACATATATATAGAACCTCCCCTTTATTGTTAGTTAGTTATTAAAAAGCAGTTCCGTCCCACCGTACAATATGAAAAAAAAAAAACACCTTTCTTGTATGGGGGCCTCCTTTAATTTTTAACTTTATTTTATTTGTATGTTTTGTAAATTTCAATAATAATAATTTCTCGTATGGGGACGGGGCGTCCCCATAGAAGAAATGTGCTTTTTAGCGTTTGTATTTACATGTGCCTGAAAGAAACAAACGATATATTTTGTTTTCCTTATGCACATACAAATGCATGTGTTAGTAAATCGCTTGTGCTAGCTTTCCTTGAACTACCTATCGCAAAGTTTTTTTAATATAAACTGAACATTCTACTGAATCAACCGTTATAATTAACGGGTCTGGATCACTTCAAATAATTTTATGAAATTCGCTTCGACATGACTAATTTATTGCAACAGTTTTTTAATTGAAATAGCGATTTTAATGCAAGCATTTTGTTTCGCATTCACCTACTCTACAAATTAGATAACATAAAAATAATATTGCAATCCGCATGAAAAACTTTGCGTTTTGTAATTAGTCTAGGCTGATTTCTTTCAAGCGAATATAGAATATAGGAAATATAGTGTCTATGATAATTGAATATTAAACTCTACAAATATTTGCAAAAATTAGTAAATTATTAGTAGTGACATTGTTAGTGGTTTGGTGATAACATTATAATTGTTATAAGGTCCGAAAGATACAATATTATTTATGATACTAATCTATATATCTCTAAGTACAGCGAACTTATGAAAAATTGTTTAGTTTCATTCAAATAATAATAATAATAATGGGACATCCCACACAGCGCCATCTAGTCCCAAAGAAAGTAAGCAAGTATTATGCTTGTGTTATGGGTTACTAGACAACTGATGTACGAGTATATACTTAAATATCCTTTTTTTTTAATAATATATTACACATATAAATATTTTATACCTAGACATGGAACTAAATAGACATGTGCATGCACACAAATATTTGTTGCGGGCGGGAATCGAACCCGCGTCTTCTGGCTCCACAGTTAGGGTCTCTAACCACTCAACCATTCTGTCAGTCAATTGTCATTATCACATACAACTAGGGTTCCCATATAGTAGGCGCTTGTCGGGTTTGGTAGGCATTTTTGCTTCTGGTTAGGCATTGGGCCGGCATTACTCTAACTCAGGCATTTCAAAAATCTACGTATATTACATACTCTACTGAAGGCTGATTCTTACGAAGGCGCTATTAAATATTTTATTATAAATAAGTAACAACTGGTACCTACAAAGCTTTAATTTTTCCTTTAATACTATAATAAGTAACTTTTTTCTGAGTACACAATTTATGTGATGTGCAGGCAATTTTTTAAAAAATCAGGCATTTTCGTCGTTAAATTCAAGCATTCACTTCTATACTTATAATATTATAAAGCTGAAGAGTTTGGTTGTTTGTTTGTTTGTTTAAACGCGCAAATCTCAGGAACTACTGGTTCAAATTTAAAAATTATTTTTGTGTTCGATAGTCCATTTATCGAGGAAGGCTATAGGCTACACTACATCACGCTACGACCAATAAAAGTGGAGCATCAATGACAAATGTTGCAAAAACGGGAAAAATTATTCCTTTTGAGAGCTTCCGTCGCGCGCGCTGCGTAAACGGTTGATGTTAAGCAAAAATCATGTATTACGAAATTGTTCCCCTCTAAAAGCTCTAACCAAAAATCCGCAACAGCATATGTGTATCTTTTAAGGTTAGCTTACTATAATCTTTTTTATGACAATCAAATTTGTTCTAACATAATGTACTATTTGCGAAGATGTTTTTTAAACGTGATATTAATCCTTATCAAATTAAATACGTTAGTTGTCTTAAGCATTTCATGCATATTATAAAAGCTCTGTACACCATACAATAATATCTTAACAGTTTTTATCGAAATACGAAAACTATAGGTTTTTTTATAGGGAGAAAATAAATTCGCTGTCTGCCTCTATTCGTTAACTTTTTACTTCCAAACCACGCAATAGACTTTGATACGGTTTTCAGTAATATCTTATTTTCTTATTATTTTATAAAATATTAATCTATATAATAGAAATACCTACTATAAAGCTGAAGAGTTTGTTTGTTTGTTTGAATGCTCTAATCTCTGAAACTACCAGTCGGATTCGAAAAATTATTTTTGCCTTTGATAGCCTGAATCTAGCGGAGGGTTATAGGCTATATATATATATATATGAAAACGAACTGTCTGTCTATTCGAGCAAATTGGCTTCGGCCAAAACGGCTTAACCGATTTTGATGAAACTTTAGTCATATGGAACATCCATATTTGACATACAGAACTTTTTGTATGTCTGTCTGTACGTCCACCTGTCTAAACCGATTTTAATGAAACATCTCAAGTATGAAAAGAAGGTCGTCAAAACTAACAAATGTTACTTTTTGTCCATCTGTCTGTCTGTACGTGTATCTGTCCATTTGAGCTAATCTCCAAAACGGCTAAACAGATTTTAAGGAAACTTTGCAGACGGGAAAGAAGGTTGTCAAGAGATTTGACATTAGCTACTTTTTGTCCGTCTGTTTGTTTGTAAGTCTACACAATTAAATTTTATCTATTCGAGCTAATTTCCAATACGGCAGAACAGATTTTAATGAAACTTTGCAGACGTGAAAGAAGGTTGTCAAGAGTGTCATAAGCTACTTTTTGTGTTTGTCCGTCTGTTTATCTGTCTGTCGTTTGTCCTCACTGATCTAGCAACGTACAGCCGAAACTACTAAGTCTAGGAAGTTTAAATTTGGAACATAAGTTTATTTTATAACGTGAGCATTAAGCTGTTAAGAAAGGCTATTTTAGAAATTTCAAACTAAGGATGGGAATGGAGGGACTAAAATAATGACGTGTTTCAGGGTTTTTAGATTTCCACATATAAAGAGTAGGAAACGGGAGTAGTATATAATTGGGGAGTCTGGCTCACTTTGTATGGCTATAAAATTGGGGAGTCTGGCTCACTTTTTCGTTATTTGCAGAAAATCGTTGTCCGTTTTAAAAGTCTCGCTTCGCTCTCACGGACCACGATTTTCAGCAAATAACGAAAAAGTGAGCCAGACTCCCCAATTTTATAGCCATACAAAGTGATCCAGATTCCCCAATTATATACTACAAAAACCGTTGTCCGTTTTAAAAGTCTCGCTTCGCTCTCACGGACAACGGTTTTTCTGCAAATGCTAAATGAACCAGAGTTCTCAATAATTTTTCCTGGCTCACTTTTTCGTTATTTGCAGAAAATCGTTGTCCGTTTTAAAAGTCTCGCTTCGCTCTCACGGACCACGATTTTCAGCAAATAACGAAAAAGTGAGCCAGACTCCCCAATTTTATAGCCATACAAAGTGATCCAGATTCCCCAATTATATACTACAAAAACCGTTGTCCGTTTTAAAAGTCTCGCTTCGCTCTCACGGACAACGGTTTTTCTGCAAATGCTAAATGAACCAGAGTTCTCAATAATTTTTCTCGGAAAACACGATCTCAGTAAAAAAAAAAAAAAAAAAAACGACAAATGAACTAGACAGATAATTTCTAAACGTGTAAAATTTATGCTCCATCAACCTACAAACGCATTTCATTTCTTGACTATAATACAAACATAATTCATATTTTGATATTTACGAATAAAAAATACATAATTAATTGAAACTATGTAGAGAAGGTTTACAAGAAATAAAACAAATTATTGAATGTAAAATAGGTTTATTTTTCATTTTTATAAAAAGAATTATACCATTTGTTAATTTCTATTACATTTTGTAACGCACAATTAATATTTACTTGATTAATGTATCTGTGACAAGCCTGATGATGTCCATAAACGTCCGTACGAAGTTCTCGTAAAGGTGGACATCCTATGTCTTCTATATTTACAATTCGTTTGTCTTCGAGTTGCTTGATATAGTCTTCAAACCATATTTTTTTTTGTAAGCCTTTAACATATATACATGTAGCTTCTTTTATTAGGTTATTTATTATTGTGTTGAGTTGTGTATAATCTATTTCTCCAGAGTCCCACGAAATACCATGATAGTTTCTTGTTAGCCATGAATTCGTGGATCGACATTTTGCAGACAAATTATACCAAGGATATGGTGGTTTAAATAGTATACAATATTCTTTGTCTTCTTTGTCTTCAACAGATGCAACCGCTAGTTCTTTCACGATCAATTCATTTTTTCCATTTACAAAACATTGTATATCCATAATAAGTTCCATAATTGTTTGAGATTTCTTAAATATTCGAATACGTGTAGATTATTCAAGTGCTCGTGAGCGACTAGCCAGCAGAATGACTAACCTACTCTCGCAATAAAATTACGTAATTTCAGCGTTGAAACAAGTTTAGACAAGTATAATTTACAAATCATCTATATTTATCCATGAATTGTGTGTACCATCAAATCCCAACCATTTTACTAATATTTTATTTCCTCTTTTTTTTATAACTCTTTCAATTAGATAAATATCAGGATATTTCGTTTTTGAAAGCTCTTCTTTGTAAAAGCAACCTTGAACTGGTGAATTTAAATAATCTTTTAGTTGATAAGTAACAGGTCTAGTATTATTAACTTTGGTTATAGTAAAAATTTCAGTAGTCCAGTTAGGTGTATAACCTTTTTCAAAAACATGTTTATATTTACTTATTCTCACTTTATCGCCTATTTTTAATTTTTGAGACTTTTTAAACATCATCTTATCGTTGTTATTATAAATATTTCTTAATATTGATTTCTCGTTCGATCTATTTACATTTATTGGTTTCAGTGCTATAGTTCTATGTGTACTGTTGTTGTAGGAATCTAATAATTCATTTAAAATATCTATCCATCGATAACTACCTCTCGCTGTAAATCGCTTCCACATTTTGTTTTTTAAGGTTCGATTAAAACGTTCACAGATTGAAGCCTTTAAATTACTATAAGTAGAATACATATTGATGGAATATCTATTCATAAGTGTTTTGAATAAAGAATTGTAGAATTCGGTACCATTATCAACTTGAAGATTTTTTGGTATTCTACCAGATGTAGTAAATATTGATAACATTGCTTGGGTAACATTATTACTATTTTTTGTTTTTAAAGGCACAGCCCAACCAAATTTTGAAAAATTATCGATTACCGTTAGAATGTATTTATAATTATCGTTTACAGAAGCATATGATTGCATATCAACAATATCAGCTTGCCATGTCTCATCTAATCCCCGTATATCAACGTGACGTCGTTGATAATTTCTACGAGCAGCACGATGTAATTCTTCAGCAATTAAAGTCTTGTAGGAGTTATTCATAATTTATTTGTATTTTCCAATGCTGTTAATCTTTGATCTATGTTTGTTAATGTATTAGAATGTGTTTTAGAAAGGTTATGATTGATGGTAATGTCTTTTTCTAAATTCTCTTTTACTGTGTCTAAGTGAGTTTTTAAATAATAGTATATTTGTTTCATTTCATTATTATCGATAGTCAACTGATCAAATCTTTCATTATATTCACGTCTTATAATATTTATTTCATTGGACAATAATCCTGTCACAATTTTTAAAGATACACCATCACTGTCTCCTAAAGCATCTCCCACATTGCACAATCGTTTATTTTCAATATCATAATTCCCCTCAATATTAATTTTAAATCCTTCTCCTTGTGGTCCACGGCGTCCTGTTGAAGATTTAGATAATTGACGTCCAAATACGTCTACACTCATTGTACTTCCTCAAGATACTTCGAGAGAATGATTAAATAGTTGATAAATCTTGTTAATAAATAATGTTAGCTTCACGCAATTCCTCTAGGATTGAAATTATTTCATTGGAATGGGTGACATAACCGCTAGCCGCTCTTGATGCTAATAGAAGTCGTAAACGATCTACCAACTCATTAGGATTATCCCAATACACATAATTGAAATTCAAACCAACTCTAGGAGTTGACATATTGGTGGGTAATAAGGTATTATTGTTAGAAACCCCACTACCTATCTTTTCATTAGCGAACCTCGAAATTATGTTAATATATTTTGGGGTATTGTTTATACGGAGAGCACCATCATCTTTAAAATGTTTACGATGCGCATTAGTAGCTGTAATGATTTCTGCGTAATTTTCAATATCACTATCTATTATAGCATTATTGTTAGGTACTTTTTTGAAAATCAATTCTAATAAACCAACTGTAGCGGGATAATTTTTGTTTGCTATTAGAATTTTGTCTTTTTCAAAATAGATAGGTGTATTTCCTAACATTAAGCGTTTTCCCTTTAATTGTCTCACACCATAAATTTGATCTAAATCTTTATGATTTTTAGATTTTAATAAAGATAAATATGATAAAATACTGTGATTTGGTTTTTGTAAAGAATCGTTTTCTTCTTCTTCTTCATGTTCTTCTACGTCAAAGAATGAATCATCATCATCACCATCGATATTAGTAGTTTTTTCATCTTTTGAAGTTGTATTCATGGATTCTGTTTCTTTTTTATGTGTTACATAGTGCTCATCATATTTATTATTTTCTTTATGCTCTTCTTCCTTCTTAGGTGCAATATTCGGTGTAGTGACACTAATTTTCTTTAAAGAAGTAGTCAAAGGTCTAAAGACTTCGTTTAAAGTGTTTTCTGTGTTTTTTCTATGCAATTTCAATAATTTATGCTTTTTTCTTATCACATTGCCAAGCTTTCTGATTTTACGTAAAGTGTCCTGTTGTTTTTTAATACTTTGAACTTCCATGGTGTTTGTGTTTAGTACGACAAACTGCAACTGGTTATAACTAATGTGGACTCTTTATATTTATAAAGGTGTCAAACCCTTTCCTATATCGACCGTTTTCTAAAGAACTCTCCTTATCAATGACAACAAAGCTATATTTTACGTTCCAACATTTAAAACATAGTTTCTTAAATTCTTTAAAAGTCATGTCACTATTTACATGCTCATCGTAAATGTGTTTTAAATTTAAATCATCTTGTTTAAATATTACTAATAAATTAGTATTGTCACGAATCAAATGCTTAGGAACACAACAGTAAGTTTGTGAAAGATAAAAACAATCAACATCTTGATGTCTCCCCATGCAAAAGTATTCCTTTACATTATTCTGTTTTTCACAAACAATATCATCAAAAATAATGATGGAACCAGGGAGAATATCTTTAGGTTTCACTATTTCATCATTTTCTTGAAAAATATAGTAACCAATATCACTAACAGTAGCAATTACTTTCTTAAGAAGTTCGTATTTTAATTGATGTATGGATTTTGAATAAATGTAAATATTCGAAAATCTTAATCCATTCATGTGTGTAATAATCGCTAACAAAGCATTTGTTTTCCCACAGTTGGAGGGACCGCAAAAAATCGATCTTATGCTATTAGGTAATAGTTTACCATGTCGACGGTTTTTTTCTGATGTGGTAGGTACAATAAGATTATCAAGGTTCTCTACAGGTAATACGGTTTGTTGCTTTATGAACCTCATGATGTAGCAAACTGAATAAGAAATCATTTGTATATAGTTTATGTATATAAAATAAAAAACATAAAATATGGGTAAAAAATTTATTAGGTAATTGTTAACAAAATTAGAAAATAAAAATTATCAATCGGTTTTGAATACTTTTTTCTTCGTACACAATTTACAATACGCTTGCATGAAAAGTGGACTATCGAGTTCATCTTGATCGTTTGATGTATTATCACCGTAAGAATGAATAGTGCAAGGAGTATAATAAGGCTTCACATCATCATTATCCAACACTGATTTGGGTAGTCGATCATTATGATACAATAAATGAATGTAGTGACCATAACGTTTGATTAATATATCTATAGGTATTTTTTCAATGTCTTTCTCACATAAATTGAATATTTCCATTTTGATTTAATATAAAATAACACACAACCACTCTACTTTACAACAATTTGCGTACTGCGCTGCTGATTGGATTGTACTCAATTATTCTATCGTGTATGATTAAACAATAAGCAGATGTTTGCAGAGGAAATTGTTTTTCTGATTCAAATTCTATACGTATGTCTACAGGTCCTGTTTTTAATGTTTCATTTTGTTTGGAACAATCTAATACAACAAGTGGAGCCATTTCCTTGAATTCCTTTTTTGACAATAATGGTTTACACCTGTTCTTGTCAAAGTAAGAGCTTTGAAATTGAGCATACATATCATACAACAGTGAATATTGGTTTCGTTCGAAATCAATATTAAGGTTAACGTAAGGGTATGTTTGAGAATTTAAATACAATTTAACGTCACGAATGTCACAATGATCGAAGAAACTTGCATCTTTTGTGTGTATATTCTTTCGACCCGTTTGGAATCCTAAGATAACGTATCGAGGTTTCTCTAGTTGTGTAGATGTTTTTACAACCCATACATGGTTTGTAGTCGTAGGTAATAATGGATATTCATATAGTTCCCAAGTCCGAAAACTTATTTGTATAGGAGGATCTTTGACGATATAATTAAGTAAATTTACTTTTGCAAAGTCGGACAATTTAACATATGGCATTAACCATTCTATTTTGGAAATGGATATTTTTACATCTTTATCAACATTTTTTTCTGATTGTACGATCGCATTTACGTCTGTATTAGCTCTGGTAAGAATAAGTTCATGTTTTGCATTCACTATTACTCTATTATAATCTTCTGCAAACCCGAGTAACAAATTGAGTGGAATCGAGACATCAAAATATCCTTTGGTATCAACAATGTCCTTAGTTGTATTTGTGTTCCATCCAGCATTATCAAGATATGTAGTTTGATTTGGGCTAGCGGAAATGAATGTTTTTATAAGGCTTGTTAAACCAACGTTTTTATTGCGATCAATTTCAACAGCATTTAACTCATAACGTAATTCTTCAAACAAAAAGCATAATCCCATATTTACGAGATTCGTGTTAACGCTAACCTCACCATTGCTCTTCATAAGTTTTCCGGTAAGATGTAGAAAGCTTTTGCTGGGTAGTATACAAGCATCTTGATGTTGAACAGTAATGCGAATTTCATCATTGTTGTTGAAAGTGGTTAATGCATATGGACGATGAGCATGAAACTCGTAATGTTCTATTGATTCATCGAATAATACACTTTTTTGTATATTTAAAATTTCTTCTTGTTCTTCCATGGTAAAATGCAGATTAAACAGAAAAATTTAAGTTTTATTTTGTTTTTATTGAGTTTGAAACAAGTCTTAAGCCAAGCCCTTTTAGAAATTGTATGTTCCGATGTGTTAACCGATTCAATGGTCGAACTCGAGTGGGTGGATAAACCCATTTTCTGTTGTTATTATATGAATAGGTTTTACTGTTATAAACCACACCCATTCTATGCTATTGACTTAAGATGTAATCGCACTGTTATAATTTCTCCTCGGAAATTTACTAGATCTCCGTCTTGATCGACTATTTTCAACTGAATATTATGTATTGCCTTAACCATAACAGGAAGATAAATGACTTGCGATGGTACTTCTACTATTTTATATCCAGGTGGAACCGTGGGGAAAAATTCGTGAATAATGTGAGCTTGATTAGAATTAATATACGCCCCTCCTGTTATGTTACATTCTACTCGCAAAGCGTTTACTTTGATTATGGAAACAGGTATATCTGATAAATAATCAACGTTTGGATCTAGAATTCTAGGAGAATATCCTAACAAATTTCCCAAAGAATCTTTATGGGTAAAATCAACTTTTTTACTACATCTCACTTTACATCGCAATTGATTTTCATCAGGCTTTATCGATATGAAAATATTAAATTTATCTAATGCATCAGTTAAATATTTTTCAATGTTTTCGATTTCGTAACTACCTGGTGGAATTACAATAACTTTGTCATCGATATAGAATTTGTTATTTCTTTCATCGATATTGGGAATGGAATTAAAAGTCAAGAATTCTACTAAACCAAGCACATAGTTTTTTGATGATAATTCAATAGGAGGAAAATATTGTGCTTCTAAAACGGGTCCAACACCGCTTAACGTTAATGTCCATGATTCACTCATGACTGAATCTATAATGAGTTGACGTTCTGATATATATTTAAGTTAAATTATCACTAAGAAATTTAAGACACAAATGTCCACAATTGAATGTATTGAAGCTTTGATATTTTTTATAATTGTATTTTACATTTTGCACTTTTAAATATGATAATAAATTTGATGGAGGTGGTAAATTTCCAAAACTATCAAAATAAAAGACACAATTGTTTTTTTTCTTATAAGCTACCCAGTGAGTTCCAGGACCATCTTTACTATCTAAGTTTATTATACCAGATTCATGTGTCCAAGGAGGTGAGTTAGGTAAATCATTTCTCATAAAAACACCTCTAAAGTTAGGAATATTTAAAATTCTAGCATATTTTGTTAAATCAATATTTGTAAGAGCTCTGTTTGGTAGTGTTAATAGTTTTTTGAAGGTTTTATATAAATACCTAAACCTTTCTTATAAGGTTTAAGAAACATTCCTTTTCCTAAAGATATCGCTTCCATTTTTTCATTATGTCTTTTTTGTTCTTTAAGTTGTTCTACAGCATTTTTAGCATTGTTGACTGCTTTCGCGATTCCAGCAGCTCCACCAGCCAAAGCACCTGTTGCACTTAATCCAGCAAAAAGTGGTATTAAAAAAGGAAGTACTCCACCAATTTTTTGTGGCAGAGGTAAAATTCTAGGACAATTGATATTTTTTTTCCCTCCTACTTGACGAATCACTTTACGAACACCATTCAGTGCAGATTTTATAGGATCAGATCCTTTAGACATAGATGATTTAGCTATTTTAATAACATGCTTGAAAGGTTTCTTTGATCTTTTAATTTTTTTCTTTGTTTTATTTTTATTTGTGATACCAAGACCTAATTTTGACTTGGCACCCATCGCGGACGCAATGCCTAACGCAACTGCTCTTTCACTCATTGATGCATCTCTATTAAATACTCGTTTCATCGCTTTTGATGCTAGCATACGATCAGCCTGATTTCTCATATGAACATTATCTCTGTTTTTCGAATACGCTATATCATGTTCGCGACAAGCTGAATCAAGTGGATTAATACCCATATCACCTCGTGCTAATCGATCTTTGAGTTTAGTTCCAGGACCGCAAAACTGATAACCGGGTACATGTAGCTCAAACGGTAATTTATTCAGCATATCATTGAAAAATCCAAAACCTTTTTTTCTCTTTCGATAATAATATTTATTATTATTATTATTATGGTGAATCATTATTCAGCATAAACGTTGTAGTCTCTTAAAGAATTATAGGGTTATGAAATAAAAACAGAGATGAACTCAGTAATATACTTAATTTAATGGTAAAAATACATACATATTTTTATAGATGTACACTTTGGTTATAAAAAATATCAGATATATTTGTACATAGCATACTTAAAATAATTTGTAATGTCCCCAAGGCAATGTGTTATATTTATCAATTATTAATCTTTTATCATCATTAGCATTCAACACGGATTTATTTACTTCTTGCGAGAATATCGTGTGTTTGATTGATTTAAATACATTCATACATGAGCGCAATGTATTGTTAGTTTTAAGAGTAGATTTGTATTCGTCTGTAGTTAAAAGATTTAACACTGCTTTGCTAACTCCCTTTGCCTTTTTGATTTCATCGTTTTCGGTTTTTATACAATATAGTTTAGATCTTAAACCTACAAATTCATCAACGATTGTCCCTCCTAATTCATCTTTAAACAGACCTGGTACCTTTTTATTTACTAGTGGTAAATCATAAATATTGTTCCTACTAAAATTGCTTGTATCAAATAATTCAAGATTTTCTTTTAGATCTTTATAAATACAATCATTTGTAGGTATTATGTAATATAATAAACTGTCAGTGTCGGTGTAGCACAGTTGTGCTCTATCCCCATATTTTGGTTTAATAAAAGAATAGTGAAAGCTATAAAGATGGGATTTACTTAATTCTAGTACAGTAAATCCTATGTATATAGGACGGTCAAGTAAAATTTCCGACTTGTCCATCTGAACTGCTGCGAAATTTTCAGAAAAAATTGATACATTATGAAAATTTGGTTGAGCAATCAATTTTTCAGCACCTATGTATTTATTTGTGTAATTTTTTTCATCACTCCATCGATCAACTAATTTTACAGATATTTGCTTCCGCTTGTTTTCTAAAGTTTTTCCAAATATTGAATTATTGAACAATTTAAAAAAATCTTGTTCAAACGTAGATTGTGAGGATTGACGCAAACTTGTATTCAAATCTATATATTGTTTTAAATAATTACTTTGTTTAAATGAAAGAATTTTATGAATTTTATTCAATATCAAACCATGATTTAAACACTGTTTTAAATGCATATAATGAATAACATAGTGATATTTATTGTACAGATTTGCGATCAATTTATAAGTCTTTCCTCCAGGAGGTTTCATTTTTTCTGGTGCAAATGGTAAATCTTTGTGAGAGTCATGTAAGTCCTCGTTATAGATTAAATCAACCTCTAATATAAATCCAATGTCTGAATTTTCATGACATGAATCTATGTCGAAAGATAATAATTCATCACTTTGTAAAAGTTTGAATTCTGAAATCGGTAAGTTTTTCATCATCACGTATCCATATAAATTATTACAATCTAAATATAAAAGATAAGTATTTGGTCTATCTTCCCTGTAGTCTTCAGTATAAATATTATTAGCTTTTGCA